>CAJQZJ010004765.1:9142689-9159040 GCA_907164525.1 Lophiomys imhausi
AAGTGCTGGGATTAAAGGCGTGTGCCACCACGCCCGGCATTCCTCTCCGGTTTTTATTTTTTTTATTTTACTTATTTATTTTAACATTTATTCATCAATTTATTATGTATACAGTATTTGCTCTATATAAATGCCCGGGCACAAGATCTCAATGTAGATGGTTGTGAGCCACCATGTGGTTGCTGGGAATTGAACTCAGGACCTTTGGAAGAACAGCCAGTGCTCTTAACCTCTGAGCCATCACTCCAGCCCCAGGTTTTTATTTTTTAAATCATTACAGTTACTTATTTATGTACATGGTATGTGTGTGGGTTTGCACATGCCAGGGCACGTGTGTAGAGGTCAGGACAATTTACTGGGGTTGGTCCTCTCCTTCCACCATGTAGGCCCCAAGGATCAAACTCAGCCCTCCAGACTTGGCAGCAAGCGCCTTCACCCACTGGGCCATCTCATTGGCCCGTAAATTGTATACCCAAACTGAAATTCACCCATAATTTTAAAAAGATCGACTGTAAGGTCAAGTCGAATATAATTTCCCAGAAGTTCTGCAAAAATATGAAGACCGAGCAAAATAAGTGAGGGGATAGGTGAGGCACATAGTGTGGGGAGCCAGTGGGTAGCTGTGTGCGCTTCTGAAGTAGATCCTATCTGGTCAATGCCCAGTGGCTCTGTGGAGTCCCTATCTGGCAGAGCACCCAGAACACCACATTCCAAATGCTGCTTGCTGCCCAGGGCCACCTCCCCAGCATAAAATGACCTCCACCCCAATTACAGCATTTCTGACTATCGAGTCCTACCCTGTACCTCTTGAGTGGCTTTTGGATTCTTTGTATGTGATGAGGTTTCATGTAGCCCAGGTTAGCCTTGCGGACCTCTCTGTAGCTGAGGATGACCCTGAACTCCTGATCTTCCTGCCTCCACCCCTCCAATACCTGAATTACAGGGATCCTGGGATACCATTACATCTTGACCTTACATTGCTTAAGACTTTAATTTATTTGTTTGTTTTTAATTTTTGGGGGGGGGTACAGCAGCTGGAGAGAGATAGCTCAGTGGTTAACAGCACTTGCAGCTGTCCCAGGAGTCTGAATTCAATTCCTATCACCTACATCAGGTGGCTTACAAAACTGTAACTTCAGTTTCCAGGAGATCCAACACTCCCTTCTGGCATCTGAATGCACAGGCACACACACACACACACACACACACACAGAGGATGTTTTTAAATACCAGTCACCCACACACCCCGGGGATGTCACAACGCATATCAGAAAGATCACATCTCATAGTTTGAAAAGTATGCCCTAGAGGAATTCCCAAGGTGCAAGAGGCCAGCCAGCAGAGCTGTGGAAAGCGCCTGCAGGCCTGTGTCTGGAACAGACTGGCTCCCTTACCCACCCACAGGGCTCTCAGGCAAGCTGGCAGAGCAGGCTTCTCAAAGATCCTACTTGGGTCTTTTGGACACAGGGGGACTAGCCAGATTCTCACTCAAAACCATGGAGCGATGGGCGGTTCCCTCTGAGAGCAGGTGGTTGAGGTGTTGTGGGAGGCTGAAGTATGAAGTGCCTGGAGCCCATTGATCAGTGTGGGGAGCCTGATGCCTGTGGTGGTATGGTCTTCCTCTAACTGAAGCTCAGGGCCCAACATCTTTCAGATTTTGGCAAGATGACTTAGTGGGTGAAGGTGCTTATCCCCAAGCCTGAGGACCAGAGTGGGGTCCCTTGGACCCACAAGACAGAAGGAAAGAACCAACTCCAACAAACTGTCCTGTCTTCTGCATGTGCTTGGGCATATGTGTGCCCATACCCATAGAAATATATATTTTTAAAATTTAAAAATGGTAAATTTTGCCATGTTAACATTGACCTACGGGCCTTTTCGTGTCTGGTCCCAGTGGCATCTCTAGTGCCATGTCCTGCTACTGTCTCCATCACTCCATCAGCCCAGCCTTGCATCCTTGCCCTGCCTTGGGTACTCTTATCCAGGAGTTTGCACTGGCCGTTCCTTCTGCCTTTAGTGTTTTTGCAAAGGAAGCCTTGTAGGCAAGGCCTCCCGGGATCCTGTGTCTCTGTTCAGAAAGGCCCACACAGCCCACCCTGAGCCCTGAGCTCCCCCATTTGCTCTTGTTTTTTCCGAGGCACTCCCAGCTTTCCTGATTACATTAATGAACTCATCCTGTGTACCGTGCTTACGACTCCTCGCCAGGCCATAAACCCCACCAATGATGCTCATCCTGCATCTGTGAACTCTGGGCAGACCCAGGCACCTGGCAGGACCTCAGAGGACTTTGAGGAAGGAACTCAAGCCAATTCTGGAACACCATAACCAACCAATGTGGGAAACGTACCCCCAGAGGGCCCAGCATCCTGTGGGCACCTTTGACATAGTGTGATCTTGATAACAGAGTTCTGAAGGCTGCAGAGATGGGTCAGTCCTAAAGTCCTTGTTTCATAAGTATGAGGGCCTAAGGGTGGTTCCCAGTACCCACACACAAAGCCAGGTGTGGTGGCACATGCTTGCAATCCCAACACTGGAGAGACGGAGACAACAGGGTGCCCAGTGCATGTTGTACAGACAGGCTAGCCAAAAGTGGTAAAACCCAGATCCTAGTGAGAGACCCTGCCTCAAAAAAACAAAGTGAGGAGGAGCTGGAGAAATGGTTCAGTGGTTAAGAGCACTGGCTGTTCTTCCAGAGGACCCAGGTTCAAATCCCAGCACCCACACAGTGACTCACAACCATCTGTAACTCCTGTTCCAGGGGATCTGACACCATTTTCTGGCCTCTGCAGTTACCAGGTGTGCCCATAGTGCACACACATGCATGCAGGTAAAAGTCCTACACATGTAAAATAAAAATACATTTTTAAAATGTTGGGCCTGAGGAACAACACTGAGGTTGACCTCTGACCTCCATGCACACATGTAAAACAAATAATGGCATTTGGGCATGCCAGGACAGAACCACAGTCCTCACACTGTGCCACTAAGCTGTGCCTCTAGCCTAAGAGAATATTTCTGAGCCAACCCAGGACTTGGGCTCTTCGGGTCCAGATTGGCGCAACAGCCTTGGGATGTGAGCTGAGATAAAATGTCCTACCTTGGCTGTCAGCAATTGGTCTGTTTTTCACTTAAGAGACTCTCCAAAATTAACAAATAGATACTTTCAGATTTCACAAGCTTGAATCTCCCTATTGGTCCCCAACCCTGTGCAAGACAGAGTGGAAGGACCCTTGACTTCCATATGGGAGGTTGGCAGCTGTCCTCTTGACTGGACTGAGTATTGGACAGAGGACACGAGCACATTCCTGAGGGCTGGGGACGCAGACAGGCCTGGAGGGGAAGAGGGGAGTCCAGATGACCTCAGCTCCCACGTGGGGGGCCTTGTCAAACACCAACCTCCTGGGCCAGTTGTAGTCAAAGCATCCCTGAGTTCCAGCGGTAACGATGACCCTCCCTGCTTCCTTCAGCATCTTGGCTCCTGTCCCTGCTTGTCTGTCACCTCCTCTCCATAGCACATCCTTTTCTGTCCTCTTCAAGGACACTCACTGGCTCATCAGATCATTACCTTTAAAAGGCCTGCAAAGAGCTTAGGGTCATGGTTGGAGGTTTGATCTCCAACACAAAGCTGAGTCACATGGGACCCTCAGGAGGCTTGGCCTCACTGGGATGTGGGGTGCAGACTTTCTTTGGCTTCTGGTTTTCCCCTCTGTGATCTCTCTGCCCACAGCTGCTCCCAGTAGCATGAACTGGCCCCATCGGAGGTAGGTGACGCTGGCATCAAGCCTGGATCTTTCATTACAGTAATACCAACACACGGGGGTTTCCTCCTCTGCGGGGAGCCATATGCTACCTCAGCCTCGCTCTGCAAGCCTTGGGGATCCCCCCCAAAATACACCCCAAGTGCCTGAGAGACAGGAAAATTGGAGCAACCTCCAAGCTCTGGATAATGAGGGTCTGTATGTTCCAATCAGTTGCTTGTATCCCCCAAATACATAGTAGGCATGTGCTGCATGTCCACAGTGACCTGTGTGTGGGGTACAGTGCCTTCCAGAGTAGGAATGAGTGGGGTGGCTGGGCACCCGATAACCAAATGCTTTGAATCTGAAATGGGCTCAACTCCTTGAACAGATGGAGGTGATCAAGGTCCACCACCTGAGGTGCTAGGGACCCGAGGGACCCTCTGTGGGTAACAGGACACTTCGGACCACTTCATTGATTCTCTGACCATATATTACAGGCACAAGGCTCGGAGGGACTGTTACCAAACAGGACCTCATAGGATCTGCAGGACTCTGTTCCTAGCCCCGCCAGGTCCTTCCCAGTGGCTCAGCTCACGTACTGCAGTTCCAAGAAGTAACCATTAATCTGACCTAGGAAATTGCAAAACCCAATTCCTCTTCCCCCAGGAACCACAGCAAACACATTTCAGGTTCAAAAACAACAGTTCTGGCCGGGTGGTGGTGGAGGCAGAGGCAGGAGGATCGCTGAGTTTGAGGCGAGCCTGGTCTACAGAGTGAGTTCCAGAGCAGCCAGGGTTACACAGAGAAACCATGTCTCCAAAACCGAAAAAAAAAAAATGCAGTTCTGGTCCCTACGCATAGATTCAGCAGGCCTGGAACTGGGTTGAGGCAGACCCTGCCGGTTCTGGGCCAGCCAGTCAGACACGATGTCCTAGTCCTGTGGGGTGCTGTGCATACAGGGAAGATGGGCCCCAAGGGACAATCCAAACTGGGACTTGGAGACATCACGTGCCAGGAATGGCTGGAGAGATGGCTCGGTGGTTAGGAGCACTGGCTGCCCTAACAGAGGACCTGGGTTCAGTTCCCAGCTCCCACACAGACTCTGCTGAGCCCCCTCCCTCTGTGCACAAGAGACTGTGTGTTAGGCCTGAACTGGCTGCCCTAGCAGAGGACCTGGGTTCAGTTCCCAGCTCCCACACAGCCTCTGCTCCCCCTCCCTACCCCACAAGAGGCTGTGTGTAAGGCCTGAACCTCAGCGGTGACGAAAACAGACGGGACCAGTCCTTGTAAAAAACTGCCTCTCCCATTACACCCTACGCACACCAAAAGTTCCTGTAACTTCTGTGACAACCCCCTACCCCCACCCAGAAATTCAGTCTTGATGGAGCTCAGAGCTACATGGCCACCTTGGATCATGCTGCAGCTCTGAGACAAAAATCCATACAAGGACGGCAGAGCATAAAGACCGGCAGCTTAGGACTTCATAAAGCCACCCCACCCACTCTGGAGATAACCCCCAAAATTCACAATGAGTTCTATGTCCTATACCAGCATGGCTAAAATGAGAAAGAATGATAATCACAAATGTCGGCATGGATGTGGGACAACCGGAGCGGTGGGAGTGTCTGTGTGGGTACCGCCGCTTTGCCTGCTGGAGCCAAGCACCTGTTACCGAGATGTGGTAGTCCACTACCTGTGTCATCCTGGGGAAATGTCACCACCCACCCACAGGCTGTCCATAAATGTTTTCAAAAGTTTTGCTACAGTAGCTTAATATACAAGAGTGATACCGATGTCCACACTTGAGTACCTGGGGAATGCATAGTCACATGCTAGAATGTTCCCTAGACGTCAGAGGGTGTGGCTGGTGAAGTCCCCCAGGCTATGGGGAAACTTTGGTTTTCTACTCATGTGACACCCAGGTACAGACAGACACATCTTAGGAACAGAGGTGGGAAGGTGTCAAGATATAAGCCTTTAGTGGGGTGTGGTGGCCCACGCCTTTAATCTCAGCACTTGGGAGGCAGAGGTAGGCGGATCTCTGTGAGTTCAAGGCCAACCTGGTCTACAAAGTGAGTCCAGGACAGCCAGGGCTTCACAGAGAAACCCTGTCTCAAAAAAACAAAAACAAAACAAACAAATAAAAAGATAGAAGCCTTTGACACCTGGACAAAGGGCAGGGAACCTGCCAGGCATAAAAATCAGAGCCCCAGGGAAGAGAGCTCAGCTGGCTCCATCAGAGGGTCCCTGGTGGGTGGTGGGTCCCTTGCTGCCCCTCCAGGGCACCATCAGGACCTGGGGTCTTGCCAAAGGCATCCTCACTGCCAGTGGGTTTCCCCAGGGACAGGAGCAGTGAGAGCCACTCCAGGGGGCTCAGGAAGCTCCCAGGTTGGGCCAGGACTGGACACAGATACACAGGCACCTGTGTGTGTGTGTGTGTCAATCACTGAGCCACACGCTTTCTGTTCCGAAAGGTAGCCCACAATAAGGACCACCCAGATAAAGTGCTGAAGAGGAGAACTCCTGCCGTGCTGAACATAGAGCAGATGTGTGTACCAGTCTGGACCACGGGGCTGCTGTCACAGTGGAGAGGCCTCTCAGGAGGCTTGTGAGGTCGGCTTTTGCTCTGGGGCCTATTACTGTTCAATAGGCTTCTGTTGAGCAGTGATATTCCCATTCTCAAGTCTCAGGGGCCGGGTATTAACATCAGAGCACTTGCGTGGTATGTGCACAGGGCCCTGGCTTATACATACATACATTACATACATACACACATACATACACACGTATGTATGTATTAAGACAGAAGCAACTTAGAGAAGGAAGACTGATCTGGCTCACAGATCAAAGGTGTACTCCATCACGGTGGAAAGGGAATGGGGGCAGAAGCTAGAGGCAGCTTGCTAGGCTGTGTCTAGTCAAGAAGCAGAGAGGGGTGAATGAATGTTGGGGCTCAGCTTGCTTTCTCCTTTTATCTGGTCTAGCAGTTAGGGTGGCTCCTTGGCAGACACATCCAGAGATTTGTCCCCAAGGTGATTCTAGACCATGTCAAGTGGCCATCTGCTTCCTCAGTCTCCCCTCCCACTCCCAAGCCCCCCATCAGATAGAACCAAGACCAGTCTCAAATGCCTCATTTCTGGCTCCTTTTGAAAAACTAGGCGGTGTCAGCCGGGGATGAGTCCCAACATGGACGCAGCCCTCAGGCGTCCTCCCCTCATGTGGTGGCTGCTCCCACAGACACTCCCACCCAGCCCTGACCTAGAACAGCAGAGGCCGAGAACATTCATTCATTCATTCATCCACTCAATCATTCCTTCATTTGGTTGCTCGTGAGTCTGTTTGCCCATTCCTTTCACCGCAACCCACCCATGCACCTCCAAGGCCCCAGACCCGTACTTAGCACTGTGAGGCAAAGTTAACCAAACTGGATTCTGACCTGGGGGGCAGGGGAATAGTTGTGAGTGAAGAAGAGGGCTCCTAATCAATATGACTCAGGGACCTGAGAGGAAGCACGCATCAGACGCATTTGTTGGCGTGTGGGCAATACTAACACTCTTAGAGGAAGCCAAGCACAGCATCATTGGGAAAGAGCCACTAAAGTGGAATGCCAAAGCCTGTCACCCACTCCCACCTCTCTGCTAGGCATCACCCGGAAAGGTGAAAACAACAGCAAAAGGCTTTGTGAGGTTGCCCGAGGCCTTCCATCACAGCCCTGGTCTGGAGCCCGCTGAAAAGGCACCAGTTTTTCAGGCCGGAACCCGGCAACAAGAAGCAACCAGCTGTAACGTGCAGGCATCTCACCAGCCTCAGGCTGAGCTGCAAGAAGCCAGGGCAGAACTAGGTCAGGGTCCTGCTCTGAAAGCACAGAGACAAGTCAATGCAGAACCCAGCTCAGGTTGGGTCAAGCCAATCTGCGCAGTAGGAAGCTAAGCAGAAGCCTGGGTGTGGTAACTCACATTGTAATCCCTGCACTTAGGAGGCTAAGGCAAAAGGATTTCCGTGACTTCCACGACAGTGGAGCCACAAGACCCTGTCTCAACAAACAAAAACAAAGACTGAGAGGACTGGTTACCTTCCAGGTGCCCCAAGGGATTCTGGGAGCTCCTGGTTATTGATCCTGGTGCCAAAGTGTCAAGCTAATGACAACGGCTATCATTTACCAAGGGCCAAGTCAGGTGGTGAACAGACATATTTTTTTGTAGTTTTAAGTAACCCAGGCTAGTCTGGCCCTCAGTGTGTGGCTCAGGCTGGCCTCACACCCATGATCTTCCTGTCTCTGCTTCCTGACAGCCATGTGCCCATATATGCACTTGACACACACAGCAGTCTGTGTTGCTGCCCACCCAAGGCCTCGATGCCTCCTTCCCCACTAGAAACACATGTGGCTCACCTGTGGGCTAGAGAGCCCACTCTCTCAGGGAAGGTGGAGCTGACTCTAGACTAGGTGAGAGGTCTGTGGGAGAGGTCTAGAGAATTCTTTCAGTAGCAGCTATGGACTCAAATGTTTAGAAATGTGTGAGAGTTCTCCATTCACCAGAGGTACACAAGGACATACGAGGCTACCTGGTTAGACTACGCCAGGGCTCCCATCCTCAGCTCTCTCCAGCCTTGTCCCCAGACTGCGGCATGGTCCCCTCAGGGCCCCTTCTAGTGACAATCCATGCAGTGACGAGGCTGTCCTAAGGAAGACACCCATTCACAAACACTTCTGTGAGGACAATACCACAAGGGTCTCCAACTCTGCACTGGCTGAGGTTCAAGAACGCGGCCAAACCTCAGAGTAGGGCAGTGGTTGTGGCATTAGCCACCAGCTCGGAGTCACATTTCCAGGGAACTGGGGTTTTCTTTTTTTTTCCTTTTGGTTTTTCAAGACAGGGTTTCTCTGTTTAACAGCTCTGGCTGTCCTGGACTCGCTTTGTAGACCAGGCTGGCCTCGAACTCGCAAAGATCCGCCTGCCTCTGCCTCCCAAGTGCTGGGATTAAAGGCGTGCACCACCACCGCCCGGCTGGAACTGGGGTTTTCTAAGACATTCATCAGACTGGAACACGGCCACCATGGCCACTGGGTCCTCCATCTACAAACCAGAGTAAGGAGGGCTGTGTGTGACCCATGTCCCTTCAGGGGGAAACTAGCCATAGTTGGTCTATTGGTTTATTCACTTTTATTGTGGTGAACCCTCCAGACTTGGCTTTTTTTGTTAGGTTGGGTTGTTTTTTGTTTTTTTTTTTTTTGTTTTGTTTTTTTTGTTTTCGAGACAGGGTTTCTCTGTGTAGCCCTGGCTGTCCTGGACTCAATTTGTAGACCAGGCTGGCCTCGAACTCGCAAAGATCCGCCTGCCTCTGCCTCCCAAGTGCTGGGATTAAAGGCGTGCGCCACCACTGCCCGGCTGTTAGGTTGGGTTTTTGTTGTTGTTGTTGTTTTTGAGACGGAGAGACAGATGTTCCCTGGCTGTTCTGGAACTCAGTTGACCAGGCTGGCCTTGAACTCAGATATTCACCTGCTTCTGACTCCCGAGTTCTGGGATTAAAGGTGTGGCCATTTTTAAGCATCATTCTGATGATGTTAAGTACACCCATGGCTTTAGGCAACTGTTCCCACCAATGGCCACAGACCACCTTTCATCTGTCCTTCTGAGACTCTGTCCGAATTCAACAGTCTACTCAACCTTTCCCTCCCCCTCATCACCCCCATTCCTCCAATCTCGCCTCCTGGGTGCTCTAGGGGTTCCTGTAAACAAAATGGTGCTGCAACCTGCCTTCTCCCAGAACCTGACTTCAGGGTCCACCTTGTTACAGCATGAGCGAGAATTCTCTCCTTGGTAGCAGCCATTCCAGCACCCAGAAAGCTTAAGGAGGATCATGATTTGAACCCAGCCTGGAAAGTATACAATGAGACCCTGTCTCAAAAGAAGAAAGAGAGAGAGAGAGAGAGAGAGAGAGAGAGAGAGAGAGGCAAAGAAAGAAAGAAAGAAAGAAAGAAAGAAAGAAAGAAAGAAAGAAAGAAAGAATCTCTCTTCCTCTGTAAATCTGTATACTATTCTCTCCCTTGGAGAACGCTCTTTTTATTTCAGGAGATTTAATTTAATTTACTATTATATTCGTGGCTTTGTGCACATGAGCACAGAGGCCAGAAGAGAGTGTCAGATCCCCTGGAGCTGATATCACAAGTAGTTGTAAATCACGCGATGTAGGTGCTGGGAACCAAACTCGGATCCAGAAGAGCCGTGTGTGCTCGTGAGCTCTGAGCCATCTCTCCAGTCCACCTCTCTTTCTTCCATTTGGGTTTTCTGTTTGCCCAGCCATCCTCACTAAGTACATGAACCCCTCTCTAACTTCAGTTGTCGCGTGGTGTCCGGATTCCCCAGGTGGATGGCTGTAGCGGATCTTCCCGTAGCTTTTTGAGAACCTGACACCCTCCATCCACGGCAGCTGCACCCTCTACAGTACCAGCAACAACACCTGCTCCTCCGAAAACATTGCATTACCTACTGGGTTTTACAGATGCTGTACTTGTGGGTGTGTGTGACCTTTGACCCTCAGCAACCCACAGCCCCAACAGGTGACCTGAACATCTGCTCCAGGGCTACCAGCACCTGTGAGCTACCTTGGACAAACAGTCATTTTGATTCTCAGTCAGGTGGAAAGGCTCCACCACAACTGGCCCTCAGAGGAGCCTACTCCTCCTCAGCACCAGATTCCCCCCCCCCCCCACTGGTCTCCTTGTTATCTACGCTCACCTCAGCAACTCTTACGCAAACGTCATTTGCTGCAGGTAGCCCATCAAGACCCTGTTTCTCTGCCCACGATGCCGTTCCAGGGCCTGGGAAGGGCTCAGCATGCAATAGGGCAGTCAGCTCAACCGGAAGAAGGAATGCCTGCTTCCCCAGAAGAGCCTCAGGGTCCTCCTCCTGTCCACCCTGCTCCTCTGTGTCTGTCCCATCTGCAGGACCCAATGACCCCAAGGCTTCAGTGCAACACAAAGACACCTGGAGAAGACTTAAGGCACCAAGTGTCCTAAACTGACCCGGAGCAGGAGGCTTTGTGCTGGAGTTTGTAGGTGTCCCATCTGCTAGGAGACAGACACCTGGTTTTTTTTTTTTTACCAGTCAGAGATCAGCCAGATCCAGTTGTGGGCCTGGGAAGGGGGCAAGACCACTGTGAGGCAAGGGTTCTCTGCAGTGGCTCTCCACTAGCCTTTACCTTGAAACCGAGCCCATCCACTCTCTTCCCTCCCCCAACCATGAGGGCTTAGTGGCCCTGACTGCTGATAGCCTGGCCCATTTATCTGCTCCTGGACACAAACCACGCAAGCCCAGACTGGGAAGGTCAGCTGTGGGGAAACCTCAAAGGTCAGGCTGCTCAGCCCATTGGCAACCTCCTGCCCACAGCCATGGCCATTTCCCTGGCTGGCCTCCTCGCCCCACCTTTTTTTGTCTGGCTCCACTAGACCCCCCTTCCTCACCATTCACCTGCACCACAGTCAACAACCCTGTAGGTACGCTGACCCCTAAGTCCTGACAGCTGCATGCAGGGGCTAACACCAACCACTTTGCAGATGGGGAAACCAAGTCCTTGGAAGATGAGGTCCTGCCTGAGTCAGGAGCTACACCTGGGCCTGTCATCTTCATTCCCACTCCATACTGCCATGCACTGAGGGGACAGATGCAGAAAACAAATGACATTTCTTAGTCCCTTTCTTTTCTTTTTTCTCTCTTGTTTTTTTTTTTTTTGAGATAGGGTTTCTCTGTGTATCGTTGGTTGTCCTGGAACTCGCTTTGTAGACCAGACTGGCCTGGAACTCACAGAGATCCTCCTACCTCTGCCTCCTGAGTGCTGGGATTAAAGGTGTGCACCACTACTGCCTGGCTCTTTCCAATTGTTAAAAAATTACATTAATTAATTAATGTATTTAGTATGTGGATGGGCACAGGTGCACCACAGCACATGTGTGGAAGTCAGAGGATGACTTATCGGAGTTTGTTCTGTCCTTCTACCATGTGGATTCCAGGGATCCAATTCAGGTTTTCGGGCTTGGCAGCAAGGGCCCTTCCCTGGTGAGCCATCTCCATGGTCCTCTCTTCCCTCTTTACCACCTCACCTGACGAGGTAGGAGGTTCAGGACAAATGAGGACTACCTTCTACGAGGTAGGAGATTGCCATGGCGCTCTAACAGCCTCAGATCTCAGCACCCACAATGGCCCCAATTTTTTTTTCAAACCATCACCCAGAGACCCCAGCCACCCCCTGGAACACACTGGATGAACACAAAGACCAGGTGTTGATGTCATCGCTGCCAATCAACCTGTGTTGGCCACCTAGCTTGCCCATGCTAGACAGAAGCTGGATACCATCGTAGCAGCAATTACCACTCACTTATTCCTCACAACCACCACCCCAGTGACAAGCAGGGACACCAAGGCACAAGGAATTGCCCTCAGCCACACACCAGAGATCACCATCCAAGGAGGAGGAGGAGCAGCTCTGCCACCAGCTGCCACATAAATTCTGCCACTTTGATTGCCCAACAAGTGCCTGGAAATGTGGGTTTGAGTTAAGAACCACTCCCGGTAAGTGTCAGCAAAAAAAAAAAAATCAAACACCAAATACACACACATCCTGAAGAAGGCCAGGGTGCAATCACCTGGCAAGAGTGGCGCACCCAGGTGCCAGGTAGAACTTGACCTTTCCAACAGCTGTGTGGCCTCAAGCGGGTACCTCCACCTCACAATGCCTGAGAGCCTCCACTTGCAGAAAATGCCTTGAGCGGACCTTAAGAGATGGAGGAGAGTGGATCGAGATCTCTTATGCCTGGACCACACACACCATTACAAGTTCAAAGCCAATCTGGGCTGTAACTGAACACAAGGCAGCAGGAATTAAAAAGCCATCACATCAGCCACAGTCCAGAGCAGAAAGGAACAAGCGCATGCATACTTGCTCGCTGGCTTGCTCGGTTTGATGTCCCCACTGCTATGCAGTTCAGGACCCCTTGCCTAGGGAATAGTGCCGTGGTGCCTGCAGGAACAATCGCTCAGTGAAAGCTGGCGTGTGTGTGTGTGTGTGTGTGTGTGTGTGTGTGTGTGTGTGTGTGTATGTGTGTGCAGTACTGGGGATGGAACCCAGAGCCTTGTGCACACCCTCCCACACTGAACTACATCTCTGGTCTATGTTTCTTGTTTTGTTTTGAGAAAGAGTCATGTTGTGCAGATTTGATGGTCGCTAAGCACGGCAAATGCCTTCAAGGACCAAATTCTGTGTTGGTGACCCTTTAATCTTTTATGTACATCACCCACAACTTTGAGCTAAGCACATCCAAGGATGTGACCTTGTCTTTTAAAATTCTGACCTTGTGGTGGGGTTAGCTTTATAGAATCAACCTGGAAAGAGAGTCTCGAGGAAGGGCTGTCTACCTAGGGTTGGCCTGTGAGCGTTGTCCTAATCAGGTTAGCTGATGTGGGGAGATCCAGTCCACTCCTGGCGGCACCATTCCCTAGGCAAGGGGTCCTGAACTGCATAGCAGTGGGGACATCAAACCGAGCAAGCCAGCGAGCAAGTATGCATGCGCTTGTTCCTTTCTGCTCTGGACTGTGGCTGATGTGATGGCTTTTTAATTCCTGCTGCCTTGTGTTCAGTTACAGCCCAGATTGGCTTTGAACTTGTAATCCCCCTTCCTCAGCCTTTCGTGTGACTTCAGTTTTGGCCAATGATGACCGTTACTGTTAGCAACATCCCTCCTGCACGGTGTGCCCTCCCCCCCCACAAAGCTATGTTCATCAGAATGCATAAACATGGCTTTGTTGAGAGGAAGGGTGTTCAGATGTTATGACTGAGAGTTTTGAGAATAACCTGGATGGGAATGGGCCCTAAATCCAACAACAAATGTCCTTATCAGAAGGTGAAGGAAGGAGAGTAACAGATGGGGTTCACAAACTGAGGGATACAGGAGCCACCAGGAGCTGAAGGGGCGGGAGGGGATGTCAGGACTCCTGGGGCCTCAGAGGAAGCTCAGGCCTAATTCACATACGTGAATTCACCTTAATTAACATACGTGGCCTTCTGGCACCCAGCCAGGGGAAATTAGTGGCGTCTTTAGAAACTAATGCACCCCCTGAGAGAGCTCCAGAAGACATGGGAGGACGGTTCTGGAATAGGTCCAATGTTCCAGAGACATGCTATTGAATGCACATCCACTCTTCATTGTCTGGGAAACACGGCTTCAGCTTCTCTCCAGCACTCTGGAGAAGGGGAAGACCCAGAACCCATCTGAGTGCCCGATCTAAGGGCTGCAATGTGCAGGAAATGCGCACGGGTACCGGGGGCCAGGAGAGGGAGGGCAGGGAGGGGCTCTCCTGGAGACAAACATGTTTTTTGCAGGAAGGAACAAAAAGCCATGAACTAAAGTTACCTCTGTGCTTGGGACCCTGGGGGAGGGCAGCATCATGTCACCTTTGTCTTCCCAGAGGGTCATTCCCCTAGGGCTGGCTTCAAACTCACTATTAGTGGAGATGACCTTGAACTTCTGATCCTTCTGCCTCCACCTCTCAGGTGCTGAGACCTGGTCATCATGACACATTGGTGAATTTTGTTCTGTAGTTTATTTTCACAGTAGGGCTGTCTAGGCAAAAGGTTCCCTGTCATACACATATCCTAAGATACTTGACCATGCCAGTGGCTCTGTGTGACCTCCAAGTAGTGGTGAGGGGGTGACTAGCCCCTCTACAGAGGAGGAAGTGATAGGAGGGATTCCAGTTTCTGTAGAACTTATATCATGACAGGTGGGTTTGAATCCCAGAGTACTACAGATCTGAGGCTGGGCTCACATACGTGGCACATGACCAGTGTTAAGGATAGTTGAAGATGACACCCACTTGTACCTCAGAATGGGACCTTATTTGAAAACAGGGTCTGGGCAGATGTCATCAAGTTAAGAATATCAGATCGGCACAACAGCGCAGGCCTGTCACTCCAGCACTCAGGAAGCGGAGGCAGGAGGATTGTGAGTTCAAAGCCTGCCTGGGCTTCGGAGTGAGTTTGAGGCCAGCCTGAACTGCATGGTGACACTGTCTCAAAATAGGAACGAACCTCAAAACGGCTGGACTCAGGTTGGGTCCCAAGGAAGAAGAGGGGAGATGGAGGGATGGCTCTGTGCATAAGAGCATCCGCGTTTAGTTCCCAGCACCTACGTGGTGCCTCACAACCATCTGTGACTCCAGGTCCAGGGGATCGGATGCCTCTGGCCTCCATGGGCACCAAGCATGTGCACCATGCACATAAATCGTGCAGGCACATGCACATAAATGACACTGATAACTACATTTCGAATAATGGAAAACAAAGAGGAGGCCACGTTGAGACAGAGGCAGAGACAGGAGAACGAATGCCATCCACTGAGGAGGCCACCACCTTCAGGAGGGGAGAGAACCAAGAGCCCCCAAGACACTAGGAGCTCCCGGCGTAGTCAGTAAGTCCCCATGGTCTAAGGACATAGTGTTAGACCTAAGTGACTGACACAGGTCTCTCTAGGAGGCTGGGGCACCACCACCGAGGGGTAACCCCTGAACTCAGCGCCGGTGGCAGGACTTTCCTACTGGCCTCTACCTGTCAATTAAGCTTCCATCCCAGACAAGAGCCAGGCACACTTGAGCTCCATGACCTTCATCACAGATTCTTTTTTGGACCAGTGCCTCTAGTCCAGCTCGGCCTTCTGCTCCCTAGAGTCAAGGGGAGCACTGTGATGACAGGTATGGGACTGCCACATCCACGGGGGACTGGGGATTGAACCCAGGTCTCATGCGTGCTAGGCAAGCACTCTACAGAGTGAGGCACTTGCTCAATCCAATGCAGATTCTGAATAAGTGGAACTCCAAGCCTCAGGTTAGCCTGCTAAGCCCTTCAAATTCTCAGAGCCCTTTGTAAGCCAAAGAGGATCAGCAGGCCGCGGAGTAGGCTCGGTAGATTCAAGCACTTCCTGTTCAAGCATGAGGACCTGAGTCTGGACCCCACCCCCACCCCCAGCGCCCATGAAAAAGCCAAGTGGGCCAGCAAGTCCAAGTCATACAGACCTATAACTGCAGCACTGCAGACATTGTGGTGGGTGGGGGTCCCTGAAACTTGATGGACAGACAGTCTAGCCAATCAGCAAGCTCCAGATTCAGTGAGAGGCCCTGAGTCAAAACATCAACCGGACAAGGGAGGTAGGATGGCGTAGAGTGCTTATCTAGTACTCAGGAAGCTCTGGGCTCAGGCACCAGCACCACCAACATATACATCATTATATATAGAGTTTAGAGCCAGGTGTGGTGATGCATGGCATTAATATCAACAGATTTAGGTGGCAGAGGCAGGTGGATCTCTGGGAGTTTGGGGTCAGCCTGGTCTACATAGTAAGTTTAAGGCCAGCCTGGTCTACATAAGGGTTTGTCTCAGAATACACAAACAAGCAAACTGGAGAGTCATTGAGAACACCCAACATGGACCTATGGTATCCACACATACACCAACACAGAAAATGTACCTACCTACACACAGGCAGACACTCAGAGATGTATGTACACAAACACACAAACACACACACACACACACACACACACACACACACACACACACACACA
>CAJQZJ010004765.1:9168714-9211171 GCA_907164525.1 Lophiomys imhausi
CTTTCTTTCTTTCTTTCTTTCTTTCTTTCTTTCTTTCTTTCTTTCTTCTCTCTCTCTCTCTTTCTTTTGCAGCTCAGTCTGGACTGACCCCGCCCAAGGCCAGTGGTGGCCAAGGCCATCTGTGAGGGAGAGAAGAGAGGTAAAAGGATCATGTGTTTTTTGTTTTCTGTTCTTCATTTTCGTGGACTTTCTTTTTTCTTTTTCTTTTTCTTTTTTCTTTCTTTTTTAATTTAGGACTAGAAGCCATAGATGGCCACAGAACCAGCAGCCTGGGCCAAACCTCTTAGGAACCAAGACGCATGTAGGAGAAGTTCTCTACAGAGAGCCAAGGAGTCTCCCTAGGACTGGCTCCAGGCAGCTGCTGGGATTCAAGCACAAGATTCCAGGTAGTCGAACTCCTGGAGCTGGGGTGAATCAGGGTGAGTCACTGTGGGAGGGCAACAAACAGCCCATCCTTCCAGAAAGGGTCCCGGGGACTTCCAGGAATGAAAAAGAAGAGCCAGGTTTCAAACTGCCAGTTGGGAGCACCTAACCACTGCACACGGTGACCGAACAGTGACAATGACCCCTTTTGCCTTCTGCAGTGCTGAGGTTGGAGCCTGGTGGCTTACAGTTGCTAGGCTTTCACTCTACCATGGAGCCACATGCCTGGCCCCTCAGCACATGGGAACAATCATCAGCACATGTGCCCATGTATGTCCAGACAATGACCTGCAGACCTGCATGCATCCACATGTGGATGGGTTGCAATAAGTGTGGTACACAGAAACACACATGTCCACATACGTCAGCACTGGAGCACACACCAAGCTATGTGTGCTAGTATACCTGGGGACACCATTACGCAGACATGCCCTGAAAGGCGTGTATACCAACAGACACACTCACTGGAGACAGGAGTACTTATGGATGTATGAGGAGCCAGAAGGGAACAGAAATAAAAGTTTGCAACTAAAAATACCCGGTCTATAGCCACAGCTGCAGCCCTGAAGGGAACTAAAATAGCTCCTCACATGCCAGGGGGACCGGAAGCCATGCGGACCGGAAGCCAGGCAACAGGAAAGAGGATGAAAACAAAAAATCCCAACACATGCAAGCATCCCTACCCAGAGTCTGGAGAGCAGGGAACCTGCAGGGAAACCCATCCTGACACTGGAGGCCCCAGATCCTACTGGGGGAGTGGCCCATGGTGGCCCAGGCAGACCTTGGACTCAAGGTCACAGGCTGCTACAAGCTGGGGAAAGGCAACCTCCCCACTAGAGTCCTCCTGAAGAGGCATCAAGGGCCTCTGATAGGTCACAGGAGAAAGACCTGGAATATACCCACTAGCCATGCAGATAAATGGAAGACTAATTAATCCAGGAAGGGAAAAAGAAAGAAGGACCAGAGTGGCCTTGGGCCTCTCCAGTCAAAGTGAGCTGTTCAAAACCCAGAACTTACAGTCTATCAGCAGAAGCTACCTACATCTTGGTTCTATTACCTAAATCTGTGTGACCCGGAACAAGTTACTCTCTATCACTGTGTGTCTGTCTCCCTAGAGGAAGCAGAAAACAAGTGTTGCCATTTAGATACTAAATAAAAGGCTTTGAGGAATGATGGGGTGATCTGCTTGCATTCAATTGTTAATTGCTTGTACCCTGCCACCCTTACTAGGATTTGGCAGTCATATATCCCCCAAAATGACGTTTGTAACTCTTGCCTCCCCAAAACTTCTCTGATTGGTTGAATAATTTTATTAATTGCCCTGAGATCTGTCAACATCCTCCATTTGCCAGATTTCTTTTTGATGACAAACACAGGAGAATTCCAAGAGCAACTGAAGAGGAAGCCAGGAGAAGGAAGGAGGAGGAGAGAGAAGAAGCAAGGGCTTAGATGGAAGATCATTCCACGAGACCTGGAACATCAGCATAGGGTGGAGAATAACAGCCAAGGGGATGCATGTATATATTGGGGTTTTATTGGGGAATAGTGTTAAAAGCTAGCTTAGGTGGGTTTAGATTACACAATCCAGACTAAGGCCTGTTAAAATCCATTAGTCTCTGTGTGCTCATTTATAATTTATAATGGCAGGTTAAGGATTAACACCACTAGGCCGGGCGGTGGTGGCGCACGCCTTTAATCCCAGCACTTGGGAGGCAGAGGCAGGCGGATCTTTGTGAGTTCGAGGCCAGCCTGGTCTACAAAGCAAGTCCAGGACAGCCAGAGATATTCAGAGAAACCCTGTCTCGAAAAAACCAAAAAAAAAAAAAAAAGGATTAACACCACTGACCAATTCACTATAATACAAATACTGGTAATAATTTAATATCTACTCTACAGAGGAACGTCAGACATTCAGTGTAGCAGTTCTACAAGCTGCTATCTGCCATCAGTGTCAGGCTGAGGAGCTCTGCCAAAGGTCACAAAACAACTCAGGGACAGTGTAGATCTCTCAGGCTTGTCCAACTCCTAAGAGGTCTCTGGGGCTCAGTAGGGAATTGTGGGAGAAGGATACAAAATGGAATTGAGGTGAGGAGGGGTGGACAGCCATTGACCAGCATCCCAGTCAGCTCCCCAACCCCTCCCCTGGCCAACTTCTTATTCAGAAAAAAAAAAAGAATCACATACAGGACAGTGGGCTAAGAGATGGCTCAGATGTTCACAGTGCTGACTGCTCTCATAGAGTACCTGGGTTAGGTCCCTAGCATCCACCTGACAGGTCACAGTCTTCTGGAACTCAAGTTCCAGGACATCTTGATGCCTCTTTTGACCTCCTCAACCACCACACACGTGACATGCAGACAAAACACTAAAAATAGGGCTGGAGAGGTGGCTCAGCGGTTAAGAGCACTGTCTGCTCTTCCAAAGGTCCTGAGTTCAATTCCCAGCAACCACATGGTGGCTCACAACCATCTATAATTGGATCTGGTGCCCTCTTCTGGACTGCAGGCATACATGCAGACAGAATACTGTATACATAATAAATAAATAAATAAAATATTTAAAAAAAAAAACACTAAAAATAATAAGTAAATCTTTTGTGTGGGGGTGGGGTGGGGAGGCGTTTCGAGACAGGGTTTCTCTGTGTAGCCCTGGCTGTCGCGAAACTCACTCTGTAGACCCAGGCTGGCCTTGAACTCACAGAGGTCCACCTGCCTCTGCTTTCCAAGTGCTGGCATTAAAGGCGTGCACCACCTGAGGGGCATGCCAAAGTCTCCTCTAAGGAGACTAGGTACCGTGAGACGACAAAACAGGTCCAAGCAAGCTGAGAGGCCACGGGGGTAAATAAGTTATACAGGGTGACAGCCCAACGGTGTCAAGTTAAGATGTTGGTGAACCAGGTATGGGGTCGCAGGAAACAGCAAGCAGAAACAAGCAGGTAGGGACAGCCCGAGGCTTCTGCTCCGCATCTAGGGGACAAACGAGATGAAGGAGGCTTCAGCTCACAAGCAGATCAAGCTCCCTGGGCGAGTTCAACAGGAAAACCAACTTAAGGGACAACAGAGGCGACACAATCATGGATGAGGCCCTCCGTTGAAGGTGGTGGCCCTGCAGATAGACAGCTGCATGAAACACACAGGGGTCCCAGTGCTGGGGGGCTTGCCTCTGGGACAGTCACACATACTCTAGGAAAATTACTGTCTTCAGTTGTTTCTTTAACCCAGAAGGACCTGTGTTAACCGTGATGCCCATGCTGGATAGTTTCATGTCAGTTTGACACAGGCTGTAGTCATCTGAAAGGAGGAAGGCTCAATTAAGAAAAATGCCTCCATAAGATTGTGCTGTAGGCAAGCCTGTAGAGTATTTTCTTAATGAGTGATTGACAGGGAAGGGCCCAGCCCATTGTGCGTGGAGCCACCCCAGGGCTGGTAGTCCCGAGTTCTATAAGAAAGCACATTAAAGCGAAGCATGGTGGCGAACACCTTTAATCCCAGCACTTGGGAGAAAGAGGCAGGGGAATCTCTGTGAGTTCAAGGCCAGCCTGGTGTGCAAAATGAGTCCAGGGCAGCCAAGGATACACAGAGAAACCTGTCTTGAAAAACAAAATAAAAGCCGGGCGGTGGTGGCGCACGCCTTTAATCCCAGCACTTGGGAGGCAGAGGCAGGCGGATCTTTGTGAGTTCGAGGCCAGCCTGGTCTACAAAGTGAATCCAGGACAGCCAGAGCTGTTACACAGAGAAACCCTGTCTCGAAAAACCAAAAAGAAAAACAAAATAAATAAAGAAAAAAAGAAAGCAGACTGAGCATGCCATGAAGAGAAAGCCAGGAAGCAGCACCCCTCCATGGTCTCTGTATCAGCTCCTGCCTCTAGGTTCCTGCTCCTCTCGAGTTCCTGCCCTCAATTCCTTTGATGACAAACTGTGATGTGGAAGTGTAAGCTGAGTATACCCTTTCCTCCCCAGGTTGCTTCAGTCATGGTGTTTCATCACAACAATAGTAACCCTAAGACACTGTCTTACTTGTCATTGCTAGTGAAACTTACACTATCACATGGATAGATTCTCTGTTTTTAAAGAGGTCAGGTGAGTTAGTGTAAATCTGCTACCCCAGCACTCAGGAGGCTGAGGCAGGAGAATTTCAAGTAAAGCCTGGGCAACACAGTGAAACCTTGCCTCAAGGAACTACCAACAAAATAATAAGCATTGGGGTCAGCAGGTAAAGATGCTTGGTGCCAAGCCTAAAGACCTGAGTTCGATCCCTGGGACCCATGTAGTAGAAGAGAACTGACTCCTGAAAGTTGTCCTCTGAACTGCACAGGCACGCTGTGACACAACCCCTCCACTCACACACAAATAAATACGTACATACAATATTTTACAAAAAGAATCATGGTGGGGAGCTGGAGAGACGGCTCAGTGGTTAAGAGCACTGGCTGCTCTTCCAGAGGACCTGACTTCAATTCCCAGCAACCACATGGTGCCTCACAACCATCTGTAATGGAATCTGGTGCCCTCTTCTGTCATGCAGTCATATATGCAAATAGAGTGCTCATATGCATAAATAAATAAATCTTTAAAACAAACAAACAAAAAAAGATGCTGGGCATGGTGGCAGATGCCTTTAATCCCAGCACTTGGGAGGCAGAGGCAGGTGAATCTCTGTGAGTTTGAGGCCAGTCTGGTCTACAAAGCGAGTCCAAGACAGCCAGGGCTGTTACACAGAGAAATCCTGTCTCAAAAAAACAAAAAGAAAAGAGAGAGAGAGAGAGAGAGAGAGAGAGAGAGAGAGAGAGAGAGAGAAAGAATCATGAGGGGCCAGAGAGATGGCTTTGTGATTAAGAGCACTGACTGCTCTTCCAGAGGACCTGGGTTCAGCTCTTAGGACCCACATAGCACTGACAACCTTCTGTAACTCCAGTTCCAGGGGATCCAACACCCTCTGCTGGTCTCTGTGGGCACTGCACACACGTGGTGCACAAAAGTACAGCAGGCAAAACACCCATATGTATAAAATAAAACAAAAATGTGCAAAGAATCATGGACTCAGCATTATCTACTTTGTGTGTCTGGTGTGCACCCTTCCACACCTTTTTCTAAACTGTTACTGCATTAACACAGATGAGTTGAAAATATAGAATACTGGGGCTGGAGAGATGGCTCAGAGGTTAAGAGCACTGGCTGCTCTTCCAGAGGTCCTGAGTTCAATTCCCAGCAACCACATGGTGGCTCATAACCATCTATAATGAGTTATTGTGCCCTCTCCTGGCCTGAAGGCATACATGCAGACAGAATACTGTATACATAATTAATAAATAAAATATTTTAAAAAAAAAGAAAGAAAATATAGAATACTCGGCCAGGTGTGGTGGCACATGCCTTTGATCCCAGCACTTGAGAAGCAGAGGCAGGTGGATCTCTGTGAGTTCGAGGCCAGCCTGGTCTACAAAGTGAGTCCAGGACAGCCAGGGATACACAAAGAAACCTTGTCTTGAAAAAAAAGAAAAAAGAAATAAAATATGGAATACTACTAGGATTTTGCTGTCCTTTTGAAGTTTTGTTGTTGTTGTTATTGTTTGGTTATTTGGTTGGTTAGGTTTTGTTTTTGTTTTTTTTCTTTCGAGACAGGGTTTCTCTGCGTAACAGCCCTGGCTGTCCGGGAACTCTCTCTGTAGGCGAGGTTGTCCTTGAACTCACAGAGATCAGCTTGCATCTGCCTCCCGAGTGCTGGGATTTGGATTTTGTTTTGTTTTTTTTTTTCTTTATGTTTTTCAGTGCTGGGGATTGAAGTCAGGGATTTGCACATATTAGGCAAGCACTGTATCACTGAGCTGTATCCTCCACTTTCTTTTTACCTATTTATTTATTATTAATTAATAATATATTAATATATAAATTATTAATCATAATAATGCTGGCCTAGTATTCTATATTTTCAACAGATCCGTGTTAATGCAATAACAGTTTAGAAAAAGATGTGGAAGGGCGCACACCAGACACACAAAGTAGATAATGCTGGAACCATGCTGTCTCGGAACTCAACTTGACTCAGAGATCCGCCTGCCTCTGCCTTCTGAGCACTGAGATTAAAAGTGTGTGCCAATGTGCCTACCTTACGTTTTATTTAAGGAGTGGGTCTTGGCCGGGCATGGTGGTGCATGCATTTAATCCCAGCACTTGGGAGGTAGAGGCAGGCAGATCTCTGTGAGTTCAAGGCCAGCCTGGTCTACAGAGTGAGTCCAGGACAGCCAGGGCTATTACACAGAGAAACCCTGTCTCAAAAAAAAAACAAAACAAAAAACAAAAACAAAACAACAAGAAAGAAAGAAAGAGTGGGTCTCACTAAATTGCCTTGAACTTCCTGTATAGCTCAGGCAGGCTTTGAATTTCCTGTACAGCCCAGGGGTGGCTTTGAATTTACATTCCTCCTGCCTCAGCCTCCAAGTAGCTGGGAGGACAGGTACGAGGGTGGGGAGGAGGGACTTTAACAGCAACACAGATTTTTCTCTAACAATTCGTGTCTTTCTGAAACCTAGTGTTTCTTTAATTCGTTTTTGACTCTGCCCAGGAGCTCACTGTACAGATACACAGAGGTCTCTTGCTTATTTCCTACTTCCCTACATAGGGTAAATCAAGCATGGCCTTGAAGTCCCTCCCAGCCCACCACAGGCAATGCTTAATAACCAGCTCCCGACCTTTGCTATGACCCAGATCCCTTATCTGTAGAAAGGAAGAATTCCGAGGCCTCGGCCTGTTTCACAACGCTGTGGTTGTGTTCAGAACAGAAGCAGGCAGGCACACGGGACTTTTCCAAAGGCGCTTATAATTTCCTTTGTAACTTGCTAATCCTTCAGGGAAGCAAACCAGATCTGACCCCTGTCTCAGTGCCGGCAGAAAACCTGGCTCCCAAAATGATAGACTGGCCCCAGCTAGCACATGGCACAGTGGGCCTGAGCCCCTAAGCTCTGAAAACTGTCATCTACACGGGCATCATGTTCCTGCCCAACCTCGTGGAACTGAAGATGTGAATCAAAGCCGCCAGACAGCCAAGGAGTGTGACCCGATGAGAGAGAAATGAGGGGAAGTGGATGGTCTCACAGCTAGCTCATCAGTGGGAGTCTAGCTGAAAATACCAAAATTCAAACAGAGCGCACCTGTGGGTCCACGGGTTAAAAAAAAATCACACTTGGTGGAAGTGTTTGTGGACTCACACAGGAGGGTATGTGTTCTCTGTAGCCTGAGACAAAGAACTGGCGGGTCAAAAGAGGGGGGAAAGGCAGTAACAGATTGGCACTTCTGCCTGTGATTGCAAAAACTTTAAGCAGGGCTGGGAAGATAGCTCAGTGGGTAAAGTGCTTGCTGCAGTATCTGAGTTCTCATTCCCAAAACCCAAACAAAAGCTGGACACGGACAGGTGTAATGGCCCATTCCTTCAGTTGCAGCACTTGGGAGGCAGAGGCAGGCAGATCTCTAAGTTGGAGGCCAGCCTGGTTTACAAAGTGAGTTCCAGGATAGCCGGGGCTTCACAGAGAAACCCTGTCTGGGGGTGGGGTGGGGGAGCTAAGCACAGTGATACATGCCTGGAACCCCGGAATTGGGCAGGTGGAGACAGGCAGATCCCAGAGGCTCACTGTCCAGAGTCTGGCAGAAAAGGTACACCTGGTATTTAATGAGAGAGCCTGTCTCAAAAAATAAGGTGGAGTGCCATTGAGGAAGATGGCCCGTATCAACCTCTGGTCTCATAAGGTAAGGCAAGCCCACCCACAGAAGCGCAGAAACACACATACACACCCCTTTGAGCACTAACACTGAGCAGAAAAACCATATTTAAGCCAGACATGTGGCACACACCTTTAACCCCAGCATTCAAGAGGTAGAGGTAGGCGGATCTCTGTGAGTTTGAGGCCAGCCTGGGCTACCCAGTGAGTTCCTGGGCTACATAGTGAGACTCTGAGTCAGGAGAGAGAGGAAAAAGAAAAAAGAAAAAAGGAAGGATGGAAAAAAGAAAAGCACATACTATCCAGTTCAGGTTGTGTAAAAGATGGCCATTAAGTTAAGGAGGTAGTTGGGCAGAGCGCTTGCTGGGCAAACATGAGGACCTGAGTTCAAACTCCCAGCAGCACATAAAACGT
Source organism: Lophiomys imhausi (assembly GCA_907164525.1). Lineage (NCBI taxonomy): Eukaryota > Metazoa > Chordata > Mammalia > Rodentia > Muridae > Lophiomys > Lophiomys imhausi. Next base: position 9,177,263 of record CAJQZJ010004765.1, read on the forward strand.
TGGGCATAGCTGAGAGGCACCTGTAACCCCAGTGCTGTGGGGAGGCAAAAACCGGAGACTGGGGCTTGCTGACCGCTTGCCCAGTCCATCAAGAGACCCTGCCTGTCAGGGAGGACGCGAAATCTCTTTCTCCCCCACCCCCATGTTGTGTGTATGTTGAAACCTAATGCCTGATGCATGTTGGGTAAGTGCTCTACCACTGAGCTACACCCCCAGTCCTGATTATTTTCTTAAACAACCGAGTGCTCCTGTCTTTTATACTTCAACTTCTTTAACTATCCAAAAAAAAAAAAAGCATAAAACATGAAAATTCAAAAGACAAGGCTTCCCATTCAGGTCACACAGAACGAAAAGTAGCAAAGTCAACTCTGGGATTCCTCCCTGCTACCCTCCGCCCCCGCCCTCCAGCCAGGCCCTGAAGCGAGCTTTCTTCTCCCACAGGAGGTCCGGCTCCGCTTCAGCCAGGGCTTCTAAGAAGAGGCAGTCTTAGGCTAGGCGTGTCTTCCTCCCTTCCTTCCTTCACGCCACTCGGCCCCCAACCAATCGCCCTTCGGGATTTTCTCACGTAGGGTTTTGGAAGCTGTTCACTCAAACTTAAAGCCTCAAGCTTCTAGCTGTAGGACAACTCAAACAGCCACGGTTTTTCCTTTCTCAAGTACAAGGCAGATGGGGCCCCCCCAGTGATAGGACAGGCATGCGCAGTCCCAACGCTAACATCCCCTCCCAATCTCACCAATCCCGGCAGACATCCTTAGTCTCTGTGCCAACCCAATAAAGAAAACACTCCTGAAAGTAGCCTGGGGAATCAGCTAAGATTATCCCACAACCCCAAACAGGAGAGTGGGGGAATCACCTGCTCTCACCACCCACTGCAGGCTGGCCGAGGAGCAGACAGCCAGTCCACGTGCTGGATACACATGGCCGGGTCCCGTCGTTGCTGAAACCACAGGCTGCCACTGAGACAAGACTGTCACCGCTACATTGTCAGGCCTAACAGAAAGGCCCCGGGGCAGTTCTGATGCTCCCAACGAGAAGGGGCTTCCCTCCACCCCAGAAACGGTAACTTCTGGGACCCTGGGACTTCTTTGGTCACTAGATTAGAGAACCTTCAGGTACAAGGGTTGAAAATCCAAAAGCACTAGAAATGACAGTGTGGTCAAGCTGGCTCGGAACTGCCCCACCAGAACTCCATGAAAGCCACCTGTGGCTCCATCTGGAAGGCCAGCCAGGTCCTGGGGAGGTGGTAGCCATACCTATAAGGGAGCAGCCTTCATTCACACAGTACATGAAGTCATTCTTAAACCCCCAGTAAACAAATCCACCAAGAGGAGAGATGTCAGTCAATCCCCGTGACAACAGCCCCTTCTACAGCTCAGGTCCAGTTCTAACTGGATGTTCCCTAAGGGTCAACCTCCATTTCCCCTTACCCAGCGTCCCAGAAACACCCTTAGCTGGAGTGTAATTACATGGTAATCTCCAGGACTTAATGAGCTCCGGGCCCATTCGGAGGACACTGGATCCCAGGGCAGAGTCTGGAACGGCACCGCCCGCCTAATATAGGTCCCCGTTTGAAAGGGCAAAACGGGGCCTACGGCTGAGATCAAGGGAGAGGCCTGGCTCTCTGCCCTCAGCAGACCTGGGCAGTTTCTGCCTCTGCCAGAGTGTGAGGCGGAAAGCTGCTTAACTCTCCACTCTGGCATGCAGTGTGGGGGCGAGGCAGAGGCAGAGCATCGCTGGGGTAACTGGGCGGGAGGAGCCAGGTAGAGCACCCACTGAGGACCGGGCGCCCGTGGGGGCCTCACAGAGGTACAAAGTACACCAGCTTCGCGCAGCTCTGAGATCACTAGGTACAGTCACCGGCTAGGATGTGCAAAAGGACTTGGAGGTCAGGATAGCTGCAGTCGAAACTCAGTGACAACCAGGCCACGCTCCTGCTCCGGTGAGGGTCAGGCCCTCGGGACGCTAGTGACTCAGACCTCCAAGCCTCTGGGGTGAGCCTGGCCCTCCTAGGTGGTGGGAAGGTAGCTCCACCGTCCCACCCTGAGTCCCGAACTCCCGGAGGATACGTCACTCACCTTGAGCACCTGCTGCTTGATGAGCGAGGGCACTAGGAAGATCATAACAACGCCGAGCGCAGCAAACAGCAGCCCCAGGGCGCCTACCCCCACGGCCACCCAGCGCGCCCTGGAGCTGCCGCCCATGTCCGCGTGCGCAGCCGGGGCTCGCGGGGCTCGGGGCTCGAAGAGGACGGCGACAGAGGCGACGGTGGCCGCAGAGATGGCAGAAGCCAAAGCTCCCTCAGCAGCAAGGTGAGTCCCAGGCGGTGTCCCGCACAGCGGTAGCCCTGCAGGTGGCCAGTGGCTTTATGCGCCATGGCCCGGGCAGCCCGCCCCCTCGCTCAGCGCGGGATTCCGGCGGGGGATGGGGGGGAAATGGGCGGGGAGTGGGCGGTGCTCTGGTGGCGAGGCGTGGGCGTGGCCTCCGTCCAGCCCGGCCCTCCCGAGCTATGCAACTCCCACAGCCCGCTAGTGTCTGGTGTGCCCGGACTCCCGCTGCGCGCTCCTCTCTAAGCTCCCTTGTCTCACCGGGGACTAGGTGGCAACCTACGCTCTCTCCAAATTGCTCAGAAGCCCCTGGCACCGTCTACACCCGCTAACCCCACTCCTACGATCCCTTCTCTCCAGACCCCTGCTAATGCCTCCCGCTCTAGCCTCTCCAGCCTTACATCAGTTGCTGTCAATTAGGACCTCCACTCGTAATTACGTGTCCCTCGGGGCCTTTGCACTTCCTCCACTCGAAATTCCATATCCCTTTGAGCCTTTGAACACCCTCCATTTTCTGTCCCTCGCGCCTTTGCACATTGTCCACTCGGAATTTCGTGTCTCTCGGGACCTTTGCCCACATCCTTCCCTCGGAATTCCGTGTCCCTCGCGGCCTTAGCACACCCTCTGTTTAGAATTCTAGACCCCAGACACACGCTGGGCTCCTGACTCCATCCAAGAAGGTGTTTGAGGGGCTTATCAGGCAGAGATGCCTCCCCTGGCCACTATGCTCCCTGCTGACTCTTTCTTATCACCCAGCTCCACCGGCTCAGTTGCGCTTAGTTGTGAGTTCTTTTGCCATAAACACCACTCAGGATACCAGCAGGGTGGTGGGGACTCTGTCTTACCCTGCCCTGCCCAGCACACAATTAGCTCATGCCCAGCCCACAGCCAGAGCCTTTAACCCTAAATGCTCCGTGTTACAGCCAAAAACAAAACAAAACAAAACAAAAACAAAAAAACAAAACAAAAAAACTGAGGAATGGGCGAGTAAGACCAAGGCCTGCTTCCCACTTAGGACACAAAAATTGGCTAATCGCAGTTGACAAAATCCAGTCCCACACGTGTGGAAAGGACAACAGCTCCCCTTGGACAACCTCCTGCAGAACAGGTCCTTAGCTCTCTAGGGTGCTGCTACCCGGCTTTACTCCTCCTGGGTCACACAGAATGGCCCAATAGTGTCCTTGACATCAGGTACCCCAGGCTAATACTCCTAAGGAATATGGGCCACCACGACTCCCGTTCAAACCCAGAAGGACTCCTCTTGAGGACCACCTTCAGCAATATGTCCCCAAGCTGGGATTTACTGAGCACCTAGTAAGTACTGGAGAGACAGCCACTTCATACTTCCAGTCCCCACCTCCAGCAAGGGCATGGAGCAGGGACCCAGAGCCAGTGCAGAGCAACCTGGGCTGTGAAGACTCCCACCCAAAAGTCCCCTCTGCACCTTGAGCCCTCTTCTATAATGTGGAAGTGATTAGAACCGCTCTCCTCGGGCTGCAGAGCCAGTCGGTAGGCTGCCAGACTCTGAGCCAGGAATGTGCAGGTGTGACACAGTTGATGTTCCGTGGCCCCACCCACCTCTGCCCCTTTGTCCACCGGACTCCTAGCCTCCTTTCTGTCTTTCTCCTGTGACTATGTGTGCGTGTGTGTTTGTGGGTGCACCTGAATGTGTTGTTTGAAATGGATTATCCGACCGGGAACCTGGTCTCACTGGTTGGAGAAGTCTTGCTGGCCATCCTGGCCCAGGGATCCTCTCTCCTGTCTCTGCCTCCTCAGCACCAGAACTACTAGCATAGTTTGTTTTGGACTTCATTTTATGTGTGCAGTTGTCTTTCCTGAATATACGTCTGTGTGCCATATGCATGCCTGGTGCCCTCAGGGGTCAGAAGAGGGCATAGGATCCCCTGGAACTGAAGTTAAGGATGATTGTGAGCTGCCATAGGACCTGGGTACTGAACCCAGGTCCTCTGAGAGAGCAGCTAGTGATATTAACTGCTGAGCCATCTCTCCAGGGCTGTGTGTTTTATTTAAATATGGGTGCTGGAGATCAATCTTAGGTCCTCAGGTTCTTGAGGCTATGAGCCAACATCGCCATTTCCCCAGCTCTCACCAGCTTACTCTTGATTCCGAGAGGCTGTTCCTCTATATCCTTCAGTGGCTGACTCTTCGTCTTTTAAGTCTCAGCCCAAAGTCTACTCATCAAAGAGGGCTTCATGTCTAATTTGTTGAAAATGGGAGTCCAAGCCGGGCGGTGGTGGCGCACGCCTATAATCCCAGCACTTGGGAGGCAGAGGCAGGCGGATCTTTGCAAGTTCAAGGCCAGCCTGGTCTACAAAGTGAGTCCAGGACAGCCAGGGCTACACAGAGAAACCTTGTCTCGAAAAAAAAAAAAACCAAAAAAAAAAAAAAAAAAAAAAAAGAAAATGGGAGTCCTTACAGGCATGGTGGTGCACTTGGTAGGTAGAGGCAGGAGAAACAGTTCAAAGCCAGCGCTACGTGAAAGCCTGTCTCAAATAAGCCAAATAAAAAGACTGATGAGGTAGGTCAGAAAGTCAAGACACTTGATACACAAGCCTGAATACCTGACTTGAAATCCAAGAACCCGTCCATGGATGGAGAGAACAGACTCAGGTACCATGGCAAGCTCCCCCCAAAATAATAGCAACTAATAAAATTTAAATCAAAAGAAAAGAAAATAAGTGTTCTGTTCATTTGAAATGGTTTTATTTATCTCTCTAGAGAGTTTTTATGATTTATTTTTTTTAATTTTGTGTATCTGTGCAGTTCCACAAGGAGGCCAGAAGAGGGCGTCAGATCTCCCAGAACTGGAGTTACAGGCTCTTGTGATGCTGGGAACCAAACTCAGTCTGGGTAAGAGCTGCCAGTGCTCTTAACCACTGAGCCATCTCTTTATCCCAGAATTTGGTCCTTTTTGAGTATCAATGTATCCCTGGCACCTAGAACCATACTGAGCACACCACCAAACAGGTACTGGATAAAAAGTTAAGCATTCAGGGTGGGAAAATGCTTCAGTGAGTAAAAGGAATTTGCTGCCAAGCCTGATGAACCAAATCCAACCCCCAGGACCACTTGGCCAAAGTTTAGACCTGACTCCTCAAGTAGTCCTCTGACCTCCAAGGCACATACACACAAAATTAATACATGTAGCCAGCCATGGTAGTGCACACTTTTAATCCCAGCTCTGAGGATGCAGAGACAGGTGGATCTCTGTGAGTCTAAGGCCAGCCTGGTCTACATAGCCAGGACTATATAGTGAGACCTTGTTTCAAAAATAAAATAAAAGAATCGGGCACTGCTGGTGCGTACCTTTAATCCCAGCATTTGGGAGGCAGATACAGGGGGATCTCTGTAAGTTCAAAGCCAGCCTGGTCTACAAAGAGAGTTCAAAGACAGCCAGGGCTGTTATACAGAGAAACCCTGTCTCAAAAAATAAAATTAAAATAAACAAATGGAAAAAACTCTTTAAAGGCTTAAGCAAACTGTTAGGGAATTCATTCATTCATTAATCATGGACTTGTGATAATTAATAAAATTTCACAGAAGGGGGTTGGAGAGATGGCTCAGTGATTAAAAGCACTTGCTGCTCTTCCAGAGGAGTTTGGTTCTCAGCACCCATGCTGGGCAGCTGACAGCCATCTTTAACTCCAGCTCCAGGGAACCTGACACCTCTGGCCTCCTTGGGCACCTGCACTCACATACACAAATTACACACAGAGAATAATCAAAAATAAGATAAACCTTTAAAAATAAACTTCCCTTGAGTTCCTTGAGGCCTTCAACATCCTTCAGCCCTGGGTTGTTTTGTTTTGATGGTGTCAGTATTTCCTGGGAGTTTGCCAGTCAGCTGAAAGCTCAGGTCTGCCACGAACACCACACACACCCCCCTCTTCTTGATACCCACTTGCCTTGACCAACTCACGCAGTCCAAGTCTTCAAGGACGAAATCTACGTGATGCTTACCTCAGAGAGCCCAAGGCCAGGGCCAGGCTTTGGGGGCAAGCTATACTATCATTAGATGACACACACAGAGAGAACAGACATTAAAGGACGGAACACAAATGTGACCAAGGCCTGGCCTTGCGGAGGGGAGTCAGGGAGACAACACAGGATGGCCTAGGAAGGGAGAGGAAGGTCGATTCCGGGGTGCAGAGAAAGCCGGCAGGGGAGATCCACACAGGAAAAGGCTGTGCAAGTTCGCTTTCTGTTGTTGTGATAAAACACTGAGCAAAGGCAACTTGGGGAGGAGTTGGCTTCTTAGAGTTTATACTCCATCATTAGGGGAAGATAAGGCAGGAACTCAGAACAGGAATGTGGAGGCAGGCACTGAAGCAGAAGCCATGGAAGGGTGCTGCTTGCTCCTCCTGGCTTGGTCGGTTTACTTTCCTAAACATTCCAGGATCACATGCCCGGGAGTGGCACCCCCCACAGTGAGCTGGACTCTCCCACATCAATCATAAATGAAGAAAATGCAAGCTGTCTCCCTCAGGCCAGTCTGATGGAGATGATTCTTCAGGGTTCTCTCTTCCTACGTGACTCTAATTTGTCTCAAGTTGAGAAAGCTAGCCACCCTAAGATCAGAGAAAGAGTGTGGGTTAATCATATGCTGAAGACCCCCCCCCCCGTCAGAGGGGGCCCCTTTGAGTACAGAGCCTTCCCCAATCAAAACACAGCTAGAAGCCAAGCCTGTCAACTCACTTGTTTGGGAAGTTTGAGACAGAAGGATAATAAGATCAAGACCAGCCTAGGCTCCAGAATGAGTTCAAGGCTAGCAACTCAGTGAGAGCCCATTTCTATGGGCAAAAAGAAGGCAGGGTAGTGCAGCGGAAAAGCACCTGCCTAGTAAATGGCCCCTGCGTTCATGCCCAACCCAGAGGAGGAAAGAAAGTCACCAAGAAACTCTGCTGGGGATGCCAAAAACCAGGCTGGACCCATTAGTGGGCACCTGAGGTAAGGTTGCAGTTTGAGATTGGACCTGGAGGCCCCGTGGGCCCCCAGCTCAGTTCCCAGATCTGTACCTCAGAGAGAGAATGCACTCATCCACAGCAACTCCTGTGCACAAAGTTCCAGTCTCGCTGTCCACAGCAGCCTGGCCACCTCGCGACCGAATGGATACATCAAACGGCGGGCGTATGTGTGTAGGAGGGGACACTGAGGCTCTGATGCATGGTACCCTGTGGATGAATCCAGAAGACACCAGTAAGGGAGGGAAGCCAGACGCAAGACCCTGATTCCACCTGTGCATGAAGCGATCACGCAGATGAAACCAAAAAGAAAGAGGCTGAGTGGCTTCCAGGGCTGAGGCAGAGGCAGAAACTGCCCAGGGCTGAGCTCCCCTATTCCCCTTTCTACTCAGTCACTGGGCCAAAAGCCACTGAGGTAAACTCCCAGGAAATAAACGTTTATTTATTTGCCTTTGAGACAAAGTCTCACTGTGTAGCCCTGGCTGGTCTTGAAGTCACAGAGATCCTGCCTGCTTCTGCCTCCCCAGGACTGGGATTAAAGGTGTGTGCCACCACGCCTTCATCTTACACTTTAAATGAGTGAGTTTACCATATGCAAATTATATAATATATAATTATATATGTAATGAAAATATAAAATATGATATGTATTATATAAAATAAAAGTCTATATCACCTACACATGTATATGCATCTTCTCTTTGGCTCCTTCCCTGAGAATAAAGGCCCAAGTTCTTGCTGTAGGTGGAAAAGTCACCATCCTTGCCTCACTCTGTTGTAGTCACACCTGCCTCTCTCTGCTGCCAGTGTCTACCTCAGGGCCTTTGCATGTCCTCCATCTCCTGGACTGTTCTTCTCCCCAGCAGCCTGGAAAGATTCCATCCTTGCTCAATCGTTAGGCCAACAACCACTTGTTCCCTGTCCACGCTTTCAAGATGACAGGCACCCCACATCCTGGCCATCTCCTTCCCTCTGTCCCTTTCCCCCTTGGACTTATCTCCACTCAGCAGGCATCCAATGAATAGGCTTTTTTGGCTTCCCTGGCTTCCTTCTTCCTGTACCATGAAAAAGCTATTAAATCCTCTGCATTCTCATCTACAGTCTGGGAAATGGAGGTGCCTGTGGGGGAGCCCTGAGAACACAGTGGGCGAATCCTGGTCACACACCTGGCAAGAGCTCAGTTTGGTGCAGCTGTAAACCCCAGGGGTGCCCTGGACCCACCCACCCCACACACAACAAGGACAGAGGAGAGTCTACACTGCTGAGCTGAGGAACAAGAATGAGGAGAGGATGAGCCAGGCATGATGGCTATAATCTCAGTGCTGAGGCAGGAGGATTGGTAGAAGGATGTCGGCCTGGGCTAGAGAGTGAGACCCTGACTCAAGAAGAGGTAAGGAGAGACCCAACAGTGGCCGTGTGTGTGTGGTGTATGTGTTATGTGTGTGCTGTATGTAATGTGTATATGTGTGTAGTGTAGTGTGTGTGGTGTGTGTGATGTTTGTGGTGTGTGTGTGTGCCTTCTATAGCAAATCTTCAAGCATACCTGAGAAAAGAAGGATGTGGACTATCTCCAAGACCCTAAACTGATTCCACATGGGAATGACAATATTTGGGAAAAACAGGGTTAAATATACTATTAAAATCCCGGCATGGGCCAGGCATGGTGGCACATGCCTTTAATCCCAGCACTCAAGAGGCAGAGGCAGGCGGATCTCTGTGAGTTCAAAGCCAGCCTGGTCTACAGAGTGAATTCCAGGACAGCCAGGGTTACACAGAGAAATCTTGTCACAAAAAAAACCCAAAAAACAAAAAACACAGACAAACAAACAAACAAACAAAACAGCATGGTTGCTGGGCAGTGGTGGCACATGCCTTTAATCCCAGCACTTGGGAGGCAGAGGTAAGTGGATTTCTGTGAATTCAAGGCTAGGCTAGTGGTCTACCTAGTAAATTCCAGCCAAGGCTACATCCTCCTACCCTGTCTCAAAAACAACCAAAAACAAAAACAAACAAATAGGCCTCTGACTCTCGGTTACAATCCAAATCACAAAGACATGCCTCTGTGTGTCCCTATGACCTTCTCTCAGGGGCTTCCCTCTTCCTGGGGCTGCCAGCTACACCTCACCTTTGCCCTGGTCTCAGGACCTGCGCTATCTGCCCTTGGGTGAGGCCAGCACACAGATGCGCTGTCCTGGACAAAGGTGCCTGTGTGGGGATGTCCCCAGGGACTGCAGAACTACACCTGACACATGAGACGTGTTACCAACAAAGATGGTGGCCAGAGACAAGCAGACACTACCTGGCCTCTCTGCCTGGGGAAGGCTAGACAAGCTTTATTTATTATAGCTAAAGGTTGGAATCAACCTTTTATCATTCATCAACAGATTAATGGATAACACAAAATATTTGGTATATTTATAAAATGGAATTCTGTCCAGTTATAAAGAAAAATGAAGTGAACTTAGTGTGGTGGTGGCACACACCATTAATTCTAACCCTGGGGAAGAGGAGGCAGGTGGATCTCTGTGAGTTCAAAGCCAGCCTGGTCTACATAGTAAGTTACAAGACAGCCAGGGAGGACTATATAGTGAGACCCAGTCTCCAAAAAACGAGTGGAGCTTGAGAGACAACTTAATAGTAAAAAGCGCTTGCTGTCTGCTGTTCTTGCAGAGAACCCTTGTTCAGATCCCCCTACCAACATCACTCAGCTCACAACTATCTGTAACTCCAGTTCCAGGGGACCATCTGGCCTCTGAGGGTACTGCACCTGTGTGGTGCATATATAAACAAGTGCACACACGTACATATACGAAGAAAAAGTTCATGTGACCCTCTCCCATGGATAATGTCGTTAAAGGCAGATGAAACCCTCTTCCTAGCTGTGGTTATGACAAGGGCCCTGCATAGTCTGTAAGAGCGGGTCTGCCTTTCTTTCTTTCTTTCAGACAGGGTTTCTCAATGTAACAGCCCTAGCTGGCCTCGAACTCACTCTGTAGACCAGGCTGGCCTCGAACTCACAGTCCACCTGCCTCTGCCTCCCGAGTGCTGGGATTAAAGGCGTGAGCCACCTCGCCAGGCTCTGCGTTTCTCTCTGTAGGATGTGAGTGTGAACATTACTGATGGCTATCTTGACTTAACCCTTCCTCTGCTACAGATAGAAATGAGTGAGAAGGAATGTAAGATTTAGTGACCTTAGGTCATTTAGGCCTCTACAAGCCATCCCTTGTTACCTGGTGGAAGGACACTAACAGATAGGGAATCTCAACTACATGAACCGCCTGGCCACAAGGCTAGTAATGGACACTGAATTAGTTCCTCATTCAGGTTCTCTGTCTCGTTGTCTCTTTCCCTCAAAAATTTTATAGCTTTTATTCATGTGTAAGAGTGTTTGAGTGCATGTATATCTGTGTTCTACTTATGTGAAGTGTCCACAGAGGCCAGAAGAGGGTTAGGATCCCCTGGAACCAGAGTTACACATAGTTGTGAGCCACCATGTGGATGCTGGGAACTGAACCTAGGTCCTCTGCAAAGAGCAGCCAGTGCTCTCAACTGTCAAACCATCTCTCTAGTCCCTGGTCTGGTTCTGTTGGAGGAAGGTCTACATTGTCACAGAAGCCTCTAAGGACAGGGGAAGAATTCTAGATGGGTTTAGAGTAGGTGGCACTGTTGGATCACCAATACTTTTCCCCTACAACCCTACAGCCTCCTGGCCCTCCAGCTTCAGGATGGACATGGCCTGGGAGAGCTGAAGGGGACACCGAGGGACAGTGGGCTCTGACTCCCAGCACTCTATGGCATTTTCTCAGTCACCAGAAAAATCCACAGCCAGCGTTGCCTCCTTCGTTCTCAGGCAGCCACTGTGACCATTGTTTCAACTAATAGGATGTGGAAGAGGTGACACTTCATGTCCCAAGAGGTGCATTCACTCTGGAAGCACTCCTTGTTTTAGCCCCGGTGTTCTGAAGCTACGGAGAAGCCATTGGGAGGAGACCCATGACCACTGTCCACCTCCTCCATGGTGTCCCTCAATGACCCCTCAGGCCACGAGGGGTTGGTTGGTTTGGTTTGGTCTGGGTGTTTTTTGTTTTGAGAGAGAAAGGGTCTCACTCTGTAGCCCAGGATAGCCTCCACTAAAGATCCTCCCCACCTCCACCCCAAGTGTGGGATAACAGTCACCAGCTGTGGGCACACTGTCAAACGTTCCCACTCAGAAGCAGGCCAGTGCCCACAGCATTTGGATTGAAGGAGTCCGTGGGAGGAGAGAAAGGTAGGCTGCTTGCTGTGCTGGGTGTTCTCATCTTATTCTAGTCCTATGTGTTTGGAGCAGAGGGAGTCACTGAGGTGCAGGTGTGAGGCTGCAGGGAGGTGGGGTGGAGGCAGGTTCCTCCTAGTGAGGTGCTGGGACTCTGTGGAGCCATTTTACAACTTGGGAGCTATTTTGCAGCCAACACTGAAAGCTACAGGATGGGGAGCTCTGAACTGAGACGAGAGGGAACTCCAACTCCCTTGTCCCTGGTCCAAAATGCAGCTGGCTGTTTGGGGAAACTCTCTAGATCCCAGCCACCTGGATATCAACACTCCCAGGTATTCCTGGGAAGGGTTATCTAGAGCAGGTTATCCTCTGGCCATGTGTGTGGGAGATTATGCTGATTAGGTTAATTAAGGTAGAAAGTCCTGTCCTAACTGCGACTTCAGTGCTCTCTGCTGCTTGACTCTTGATCTAACATAACTACCTGCCCCAGGATCCTGTCATCAGGACTTTCTCCACACAATGGACAGCACCCTCAGACTGAGCAGGAGCAAACCCTCTTTCCCTTAAGGTGCTTTAGGGAGGGTGGTTTTGTTTTGTTTTGTTTTGTTTTTATCACAGCTACAAGAAATGAAGACAGTCACACGTTTTGTTGTTGTTTCGCTTTTGAGACAGGGTCCCTTTCTAAAGCCCTGCCTGTCCTGGAACTCACTAGGTAGACCAGGCCATCCTCGAACCCACAGAGATCTGTCTCCTGAGTGCTGGGATTAAAGGCGTGCAGCACTATGGCTGGTTTCAGTCATTTCCACCTAACAAGCCAGACACTGTCCCAAGGGATGCAGAGAGCGTGACTCACTGGGCCCTCATGTCCCTGTGTTCTCGGTCACTCCCTGGCCGCTGTGGAGAGATCTGTGCAGGAGGTGCGGGGTGGGGTGGGAGCAGGGGTCTTCTCAGGACTCCTGAGACCACAACTCCAGCCACGGGACCCACAGCAAACCTGTAATGAGATCGGTATGGCTGCTCACTTGGACAGCCACTGCAGACACACAAGGGAGGACTCAGTCCTAGACTCCACTAGGGGGGACAAATGAAATGCCCCCAGGATTTGGGGAGAATATGGCAACACAGGCATAACTGGTAGCTTTCCCAAATTCTCTCCTGCTGGCTCCTTTTCGTCCTGGCAGAGCCTCAAGTGTACTAGGCAAACATTGTACCCCTGAACTGCCTCCCCAGCCTCCCTTCCCCTTTCTTTTTCTTTTTTTTTAAATATGTTTGTTTGTTTAGGGTTTGGGGGGTTTGTTTTGTTTTGTTTTTTGTTTTTCGAGATGTAGCATGTAGCAGTATGGGCTGTCCTGAACTCGGTCTTTAGACCAGGCTGGCCTTGAACTCACAGAGATCCTCCTGCCTCTGCCTCCGGAATACTGGGATCAAAGGTGTGCACTGCCATGCCCGGCTTATTTAGGTTTTTTTTTTTTTTTTTTTTTTTTTTTGGTTTTTCAAGACAGGGTTTCTCTGAATATCTCTGGCTGTCCTGGACTCACTTTGTAGACCAGGCTGGCCTCGAACTCACAAAGATCCGCCTGCCTCTGCCTCCCAAGTGCTGGGATTAAAGGCGTGCACCACCACTGCCCGGCTTTTTTTTTTTTTTTTTTTTGAGACAAGCTTTCTTCGTGTAACACAGCCCTGCTGTCCTGAACTTGTTCTGTAGACCAGGCTGGCCTCGAACTCACAGAGATCCACCTGCCTCTTCCTCTGGAATGTTGGAATTAAAGGTGTATGCCCTGATCTAGCCTTCCTTTTCTTTTTTAATCTGGTATTTTGCATTTTAAGACAGGACCTTGCTGTGTAGCCCAGGCTAGCTTTGAACCTGTGGTAATCCTTCTGCCTCAGCTTCCAGAGTGCTGGAATTACAAGCATGCTCTGCAGCTTCCATTCCCTCTCCTTTCTTGCAGGCTGAGGGTTTAATTACCTCTGTAGTCATATATGCTCAGAAAAGAGGAACCTAAGGCCCCAACAGGGGGAAAAAAAAAAGCTGTCTATGTCAACTTGAATAATTGCCTCTCGCTATTATTGGTTGAGTGAGAAGAGGGCATGTGACCAAGTTCTGGCCAATAAAATGTCAAATTTCAGGTGTTGTCCTCATCCTCATTCATTGTGGTCGTCCTCTTTTGTCCCTTCCCCCATCCCCCGCTAATAAAAAAAAAAAAAAGAGCCTGTAAACCTAGCATGGTAGCCGGTGCCTGTAATCTAAGAGCTTGAGTGTTTGAGGCAGAAGGCCATCCCCAGCTATGTAACAAGTTCAAGGCCAGCCAGGGCTACATGAGGCTCTTTAAAAGGGGCCTTCACAGTAGTAGCACTTCTGTTCGATGCTGGCTGCCTAGGTAAGGTGCAGCAGCCTTCTTGTGATCTAGAGCTCTTGGCACGTGGATCTTCATCAAAAGCCTGAAACTGGCGTGTCTGGAGCCGAGCCGCCTCACTTCTGGACTGTTAACACCCGGTACTTTCTACGTCTCTGCCCGAGGGCACCTCAATGAATGTAAGTGGCTTCGGCAGCTTCTTCAGTTTAGCAGGTCACAGAGCGCCTTCCCTGCTCAGGACAGTGCTGGGCTCTGGAGATGGGGTGGGGGGGGGATTTGTTTTACCAGATACAGTTCAGGCTAGTGAGTGGAGACAGACAGAGACAACCACAGATAGGCAGAGTACTTCAATGCCAGGGAGTAAGCCTTAGGCCTCGAACACACTAACCACTAGCCACACAGGTGTACCACAGAGTCACACTCCTGTTTCCACAAAGTAATCCCTAGGGGCTAGAGAGCTGACTCAGTGGTTAAGAGCACTGCCTGGAACTTGAGGGCTCGCAACTGTAACTCCAGTTTCAGGGGATCCGACGCCCTCTTCTGGCCTCCATGGGCACTGCACTCATACACATACCACCCCCCACCCCCACCCTGGTGCTCACATACAATGAAAAAATAATTTCATTTGTGGTGTCCCTGATAGTCACAGGAACCGTGAAATGCTTTCTGCATAGAAGCTATGGATCTCATTTTGGCTGAGTCTAGGTCCCCAAAATGGAACTCTTTGTGCCTCCTGACTCTGAACCCCAAAACAATGGATCTGCGGTATTCCTTCCTTCCTTCCTTTCTTTCTTTTTTTTTTTTTAAGAGACAACGTCTGACTGTGTAGGCCTGGCTGCCTGGAACTTGCTTTGTAGATCAAACTGGCCATAGATATACAGAGATCCACCCTCCTCTGCCTCCCCAGAACTGAGATTAAAGGCACGGGCCACTAACCCCGGCACTGGAGCTGGGTCTTATAGAAGCATTTTCTTAATTGAGGTCCCCTCTTCATGGATGACTTAAGCTTGTATGGAGTTGACATAAAAGCATCTCGCACAGCAGCAGACACAGAGGACCACCTCTAAGGAGAGGAATGAGAGTTTCAGCAGTCACCTGTGATTTTAACCAGATGCCAAGAGCTGAGGCAGGGGAACCGAGAGTTTGAGGTTAGTCCAGGCTATAGATACAGTAGCAATGGGCCTGATAATTCGGGAGGCAGAGGAAGAAGGAGTGCTCAAGGTTAGAGGCTAGCTTGGGTTACATAGTGAGTTCCTGCTTAAGTAAATTAACCGAAGAAGGAGTCAGTTTGTGGCACCCCACATGCAAGCTCAGTCCTAAGACTTTTGCCTAACCTGTCAGCTTCATTGTGAGCCCCTCAGAAACCGCTCAGCTATTCCATTTTCAACTTGTCTAGTTATTGTTTGTGAGCCCGTAGGTGTGAGATGCGTGTGCTTTGGGTTTTCGTGTGTGAGCGCCGCCACTCCTGTGTCACGGCATATATGTGAAGGTCAGAGGACACCCTTGGGTGTCACTCCTCGCCTCCCACCTTGTATGAGCGGGGCCTTTTATGCACTGCTTCATACACTAGGCTAGCTGTTTCACAAGTCTCTGCCTCCCATCTCCATTGGGGCATGCTGGGATTGTAGACATGTAAGCGTCTGGCTTTGTATATGTCCTGGAGGTCTGAGCTCAACAGGCTTGCAGGGGTAGGGGCTTTACCCACTGAGCCACCTTCCCGGCCCCTAGCTATTCCTGCTACAGTAATATTCTCTCCCAACCCAGAAAACCTCCACCCCTGTCCCGGATGCCTCTTCCCAGACACCCTAGAGCCTGTGAAGGCCAGGGCTGCCTGCCTCACATCGGAGTGGGCACCACGGAACAGCTAGTCCAGAGGAACATGCTGTAGGCACAGGGCACAGAGAGAGCACCCTGGGGTCAGGATCCATCCTTGTCCTGTGGAGTAAGGAGTAGCAGCAGCGCTCAGTTTCCCTCTTGAGGCAAGAGCTGTTCCGGGGCACCTCTCTGAGACACAAGGCTGGCACTAAGGTGGAAGCAGATTCAAAACTTGTCTCTGCAAACCAGGGTCAGCGCATTTTCAACAGCTTGGGTGCAATGACATCTCTTTGGGCAGGATGAAGTCATGCCAAGGAGATCCCTGGAGGCTCCCACACAGGGTCCATGGCTAGGCCATGTTGTTTCCAGCAGGCTAGGGGGGCATGAGATACATCAACTGTGTGTCTCCCTGATCCCAATCTGATCAGATGATCATGTGACTGTCACACCAAGACCTTACAATGATCTCTGAGTAAATGCTCCGAGGGAAAGCAAATCTCCTCCCTTTGTGGCCTTCAGGGAAGAGAAGATCCAGTTACATTCTGTCCGAACACCACAACTCCACACTCCTCTCCCAGCCCCACAAGCGGCTACCCTGGCATCCTCGACACACCCTGCCCCTGCTTCAAATGCCCCTCATGGGAAGAGACCTCAGGGTACCCATGGCAACATCTCCCAGCTTCAGCTCCAGCCTGTCTGAAACCACAGCTAAGGCCACTGTGCCTCCTGTTTCACTTCAAGGTAACCTGAGTCACTTGCTTTCTCACAGGTCTGAATAGGGGGGACCTAGCTGCAAAAGCGAGAGGAGGAAGTGTGGACATGGTGAGGCTTTGTGAACTCATGGTATCTGATTCACAATCTGAGAGACAAGAAGGAGTGGACCAAATCCAATGGGGGCCTCCATGTTTTGCCAGCCCTAGGAAAACCTCTGACACAAGGGCCAAGTATCATTCTGAAAGTCCCTTAAGTAGCTTTGGTTCTCTCCTCAGTCAGGCCATGGAGCCGCTCCACCAGCTCCTACACCTATGTCTCACCAGACCCCCAGGCATGGAGGTTGAGCTTGGCACTGGAGGGTGGTCCTCCTACGCAGGCCACACACATACACACACACACACACACACACACACCATAATCAGGCTATCTGACTCCCAGTCTGGCTCCCCTCCATCCTTCTCTTAAGATAACTACAAGTTGGAAACATTGTAGGTACCCCTGGGTCCCAGGACCTTGAATTAGAACTTGGCTCTCACATGCCCCAAGCTGGAGTGGACAATCAGCGCATGACTTCAAGCAAGTGGGAACAAGCCTGCTCTCTCTCTCCTCGATCCCCAACTTCCCTTCCTGGAGCCAGAAAAGTGTCCAGGTGGGAAGGAGTGATCTCAGCCAGCTATTTACCAGGGCAAACGGTCCTTGCAGGTATCCCCAGACCTGACTTCTGCTCCTCCAGAGATCTTAGGTGTAGGAGTCGTAATGGGAGCCAGACCAGAGGGCTAGCAGGGTGCTTCTCAGTATGTATTCCCTCTCTCACAACCCAGATGCTTCTGCATTTACTGTTTCCTGAATTCTTCTGCAGAACTATGTCCCCCAGGCCCCCACGGATATGTTCATGCCCAGCACTGCCGATATTCTCTCATTTGGAATAGGGTTCTGTAGACACATTTGAGTTGAGAAATCACAGATAGCCTTGACCCAATCCCCACCCACCACCACCCCCTGGCATGTGCCCATAAGGAGACAGCCCTTTCATGGAGGCCAAGAGGCAGCTATGGGAGGAGATTGGAGAGGCACATCTGCAAGCCAGATGGCCCTGAGCTCCCCAATGACCCTGGAACCCTCAGACCAGTGGTTCTCAACCTTCCTAATGCTGTGACTTTTTAATGCAGTTCTTCATGTTGTGGTGACCCCCACAACCATAAAATTATTTTCGTTGGTACTTCATAACTTTAATTTTGCTACCTACTGTTATGAAACATAATGCAAATATCTGTGTTTTCTGGTAGTCTTAGGCAATCCCTGTAAAGGGGAGGTCATGACACACAAGTTGAGAACCGTTGCCTTACAAGCATCAGGAGGCTGGAAGGAAAAGGAGGTGCAAAGGTTCACACCCTGAGGCCCCACAGGAGCAAGCCTGTCCACACCTGGATTTCAGGCTTCCTGAATAGTTTCTGGGTTTTTGTCTTTTGAGACAAGGTCTCTTGTAGCCAAGGCTGGCCTCAGATTTACTATATAGCCCAGGCTGGCCTTGAACTTCCCAGCCTTCTGCCT
This sequence comes from Lophiomys imhausi, assembly GCA_907164525.1. NCBI lineage: Eukaryota > Metazoa > Chordata > Mammalia > Rodentia > Muridae > Lophiomys > Lophiomys imhausi. The sequence goes on from CAJQZJ010004765.1 coordinate 9,195,255, forward strand.
CCACCTCCCTTGTGCTAGCTAGTATCGCAGGCTGTGCTATCACCTTTACGTCAATGGTTCTCAGCCTGTGGGTCTCGACCCCTTTAGGTGTTGAATGACCCTGTCACAGGGGTTACCTAAAACCATTGGAAATATCAGATATTTACATTACAATTCATAACAGTAGCAAAATTACAGTTATGAAGTAGCAATAGAATAATCTTTTTTTTTTTTTTTTTGGTTTTTCGAGACATGGTTTCTCTGTGTATCCTTGGCTGTCCTGGACTCACTTTGTAGACCAGGCTGGCCTCGAACTCACAAAGATTCACCTGCCTCTGCCTCCCAAGTGCTGGGATTAAAGGCGTGCACCACCACCGCCCGGCTGCAATAGAATAATCTTATGGTTGGGGGGGTCACCTCAACATGAGGAACTGCATTAAGGGGTCACAGCATTAGGAAGGTTGAGAACCACCGTCACTGGTTTCTTTGATGCTAGGGTAAAACCCAGGATGCTGTGCTTGCTAAGAAGCCTGGCAGCTGAGAGCTCTATGCCCTACTCACTTTCTGCTGTTTTGAATTCAGCCTGTGGATCTTTGTTATCCCAGATCCAGGTCCTCCCCATCACATCTTAGCTTGAATTGTGTAGGCCTCCTTTGAGAACCTGGGACACCTGTGGCTGGTTCCACCCCAGTGCCTGCTTCCAAAGGTCTGAAAGGACAGTTTTTCAGGTTTTGCAGTTGAGTGAGGTGGCCCATGCATGTAATCCCAGCTCTGTCTGAAGCAGATGTATTGAGAGTTTGAGGCTAGCCTGGGACCACTAGCTCCCCTACTTTTCTCTCTTTGCTGTTCTGTGAGTTACTACAGACTGTGTCCCTGGGGTGACACCTCACTGCTCAGAGCTCCCTACCTGTTTCCTCCCAACATACATCCCAGGGGTCAGATGTCAACACCCTCTCTGTTACACACAGGTCAACAGGTGTTTCCAGATGCTTTATATTGCAAGTTGTAAAACCACCAAATAAGAAGGTGAAATCAGCCAGGTGTGGTGGCATATGGCTTTAATCCCTGCACTTGGGAGGCATAGGCAAGCGGGGATCTCTGTGAGTTCAAGACCAGCCTGGTCTACAGAGTGAGTTTTGGGATAGCCAGAGATACACAGAGAAACACTGTCTTGAAAAACAAACAAATAAAAAAAGTTGAAACCTAACCTAGAGGATCCGAACTTTGAGTGACTTTACACTGGACAGCCCTCTAAGGTATGAGGGAACCTAGTGAACTAAGTACACCTCGCTTGCTTAACCAGTGTGGTGGTTTGAGTAACAATGACCCCCTATAGTCTCATATATTTGAATGCTAGGTCACCACGGAGTGGCACTATTTGAAAGGATTAGAAGGATTGGGAGGTGTGGCCTTGTTGGAGGAAGTGTGTCACTGGGGGTGGGCTTTGAGGTTTCAAAAGCTCATGCCAAGCCCAGTCTCTCTCTGTGTCCTCTCTCTCTCTCTCTGCCTATGGATGAGGATGTAGAACTCTCAGCTACTTCTCCAGCACCATGTCTGCCTGCATGCTGCCATGCTCCTTGCCGTGATGGTAATGAACTAATCCCTGAAACCATAAGCAAACCCCAATTAAATGATTTCTTTTATAAAAGTTGCCTTGGTCATAGTATCTCTTCACAGCAATAGAATAGTGACTAAAACAGCCACGCAGCTCATGATAGGTAGACCAGGCTGCCAGGCTGGCCCCAAACTCACACTCTACAAGGTGAGAATCTTTTTTAAAATTATGATTCCCTGGGGCTGGAGTGATGGCTCAGAGGTTAAGAGCACTGGCTCTTCTTCCAAAGGTCCTGAGTTCAATTCCCAGCAACCACATGGTGGCTCACAACCATTTACATTGAGATCTTGTGCCCGGGCATTTATGTAGAGCAAATACTGTATACATAATAAATTGACGAATAAATATTTTAAAAAAATTATGATTCCTTTTAAAAATGTTTTTAATTGCCAGATGTGGTGGTGCACACCTTTAATCTCACCACTTGGGAGGCAGAGGCAGGCCAATCTCTATGAGTTCAAGGTCAGCTTGGTCTACAAAGTGAGTCCAGGAAAGCCAGGGCTACACAGAGAAACCCTGTCTTGAAAACAAATCTCCCAAAAAATGTTTTAAATTAATTTTATGTATTAATTTCAGTGTGTGAGTGCTTGCCTAAATGCATGTCTTTGTACCACGAGCCTGCCCGGTGCCCTGGAGAGGTCAGAAGAGGGCATCAGATCCCCTGAAACTGGAGTTACAGAGAATTGTGAGCTGCCGTGTGGGTGCTGGGGAGTGAGCCTGGGTCCTCAGGAAGAACAGCCAATGCTGAGATATCACCCCATCCTCCTTTTCCTTCGTAAAGGCAACCTGCCCGGGTGTTTCATTAGAGTTGAGAGAGAGTGGAGGCCCGAAATCACAGCAGCTCCAACGCCTTGGAAATGAAGTTTGCTCTCACTTCCCAATGCAGAGGCGGATGGCCGAGCAGGAAGGCGGCCCCTCTGTATTAACACGGCTCAGAGCAGGTTCGAGGCATCAAGTCTGCTGGATCCAGAGCTGTGGCCATCAGTTGTCTGTATCTTGTTGGTCAAAACACAACCTTCAAGTCCCACAGCTCTTCCATAAAAGCTGAAAGACATCTAAGTTTTACAGAATGTGAGTGTTTTGTGTGTGTAGGCCAGAGGGCAATCCCAGGTGTCACTCGTTGGGAGTTATCCACCTTGTTTTCTGAGACAGTCTCTCACTGTCCTGGGGCAGGGGTGGGGGGCTCCTGGATTCAGCCAGGCTGGCCAACCAGGATGCTCCAGGGAACCCCTTCCCCTGCAGTGGGATTACAAGCGTGGGCCACCATACCTGGCTTTCCACATGAGTACTGGGAAAACAATGCAGGTCCTCAAGTTTGTGCAGCAAACACTTTAAAGAGTGTTCCCCAGAACTTAGGTTATCTGAAAGTAGAAGGAAATAGGAATATGATGGTTGTGGAGTGGTCCAAAACCCTCACGACACCCCCACCCCTTCCTCAGTAACAGTCTGGCAGATCTTCATTGGGGATCAAATAATCTCCCATGTGGCATTGCTTCCAGCTTCCCCTTAGCTCATATCCCATGGACTCTGAGAAATGAAGAAGTGAAATCAGAGCTCTGGCAGCATAGAGCGCCAAGAGGAATCACGTTCCTCTTTACAGAACCAAAAAGGAACCTTTCCATTCACACCCAGACCGACAGGCAAGGTGAGCCGCTGCCCAGTGTGACTCAGGGACAAAGCTTGTGCTGAGCACGCCAGCTGCCCTGGGTCCCTTGCCCTGCGCTATAAGGGGCTGCAGACAAAACTCAGTGGTTAACAGGGCATTCTGCTCTTCCAGTGGTTGGTTTAGAACCTGTGTCCAGAGTTTCACAACGGTGATCCACGGTGTCCATGCTCCCCAGAACCCTACTCAACAAGAATTTAATTTAAATCTTTTCTTATATTTGACAAAAAGAAACGTATTTCTTACACCTCTAGAGGGCCACATCAGGCTAGGGCTATCTTGCTGTTGGGGACACCCTGGTGAATCTCTAGATGCCGCAGGGCACATGGTGAGGCAGAGCAGGGCAGAAGTTCACTTCCACCACAGATCACTGCCTCTGGGGCCAGAGAGACAGCTCAGTGGTAAAAAAAAAACAAAAACAAAAAAATTTTGCTGTTCTCGAAGAGGACTCAGGGTTCAGTTCCCAGAACCTCCCAAGACCTTCTGGTCTCAGTCTCTGTCAGCACCCCGCCTCATATGGCACATAAATAAATTTAAATCTTTTTTAAAAAGTGCTCCTTGGACATCCATTTGTCTGTTCATAGCATGTGAATATAGCAAAACTATTCAGTCAAGAGCTCTCCTCTCAAGACCCACTCACCTCGTGAAGGAGTAAGTTTGAAATTTGAGGGGTGCTCTCAGGCCAGGGCATTTGGTCCCATAAGATTTGCTTCTATTATCTGTCCCCCACAAGAAAGGATGATTTTATGATGGAGTAGTCCCTTCTGAGAATGAAGTCAGCACTCCCACTGAACCACACCAGATACCAGAATCCAAGGGAGTTCAATTCTCTTCTATAAAAGGATGGGAGGAGGGCCGGCAGGATGGTTCAGAAGGTAAAAGTAATTTCCACCAAGCATAACAATCCAAGTTCCATTCCTGGGACCCATGTGGTAGAGGAGAGAACCAACCCCTGTAAGTTGTTCTCTGATTTCAGTGTGATATACCCCCCACACACACACACTCACAGACACATAATAAACTATATTTTTCAGAGAGGTGTATTCCTATCAGGCATGGGAGTGAATAACCTAGCAGTCCTGGCACTCAAAGGCCTGAGGCAGGCAGCTCTCCATGAGTTTAAGGCCAGCCTGGTCTACATAGTGAGACTCTATCGTGTGTGTGTGTGTGTGTGTGTGTGTGTGTGTGTGTGTGCGCGTGTGTGCGCGCGCATGCACACATGCCAAGGTACACATATAGACAATCAAAGAGCAACTTGCAAAAGTTTGGTTCTCCCCTTCTACCATGCTGGTCCCAGGAATTGAATTCAGGTTTGGTGGCAAGCTCCTACATCCAGTGAGCCCTCTTGCCCACCCCACCTGTCCTCTTTTATGCTTCCATTCACATCTTGTCTGCTTATTCTTCCTGACATGTAGAACAGCTACGCAAACAGTTGGCAGACTGCGCTAAGGACTAATGCCAAGAAAACATTCTGCACATGCTCAGTACGCAGTTCTGCATCCCATTCCTGCGGTCTCATGTGTTCATTTCAAACTTAATGTTTTGTGAGGACTTTTTGTTGTTGTTGTTGTTCCCGTTTCTGGTCGTACAGCTGTTAAGTGCTGGAGGCCACATGCCCCAGTTGATCCTTACTGGTGAAATGAACTGATTGGATTACAGGAACACCTAGGAGATTAGCAAAGCCACCTCGGGGTGTGTCCACGAGGGAGTTTTTCCAGAGCTGGTTAGGTATGAACTCCTCAGTATTTTTTTTAATATTTAAATTTACCTTTATTTTATGTGCATTGGTTTTTTTTTTCTGCATGCATGTCTATGTGAAAGTGTCAGATCTTGCAGTTACAGACAGTTGTGAGCTGCCGAGTGGGTGCTGGGATTTGAACCTGGGCCCCCCCTGGAAGAACAGTCAGTGCTCTCGACCACTGAGCCATCTCTCCAGCACCAGTATTTTAACCCATGGATTGACTTGAAGTTTGAAGACACTTCTGGGAAGCAGGGCCTGACTGATGGAACCAAATGCCAGGGGGCTGTATCTGCCTTGGGCACTTCCTGTTACTGCTTCCTGTCTGCCTTGACGAACTGCTCCCTGCAGGCTTCTTCCATGATGAACAGAAACCTCTGAAAACACAAAGTAAATCTTTGTTTATCAAATTGTTTCTGTCAGGTGTTTTCCCACAATGACACAAAGGCTACCACATAAGGTGCCAAAGACACATCTGTTTGTCATGTCGATGGGCATATTATTTATGAACCCAGAAAGTAGTGTCAACACAAGAGCCTCCCAATGGGGGACTGAGTATATGGCCTACCAGCACCATAGAATATTACTCATACTTGAAAATGTGCCTAGTATTACTGCAACTTGATATGCCAGGCCAGCCGATATCCATGGGAGGCCCCCCTTTTCTAAAGAGAAAGGGAGGAGGAGTGGATGGGGAAGGGGGGTGGAACTGGGAGGAGAGGAGGGAGGGAAAATTGCAGTCCTGATGTAAAGTAAATAAATAAATAATTTTTAAAAGGCAAGGAAGGTAAGATTTGTATGGGGTATCTCAGGTCTTCAAAATCAGTGAGGAAAAAAACAGATGAGTCTCATCCCACAAATAAAGTGGCATGATCAGGTTAGATTAGGAAGGGGACAACCTTGGGTTCTCATTAGTGTACCTATGAGGCTTCTTTTTGGTTATTGTTACTTTTTTGAGATAAAGTCTCACTGCATAGCCCTGACTGGCCATGAACTCACTGTGTAAACCAGGCTGGCCTCAAAGTCGTTGAGCTCCTCCTGATTAAAGGCATGTACCACCATACCCAACCAAGAGGGAGTAAAAATTAGAAACAAAAATAAGTGGTTGAGAAGTCACTAAGGAAAGCAAAGCATTCTGGGTAGCAGAGCAGTAGGCACCAAAGGCCTGAATTCAGCCAGGTCTGGTCTGTTACCATTGGGAAATACTGAGAGGCAAAAGGCGGTGCAAAGGTGGGGCTGGGGTGGGCAGGTGCTACATTCTGAGTTTCGAGCTTTAAGCCTCTCCGGGTGCAATAAGGGGGTGAGGAAATAAAGCCGGGGCCACAGGGCAGAGGGGGCGAGTGACAGGACAGCCTCTGACCGTCTTGGGAAATGATGTTAATGGGAGGCATGGGGCAGGGTTTGCCGATCTGCCAAGCCTCGTGGGATCTTCTGAGGGCTCTGGAGGCAAAATGGGGCCATTTTGAAGGAGAACCTGGTGGCCAATAGAAGCTGGAGAATCATGAGAGGAACAGGAAACAGGGAAGCAGAGAAGACTTGCCCACCACAGTCAAAAAGGTAGAACAGGCTGGAGAGACAGCCCAATGGTTAATTTAAGCATGCTGGCTGCTCTTCTGGAGGACCTATGAGACTTCCTCCTCCTGGCCTTGAGCATGTGGAGACTCCAAGGAGGCTGAGGTAGCAGATCGGCCCTGTTTCCCGATCTACCCAACATTCAGCAGTCTTCTACTAATTCAAACACTGACTCTCAGCCTGGTGAGCTGGCCCAAGCCTTTAGTCTCAGCACAGGGGAGAGGGGGAGGCAGAGGCAGGAGGATCTCTGTGAGTTTGAGGCCAGCCTAGTCTACAAAGTGAGTCCGGAACAACCAGGGTGATTACACAGAGAAACCCTGTCTCGAAAAACAAACAAACAAAACCCCAAAAGAACAGCAAAACAAACAAACAAACCACGCAGATAGTCCAAGAATAGTCACACAAACCATTCAGTCACCGATCTCAGTCAGATATTGATGGTTTATTGAACACACACCCCAAAACTGGTCATAGCTGTCATGACCAGGGTCACAGAGGTCTTGGAGCCTGACTGTGATGTCGGTCTGCTTCCAAGGCAGTTGTTTTGTTTTGTTTTTTTTAAATAAGAAAAACCATATCCGATAACAATCAGGTAACCAGGTCTATGAAACAAACTGCATCCAGGTAGCAGCTAGGTATTGTGTATAAAACAAACTACATCCAGGTGACAACCAGGTAGGAAGCAAGGGGATGGCAACACACACTACATCATTTTGGCTAGCTAGACAGAGCAGTTCTAACTGACCTTTAATTTGGTTGGCCCCAAGTGGAGCTATAGTTGGGGACTCTTCAGAGTGTCAAGGTAGCAAAGTAACAAAGTATGAGCAATTTCAACTTATAACTAAAATGGAGATTGAAGATAAAAATGGCTGCAGTTACGCTAAAGAAGCAGGACCCAACAAGAACCAGTGACTCTCAACCTTCCTAATGCTGGGATCCTTTAGCACAGTTCTTCATATTATGGTGACCTCCAATCATAAAATTATTTCTGTTGCTACTTCATAACTGTAATTTTGCTGCTGTTATGAATTGTAATGTAAATATCTAATATACAGGATATCTGATATGCAACCTCCTCAAAAGGGTTGCAACCCACATGTTGAGAACCACTGACTTAAAACATCTAACCTACATTCTAATGAATAATTTCAAAAGAATACCCATGATCCTCCCCATCACACATCCCCTGAGCTTTTCCATCTCCTCAGTCTGAAGCCATGCACCCTGACAGGAAGTCAGTCCCTCCCCCTCCACAGCCACAGCCCCCTCCACTCTGTTTCAGTAAGCTATGTGCTCCAGACACTCATGTATATGCTATGTGTCCTGCCATAAGGATTTATTTCACAGTGTCCTGGCAGTCTACCCACTGCAGTCTGGATCAAATGTCCTTCCCTTCAATGGTGACTGAGGACTGGGACATGTTTCAATGGTGGAGCACTAGTTTGGGATGAATAAGGTCCTAGTTTCTCTCAGCACCATAGGAAGCAGGCAGGGATTACGAAATGAGAGTCCAAGGGTGGGAAGTGTCCTAGCTTCCCTTCTGCTGCTGTGATAAAACGTTGACCAAAAGCAACTTAGGGGAGAGAAGGGTTTATTTCAGCTCGTATTTGCTAGTCACAGTCCATCATTGCGGGAAGTCAGAGAAGGAACCGTGGAGGATGCTGCTTGCTGTCTCACTCACAGGCTCGTATTCAGCCAGCCTTCTTATACAGCCTAGGACCATCTGCCTAGGGAATGGCGCCACCCGAAGTGGGCTAGACTCTCCTGCATCAAGACAACACCCCACAAACAAGTCCACAGACAAATTTGATCTAGGAAATTCCTCAATTGAGACTCTCTTTTCAGATGACCTTAGGTTATATCACATTGACAATTGAGGCTCCACAGGGCAGGTGGCTGGGCTCCATGTCCTGATCTGTTCATCCCACAATGGACAGGATGTTTCTCCACTCCGAGCTGTGACTATGGTACTGCTGAAGACACAGACACCGCAGTGACTTCTGGGTCACACAGTCCAGCTAGGTCAACAGAGCTGGGACCGTCAGTCATTCCACACAAGGACAAGCAAAAAAGGGCAGCAGCTCATTAGTCCCTTCAAGCCAATAAGATGCCCAGGGTTTTATCACAAGGACCCCCAATTGAAATGGCACACCCCCCCTTTTAAAAAAGATGGTTTGAGCCTTAGGCAGTCCCCTGTGGTCCTGTTTCCTGTTTCTACACAGTTCAGCCTTATGGTACAAGAGGTAATGTGTCAATATGAGGCACTGGGCACTGTCCCCGGGAACAAAGTTCCCCAGAAGAGACCAGCTTCCAGACACGGTTTCCACATTAGAAGTGACTCTGGCAAGAATGATAATTGGCGAGGTCCTTGTTTTATTCGAGGACACACGAGAAGTGACTTTGAAGGTAAAGCTATCACTAATGCCATTACTCTCCAAGCAGATAAGCAAGGATCAAAGTCTCGAGGCTCCTGTGTAGCCTGGGTGGGGACCAGTGACTACAGTGGGAGTTGGCAAAAGTCATTTAGGTATGACTAGGCAGGGGGTTTTGTTTTGTTTTGTTGCCTTTCTTCCTTTTTTTTTTTTTAAAGACAGGATCTCACTGGGTAGACCTGGCTGGAGTGGAATTATAGAGCCCAGACTAGCCTTGAACTCACAGCGATCCAGCCTCTGCATTCCTAATGCTGGAATTAAAGGCGTGTACCACCACACTCAACTTTAATTTTTTTTTTTTTTAAAGATTTATTTATTATGTATACAGTGTTCTGTCTGCAGGTATATCTGCAGGCCAGAAGAGGGCACCAGATTTCATTACGGATGGTTGTGAGCCACCATGTGGTTGCTGGGAATTGAACTCATGACCTCTGGAAGAGCAGCCAGTGCTCTTAACCGCTGAGCCATCTCTCCAGCCCCTCAACTTTAATTTTTAACTATGTGTAAGTGAGTTTGTGTCTGAGTGTGAGTATAAGTACCCACAGAGCCAGAAGAGGGTGTTCGGGCCCCTGTGGCTGGAGTTACAGGGGGGAATATTCTTTGTGGAGTTGGAATGTGAGATAGGTGGTAGTAAAACTTTCCCATTGCATGGAGGGTCCTGGGTTTCCCCCAGAGCAACACAAAATAACAACACAAGCTTTTTTGTTTCATGGATGGTAGTAGCAAAATTATTATTAGAAGCTCCCCCAAATATCTGACAGGGAGGTGTGTATGCCTAGATTTTGGTCCATTGAAACAAGCGCTATTTGGGGCAGGTGAGATGGCTCAGGGGTTAAGAGCAGTGGCTGTTCTTCCAAAGGACTCAGGTTCAAATCCCAGCACCCACATGGTGGCTCCCAAATGTCAGTAAACTCCAATTCCAAGGGATCTGATGCCCTTTCTGGCCTCTTTGGGCACCAGACATGTACATGATGCCCCGACATACATGAAGGAAAACATCTATACACATAAAATTAAATCAATAAATAAAAGTAAATAAGAAACAAGCATTTATTAAAGAACGTAGTGTAACCATGGCAACTCTAGTCACAGGCTTCCATCCTGCATGAAGATGGAAAATACAAGTCAGAAACAAATTTTATTTTAATTTTTATTTGAAATTAAAATAATTGTGTTTTATGTGTGTGAGTGTTTTTTGTTTTTTTTTTTTTTTTGGTTTTTCGAGACAGGGTTTCTCTGTGTAACAGCTCTGGCTGTCCTGGACTCGCTTTTGTAGACCAGGCTGGCCTCGAACTCACAGAGACCCGCCTGCCTCTGCCTCCCAAGTGCTGGGATTAAAGGCGTGCGCCACCACCGCCCGGTTTGTGTGAGTGTTTTGCCTACATTGATAGCTATATACCATGTATGTGCCTGGTGCCCATGGAGGCCAGAAGAGGGTAGAAGATCCCTGGAACTGAAGTTATAGATGGTTGTGACCTTCCATGTAAGTGTTGGGAATTGAACTCTGGTCCTTTGCAAGAGCAGCAAGTGCTCTTAACCTCTGAGCCATCTCGCCAGCTTCCCCAACCCTACCAAGAGACCTGAGCAGAACATAGTGGAACAGGTTCGTCACCCCGGCTATTCTAGGCAACTTAGTGAGCTGTATATAAACTTTTTTTAAATGTAATTCAATGTCATGGCTCACACCTGTAACCCCAGCATTTGGGAGAGCGAGGCGGGTGGATTGCTATGAGTTCAAATACAGGGTAGGTAGGCTACATGGTGTGACCCTGTCTCTGAGAGAGACAGACAGAGAAACAGAGAGAGAAGGAGAGAAAGGGAGAGGGGAGAGAGAGATGAAGGAAGCCAAGAAGAGAAAAAAGAAAGCTGTGGATAGCTGAACATAGGTGTGATCCTTTGCTTGATCCGAGTATCCTCAAACTCCTGGGTTCTAATGGTCCCTCCTGCCTCAGCCTCCCAAGTATGTAGCCATGGGGTGACATGGAACTTTCTGGGTAAACCAAGCAGGCCTTGAGCTCACAGAGATCCACCTGCCTCTTCAGTGCTGGATTTAAAGGTCACCATGCTGGGCTAATTGTCAGTTCTTTGTTTTGCTATTTTGTTTGTTTGCTTCTTGAAGCAGGGGTCTTGCTGTGTACCCCACAGTGGCCTCGAACCCATGGTTCTTCTGTGTCATCCTTCCAAGTGCTTAGGTTAAAGGTGTACATTGCCATGTCTGGGGTAGTGTAATTTGGCTGTATCTGGTTAATGGCTGACTGGCTAAACAGTGCTGAGCCACACAATGCGATATTTATGACTGGGAATAAAAGCAACTAGGTCTACACAGAATAAGAAAAAGCATCCTCCTGCCTCACTCTCCCAAATGCTGGGGTTACAGGTGTGAGCCATCACATTGAATTACATTTAAAAAAATTTATATACAGCTCACATGCCTTTAATTCCAGCACTTGGGAGGCAGAGGCAGGCGAATCTCTGTGAGTTCGAGGCCAGCCTGGTCTACAAAATGAGTCCAGGACAGTCAGGGCTTGTTCTACAGAGAAACCCTGTCTCGAAAAAACAAACAAAAAAAGAAAGAAAAAAGAAAGAAAAAGCATTCTGAAACCATATGAAGCTTGTTTTTTTTTAGTTCTAGAGAGTGTATCCAGTATCTCAGCAAGTATCCCAGCAAGAGATCTGCTGTCAAGATACACAAGCCCTCAAAATACCTTATATATGTATTTGTTTTTTGTTTTCCAAGACATGGTTTCTCTGTGTAGCCCTGGCTGTCCTGGAACTCATTCTGTAGATGAGGCTGGTCTCAAACTCAGAAATACACCTGCCTCTGCCTCCTGAATGAATGCTGGGACTAAAGGTGTATGCCTTTGTATATATATATATATATATATATATATATGTATATGTGTGTTATATACATATATGTTTATAAATACATATATAAACATATATGTTTATAAACACATAAATAAAACCATAAACACATGTATGTGTTTATCAACATATATATGTTTATATGTGTGTGTGTTTATATGTACACACATCCACACATGAGTGCATGACACAGCTCATGTGTAGAAATCAAACGCAGCTCAAAGAAGTCAGTTCTCTTCTGCCACCTTGTGGCATCTGGGATGTAATTCAGGTTGTCAGGTTTTGGGGAAGCACTTCTAGCCTCTGAACCTCCTTGCCATTCATCGGCCCCAAATTATCTTCTTAAACCATCAGGGGCCAAAGCATGGTAGTGGGGTGCATCTCTTTAATCCCACCACTCAGAAGGCAGAAGCAGCCTGATCTCTATAAGTTCAAGACCAGTCTAGTTGGGCTGGAGATATGACTCAGAGGTTAAGAGTGGTCTTGAGTTCAATTCCCAGCAACCACATGGTGACTCATAATCATCTATATTGAGATCTGGTGCCCTCTTCTGGCCTGCAGGTATTACGTACAGGGAGAACACTGTACACACACACACACACACACACACAAGACCAGTCTAGTCTACATAGTGAGTTACAAGCCAGTGAGAACCTGTCTCACACACACACAAAAAGGCGGGGTTGGGTGGAGATTTGGAAGCACACACTATGCTCTATGTCCCTGCTTCTGCAGGAGAAAACCCAGAAGCCACTGTCCTCCAAATGCAAGGGCTGCCCTGGGGCCCCTGTCCTGTCACTAGGTCCCACTGCTGCATTTTCACAAGCACGTATATACTTTTTTTGTTTGTTTGATTGTTTTTCGAGACAGGGTTTCTCTGTGTAGTTCTGGCTGTCCTGGACTCACTATGTAGACCAGGCTGGCCTTCAACTCACAGAGATCTGCCTACCTCTACCTCCCGAGTGCTGGGACTAAAGGCATGTGCCACCATGACTGACCAATGTATATACTTTTAAAGAACAATTGCTATGATTTTTAACAAAAGGGATAAAACATTCCAGATATGCTTCCTCCTCTGGTCCTCAAGTCAGCCTGACTTCTTCCTGTCTCCGGGCATCCAGCTCTATCCCAGAAGTCACTTGGCTAGACAGTGAACATACAATGAAAAGCATTTCAAAGCTGCCTGTGGTACACGGATGAGCCACAGTGGACAGTTGTTATGAAGACAAAATGTCAGCGCTCTCAGGACCAAGGGTGAGACCAGAGCTAAAGCATGGACTGGGTACCACATTTCTTCAGTCTGTGTATCTCTCAGGCCTTCTCCAAAATGCTCCAGCAGGCATCTGCAAATGGCTGCTTTAAACCACCTCCTGGAGGGTGTAAGACACTGTTGATGCTAACTCTGACTCGAGTTCCCCATTCCAAGCAAGACCTGGAAAGATGAAAATGAAGAATAAAATATTGGGTCATGAGGGCTTAGAAAAAAAAGTAAAATGTGCTGTTTTCCCTGATTGGACCATGTCTGAAGAACTGGAACCCTGCTGGGGGGCTTAGTGAGCTAGAATTAGGACAGAGCGTCATGGCTCATCCGTAATGGGGAACAACATTTATTTGTATGCGGTTAACTTACCAAGCTCCAATTCTCCACTGTCTTTTTGTTTTGTTTTGTTTTGTTTTCTTGAGAGAAGGCTTTACTCTGAAATCCAGGCTGGTCTTGAACTCGTGGCAGCCCTCTGTCTCTGCTTCCCTGGTGCTGAGACGACAGGCCTGTGGCATGCTTCATGCCTGTGTGTACTTGAACTACAAGTTAACATGATGACATGCCACATGTTATCAGCCACATGTGATTAGCGACTTAAGACAAGTGAAAGCTCAGGTCTCTCTAAGGTTATTGAGTGCATCAAATAAGGTTAGCAATGGTACTTTATTGTAAGCATGCTTTTCGCTACATTTTATTATTTATTGTGTATTTATGTGCATGCTCCTCCAGCACATACATGGAAGTTGGGGACAACTTGCAGAAATCGGTTCTCTCCTTCCACATGTAGAGTCCAGGGTTCAAACTCAAGCCATCCAACTTGGCAGCAAGCATCCTTTCCCACTGAACCATCTTATGAATCCACAGGTACTAGTTTCAATGTTTATTTTTCAAATAGATATGCTAAGATATTGGAGGTCAGACATGGTTGACAATTGTCAGACCCTACCCGGTGCCTGGCTGCCTTGTATGGGAGGAGACTCTCCAGCAACCAGCTGGACAAATCATCAGGACAGCCGGGCTTCTCTGGACATGTCACAGACACCACAAGGAAACTGTACTGTAGCCACAGCTGCTTGCTGCTGAAGTGTAACTCTGGCCTCTGAATGCCTTCCCCAGCTAGGACTGGTTAAGAAAGCTCACCCTGGCTGGTTGTGGTGGCACACACACGCTGGTAGGATTTGCTGAAGGGGGCGGAGGCAGGAGTTAGTGCAACCCCCTTAAGCAACCTCCTTTCTGGCTGTGTGAATTGGTCATTTAGCCCACTTTCTGAGTCAGCCTGGAGATGCTCCTGGGCTGTCCCCTGGTGGTGCAAGTTTAGGACCCATAAAAAGATACTCTCTGCAGACTTGCTCTATTTTTTGTTTTGTTTTGTTTTTAAGTTTTCGCCACTAACAATCTGTGCTGGATTGATCACAAGAGGAGGAGATGTTAAAGGGGCTGCAGAATGGCGAGGTAAGAGTTCCAGAGAGCACTGAGGCCAGAGATGAGTCAGGGATAAGGAAGAAAGAGCAGAGAGCTGAGGCTAAAGAACTTTCCCGCCACCCTGAGAGGTCCAGGGAGTAACAAGATTGAAGAGTGGAGGAGCCCAGACATCCCAGGCCTGAGAGCTGTAACTGTGTTGGGAACTGAGGGTCCTAACACTAGTTTTGACACCCAAGCTAGGGTTAGAGGCTGTGACACCAACAGACACCAACTCGATCATAATTGACTCAGCAGCCAATAGTGCAGGTCAGCGGTAGTAGTGGGGTTTTGGGAGCCAGGAGTCAAGGGGAGGGGACAGGGGCTGACTCAGAGACAGTAAGGAGTTCTGGTGGGACTATTAGTCAGCAGGGTGCCTGCAGATAGCAACTGTCCAGTCCTGGTTTGTTTTTTTTTTTTTGGTTTTTCGAGACAGGGTTTCTCTGTGTATCCTTGGCTGTCCTGGACTCACTTTGTAGACCAGGCTGGCCTCGAACTCACAAAGATCCGCCTGCCTCTGCCACCCAAGTGCTGGGATTAAAGGCGTGCGCCACCACCGCCCGGCTCTGTCCTGGTTTTTTTAAAGCAAAAAAAAAAAAATTGAGGACAGATGAGCTAGCTCATCAACAGATAAAGGCGTTTGCAGCCAAGCTTAACAACGTGAATTCAAATCTTAGGATCCACATAGTAGAAGGAGCAAACTGACCTCTACACAGTGTGTGTGTGTTCTGGAATTCAGTTAGATAAGGCAATAGTGTCATGGCTGCACATTGTAGGAGAGCAAGCTGACACTCAGAATCAAAATTGTGTATGAGCCTTGAGGCCTGGGGTTACAGCTCGGTGGCAGAAGGCTTGTTTAGCATGCACAAGGCCCTGGGTTCCATCCCTGGCACCTCAAAGAAAACAGTGAGGTTTATAAACCACTGCCTAAAGATGGAGACACACGAATGAGTGGATAGAGTAAGAGGTAGGTAGACTGACAGATGGATGAGTAGACACGACAGGGAATGATGATAGGTAGAAGGTAGGTGTTAGACAGAATGGTTACTTGTCGGAACAGAGTCAAAGGAATGACGCATGGTGAACTACGCCTTGGGGGACTGTGAGAGAGGCTCCAGGAAAAACAGGCAGAAGGGCTTTTACCTTAGCTGTATTTTGTTCCCTGAATTGTTCTTGGACATAATTTCATGCCTCCTGTGAGAAACATTTACATTCAAGGTATAAGACATGTTTATTCTTGTTGGACGTCAGAACATAGCTACAGAACCCAATCTGGTGAAACATTGTGCTGAATGCTGGCCTCTATACCCTGAATCTGGATACGGCCCTTG
>CAJQZJ010004765.1:9211181-9232119 GCA_907164525.1 Lophiomys imhausi
ACAACGTGCTGAATGCTGGCCTCTATACCCTGAATCTGGATACGGCCGTCCGCCTTGCTTTCGTGCATTCCCAGATATGATCTATAACACGTGCCAGGCATTGTGTTTAAATTTGGTGTGTTCTGAGGAAGTTCTGGGAAAGGCTGCTCTGTTAATATTTAGCATGTGCTTACTGGCATTTATTTGCATGTTCTTCTGATTATGTTTTTGTGAACTCTACCTTCCTTGGATCACTGTTTTCTCTGTCACACTTATGTATAAAGGTACACCGAAACTGAAGTAAAGCTGTCTGCAGCAGCAGACTGGGGTCCTCCCCATGCAATGAAAGCTGACTGTAATAGTAAATTTTTATTTATCACACATATATTTATCAATAGTTAACAATGACCTAACAATTGTCTATAAAATTCCTAAATCCTAAACCCAAACCCTAACTCTGAAACCTAGCACCTAAAACTTCTTAGTATCTATAATATGAACATTTAACATTAACCTAAAGTTTCTCAAAAGGATATTTTCTCTGAGCGTGGGTCCTGATGGATGGCTAGTCTTCATACAATTTTTCAGTTTAAAGTCTCTTAAAGTCTCTGAATTTTGTTCATCCCTTTGTGGTCTTAAGACCAATTAACATATGAAAGTTTCCCAGGCAGCTCACCTATTCAGATGCTTATGGCCTGCAAAAGCCCAGAAGTTCCAGAGCTCCCTGTCTGAGCACTCTCGAATCTCAAGGAGAATCCGTCTCCTCTCCAGACCTGAAACAGGTCAACATCAGAGGGTGAAACTTTCCGATGAGATTGTGATGTGTGTTTTTTCACTGGTTGAGGAAAACGTTGTTGAGTGAATCAGGAACAGGAGAGAGAGCCAGCCCAGCGTCCACATGAATCCTGCCTTATATATCTTCACCTGTCGGCAGAAGCTTTCACGCACTTTTAAAGTTAGTTCCCTGGGCTCAATCTTTTTCAAAAAAGCTTTTTGCAGAGGGGTGTGAATTCACAGGCGGTCCGCAGATGTGGGTAGGTGCCTCAGGGCATGTCATTCAGATGCTTTTCACAGAGAGCTGCAGTATGACAACAGACCTCTGACCTCCAGAGGGCGGGCAACTAAGGGGGCATGTCCTCCCCCTAGCCCTAAGATCAAAGAGGTCCTGGTCCTTGGCGAGTTCCCAAGGACATGTCACTTTAGAAGTAAGTCTTTTATCTTTAAAGTCCAGCCTTATTCCAAGTTCCCTATGCTATATATGCTAACACTAAACCTACCACACTTCCTCCCTTCTCACCAAACAATCAATTTTCCCTAACAATACCCATGTGTCTATATGAAGAAAAATCACATGAATTGTTTATGTACAATACATAAACAAAATAAACATCATAATACAAAATAATATATGAAAAATATCATTAAATTGACCTTAAATTTTCATAAATATATAAAATAATATATATCCTTAAATCTTTTTTTTTTTTTTTTTTTTTTTGGTTTTTCGAGACAGGGTTTCTCTGTGTATCCTTGGCTGTCCTGGACTCACTTTGTAGACCAGGCTGGCCTCGAACTCACAGTGATCCGCCTGCCTCTGCCTCCCAAGTGCTGGGATTAAAGGCGTGCGCCACCACCGCCCGGCTTCAAGATTATTTTTTAAATAATCTAAATTTCTGAAATATTTTCATTTTTAATGATATGAAAAGAAAAAAGAGATCCCTGAGTCCATCCTCTTTCCTTGTGTCAAGTAAATCCATTCTTACATCCATTCGTCATATCCATTCATCCTAGACGATGGCAAACAATCACAACATATAACATATAACAAAACAAACAAACAAAAAGAAAATTTTTATCCCAACTTTAGGGATGAGGGGTGAAAATATGTTTTTTTGGGTATCCTTAAAAAATTGAAAAAAATGGCCAGTTCTTAGGAAAGCTAGCTGTAGTTTTGATCGATCATTTTGGACTAGTCCTTAAAGATTGATTTGCATGTATAATTTGGAAAAATTAGTAATTGAAGCAGTTTGTTAGGTTGGATGCTTTGGTCTGTTTGTCTTGTCGTTATTGTCATTTAGTCTTTGGTTCTAAAAATAATTTTTTTTCTTTAAGTTTAAGAGGGAGAAAAGCATATATTAATTTTGAAGTCCATTTGTAGCATAAACTCCATTCATGCTAAATGAAGGAATGAAATATTATGAACATTAGACAGTGAATAAAATACTCTTATCAAGTGAAGACATTTATGTCTCAGCTAACAGGAGGTTCTCTTTGGTCCCTCTGGTCAGATCTGATCTTTGTAAGTTTTGTTGGTATCCATATCTTTTCATTACATATGCGTAACCAGGTCCCCACCTTAGCGCTATTGCAGGTTTCCATTCTGAAGTCAAAATGTCCTTATAGTATATTGGTTGGTTTAATTCTTCTTCTGTTTTCTCTATAACTCAGTGTCTTTCAGCTGCAGTGGTACCTTTTTCATCAACACTCAAAAAATTTAAAGTTAGTAAAGCATTATGTAGTCTGTCCCTGGGATTCCTTAATTCCCCCTTTTGTTTAATAAGCATCTCCTTTAAGGTACGATTAGCTCTTTCTACAATTGCTTGTCCTGTAGGGTTGTGTGGTATACCAGTAACATGTTTTATATTATAATATGTAAAGAATTTTTTCATTTTATTAGATACATATGCAGGAGCATTATCAGTCTTAATTTGTGCTGGTATACCCATAAATGCCATAATTTCTAATAAATGAGTAATAACACAATCAGCCTTTTCTGAACTTAGAGCAGATGCCCATTGAAATCCTGAATATGTATCAATGGTATGATGTACGTACCTTTGTTTTCCAAATTCTGTAAAATGAAACACATCCATTTGCCAAATCTCATTCTTTTTAATACCTCTAGGGTTCCTTCCAGCAGGTAATGGAGTTTGGTTATAGAAAGAACATGTAGGACATTTTTTAATAATTTCTTTGGCTTGTTGCCAAGTGATAGAGAATTTTCTCTTTAAACCCAAGCTGTTGACATGATGTTTTTCATGAAATTTTGAAGCTTCTAACACATTTCCTATTAGTAATTGGTCAATCTCCTCATTACCTTGTGCCAATGGACCTGGTAAACCTGTATGAGATCGAATATGAGTAATATATAATGGGTTACTTCTGTTTCTGATGACCTGTTGCAATTGTATAAACAAAGAAGTTAATTCTGTGATATCAGGAATAAGTTCAGCAGTTTCTATACTTAATACGACTCTTTCTGCATATAGAGAATCAGCAAGTATGTTAAGAGGCTCAGAAAAATCTAATAATACCATAAAGATTGCATACAATTCTGCTTTTTGAACCAAGGAATATGGACTTTTGATTACTTTGTTGATTTTATCTGACTTATAATCTGCCATTCCCTGTTTGTTTGCATCAGTATAGAAAGTTGGTGCATCAGGAATTGGTGTTCCCTTTACAATATGAGGAAGAATCCAGTTAGTTCTTTTTATAAATTGTATAGGTTTGTTTTTTTTTGTAAATTTGTTATTAATTTCTCCCAAATAATTACTGCAAGCTCTTTGCCAATCTTCATTGATTACCCATAATGACATAATCTCAGTATTAGTAAGAGGCACTACTATTTCAGCCGGGTCCATTCCTGACAATTGACGTAGTCTTAGTCTACCCTTTACAATTAGTTCAGTTATTTTTTCTTATATATGTTTTTAGTTTTTTACTTTGTTTATGTGGTAAGAAAATTTATTCTATAATACTATTTTCCCATTGTATAATGAGTCCTGTAGGAGAATGAGTTGATGGTAAAATAACCAAAATACAATCAAATTTAGGATCAATTCGATCTATGTATGCATCTTGTAATCTTTGTTCTACCAACATTAATTCCTTTTCTGCCTCAGCAGTTAAACATCTTTGACTGTTTAGATATGAATTTCCTTGTAATGTTTAAAACAAATTACTTAACTCATAAATACTTCAACCAAGGGTTGGCCTTAGCCAATTTATATCTCCCATTAATTTCTGAAAATTTTCAATTGGTCTCTATGAATCTGTACCTTTTGTGGTCTTATTTTTTGTTGACCTATTTTATATCCCAAATAGTTGATTGAATCTCTTCTTTGTATTTTTTCAGGAGCAATTTGTAATCCCCAAAGTGGCAGAATTCTCTGTTTCCTTAAATAAATTCTCTAAAGTACCTGTATCAAGATCAGCCAACAAAATATCATCTATATAATGATAGATAATAGATTAAAAAAATTGTTTATAGCCGGGCAGTGGTGGCGCACGCCTTTAATCCCAGCCTTGGGAGGCAGAGGCAGGCGGATCTTTGCGAGTTCGAGGCCAGCCTGGTCTACAAAGCAAGTCCAGGACAGCCAGAGCTGTTAAACAGAGAAACCCTGTCTCGAAAAACCAAAAAAAAAAAATTGTTTATAAATTATTTCTAATGGTTGTTGTACAAAATATTGACATAAAGTTGGACTATTTAACATTCCCTGTGGAAGTACATTCCAATGATACCTCCTAATTGCTCTTCTGTTATTAAGAGTAGGTACAGAGAAAGCAAACCTTTCCCTGTCATTTTGATGTAATGGAATTGAGAAAAAGCAATCTTTTAAATCAATCACTATTAAAGGCCATGACTTTGGTAATAGAGAGGGTAAATGTATACCAGGCTGTAAAGAACCCATTGGCTGAATTATTCTTTACAGCTCTTTTTTTTTTCTGTTACCATTCTCCATTTTCCTGATTTCTTTTTTTTTTTTTTTTTTTGGTTTTTCGAGACAGGGTTTCTCTGTGTAGCCCTGGCTGTCCTGGACTCACTTTGTAGACCAGGCTGGCCTCGAACTCGCAAAGATCCGCCTGCCTCTGCCTCCCAAGTGCTGGGATTAAAGGCGTGCGCCACCACCGCCCGGCTCCTGATTTCTTTTTAACCACAAACATCGGAGAATTCCATGGACTGTTAGACTCTTCTATATGATGAGCCTCCAGCTGTTCTTGTACTAATTGTTCTAATGCCTGTTTTTTTTTTTTTTGTTGTTGTTGTTGTTATGGGCCACTCCTCTTGACACATAGGTTTATTGGATAGCCATTTCAAAGGTAGCGCTGTTGGAATTTCAGCAGTGGCCCCTAGTATAAATTTGGAAACTCAATACCTGGGATGGCCTGTATTTGAACATTAGACATAGGTTGTAATTGTTTTTGAGTACTCATGTCAATGCCTTCCTCAAAAGTATCACATTTTATCTTTGAGACTGTGGGGATACTAATTTGAGTACCCCATTGTTGCAAGAGATCCCTTCCCCATAAATTTATGGGCACCTCAGCCACATAAGGTCTTAATTTTTCTGTTTGTCCTTCTGGTCCAACACATGTAATCCAATGTACACTTTGTTTAACATGTGATAATTTACCAGTGCCTATAAAATGTGTAGAAACCGTTTAAATGGCCAATTTGAATTCCAAGATTCCCGTGAGAGGACAGTGACATCTGCTCCTATGTCAAGCAATCCTTCTATTTCAATACCATTCATATGTATTTTTAATTTTGGTCTCATCATTTACCATTGTTTGCCAAAATATATGTTTTTCAGTATTCTCAATTGTTCCTGATCTGTCTATTGGAATAACCTTACCCTTGGTGTAAGGAAACAGCAACAGTTGGGCAATTTTGTCCCCTGCATTAATTGTCATCTCTTTCCATATGATGTCATAATTGTAATCTCTTCCTTGAAGTCTCCATCTATAACACCTGGATGAATAAAGAATCCTTGACAAGTTAATCCATTTTTTCCAAAGATTAATCCTATTGTCCCTGATGGTAAATGACCATAAATACCTGTGGTTAACATATAATGTTCATCTGTTTTGGATATGTTTTAGATTCATCTGTGGTCAAATCCAAAGCTGCAGTACCTTCAGTAGCCTGTAAAAGATCAGCAATAGTTAATTTTGTTCCTCCTGTCTGTTTGTTTCCCTCTGGTTGGATGATGGATGACGGTTCATATTGTTTTGGGGGGTCTGAACCGGCAGGCCCCTCGCCTCATTTCCCGGCAAAGGTTTACCTCTGATATCTGTTTTAGATGTGTAATCCCATGACCAGTGTTTTCCTCTCCCATAGCGATTACAACATCCTGGTGCCCTTGACCTTCCATTGTTATTAGGAGGCATTTTCTCTCTGTTTTGACCATGTGTGTAGAGTCAAGATGCCTGTCATTTTGAGCTCTGAACCCAGTTCAAGCTCTGGAAGTTGAAACCGTACAATCCTTTTTGAAAATGACCAAATTCAATACATTTATAGCATCTATTAAGATTCTTAGCGCCCGGCGGTGGTGGCGCATGCCTTTAATCCCAGCACTTGGGAGGCAGAGGCAGGCGGATCTTTGTGAGTTCAAGGCCAGCCTGGTCTACAAAGTGAGTCCAGGACAGCCAGAGCTGTTACACAGAGAGACCCTGTCTTGAAAAACCAAAAATAAAAATAAAAAAAGATTCTTAGCAATAGCTTGTCCTATGATATTAGCCTGATGATCTTGGGGACTGATCATAGGATTCAGAAAAACTTACAGGGGCTGGAGGTGTAGCTCGGCAGGTAGAGGCTTCCCTTGGATTTGACCCCAGCACCACATAAACTAGGTGTGGAGCACACATCTGCCATCCCAGTGACAAGAGGCAGAGACAGGAATATCAGGAGTTCAAGGTCAACCAGGGTTACATGAGACCCTGTCTCAAAAAAAGAAAATGTATGGGGCTGGAGAGGTGGCTCAGCTGTTAAGAGCACTGTCTGCTCTTCCAAAGGTCCTGAGTTCAATTCCCAGCAACCACATGGTGGCTCACAACCATCTGTACTGGAATCTTCTGCCCTCTTCTGGCATGCAGGGGTACAAGCAGATAGAGCACTCATATGTAAAATAAATAAATCTTAAAAAAAAAAAAAGAAGCGCACCTGTTTAAAAAAAAAAAGAAAATATAGCTATGGCATTAGTGAGGGCACCTTAGGGAGGCTGTTTCCAGAGAATATAAACTGGGGAGGAAAGACCCACCCCAAATGTGGGTAGCACCACCTAATGGGCTGGAGTCCTAGGCTGAATAAAAATAGGAAAAGGGACTGTATGTGGTGGCACGCACCTTTAATCCCAGCACTCCGGAGGCAGAAGTGGGCAGATCTCTGTGAGTTTGAAGCCAGCCTGGTCCACAAAGTGAGCTCAGAACAGTCAGGGATACACAAAGAAACCCTGTCTCAAAAAACTTTAAAAAAAAAAAAAAAAAAAAAGGAAAAGGAGAGTCTGGCGTACCAGCACCCCCTGTCTGCTTCCTGACCTACTGAAGCCCCTGCTGGCAGCCTCCAGCTACCCCAGCTGTCTCCATGCTTCCCCTACCTCATTGACTAGTATGCTGAAACTGGGAACCAAAATAACCACCTCCCCACGTTAGTTGCATTTTGTCAGGTACCTACTCACAAGCATGAGAAGAAGAAGAAAACAATAGAGAAGGCTAAATGATGGATAAATGATTGACATTTGATTGGTAGAAGGATGGTGGAACAATAGGATGCTGAGGACCAAACTTAAACATCCTCTGCAAGAACAGCAAGCACTCTGTTTTTCTTTTTCTCTTTTTTTTTTTTTTTTTTCGAGACAGGGTTTCTCTGTGTATTAGCTGTGGCTGTCCTGGTCTCACTTTGTAGACCAAGCTGGCCTTGAACTCACAGAGATTGGCCTGCCTCTGTCTCCTGAGTGCTGGAATTAAAGATGTATATCATCATGCCCAATCTGGATTTTTAAAATTGTTTTTTGAATTTACCTATGTTTCTCCATTTCTTTTTTTTTTCAATTATTATTTTATGTGTATGGGTGTTTTGGCTACACGTATGTCTGTGTACCATACATGCATGCCTGGTGCCTGCAGAGGCCAGAAGAGGACATAGTATCCCCTGGGACTAGAGTTACAGATAATTGTGAACCATCATGTCGGTGCTGAGAGTCTAACCCAAGCCTTCTGGAAGAGCAGCCAGTGCTCTTAACAATTGAGCCATCTCCCCAGATCCCAGGTTTTTTGGGGTTTTGTTCTGTTTTGTTTCTTGTTTTAGCTAGAATCTCACTATGTAGCACAGGCTGACCTTGAACTCAGGACCCTACTTTAGCCCCCACACATGCTGGGTTTACAGGCAGGTGTCACCATGTTGGCCTCCCTCAGGTTGTTCTGTCAGGCATTTTGTGAAAGACAAAAGTAACTAACACAGTGCTGACTTCCAACTGTCCAGAGACATTTTCACTGTCACATTAAGGGTTACTGGCATCTTTGGACAGAGGCGAGGGATACTGTTGAATATCCCACACTGCATGGGGCAGATCCTTGTATCTAAGATCCAGAGCAAGAGAAGCCTTGAAGTGGGCAGTGCAGCAACGCAGAGGTAACAGTCCGGAAGCCAACCAACAAACCCCACCAGGTGGATGAGCTAATCTCTATTCTGATTGGGCAGCTAGTGAGCAATCACATGAGGCACAAGCTGATTGGCTAAAACCTGTCCAGGGCTTTCCCGAGGTGGGAATACTTGTAGGCTGAGTTCATTCCTGCTTCACCTCCTGTTTAATTTTAAACCAGATGGTCTGGCACTTTAATCCCAAGTGCTGGGATTAAAGGCGTGCCCCACCACACCCAGCCATTACAGACAGCTGTGAACTGTCATGTGAATGCTGGGATTTGAACCCCAGTCCTTTGGAAGAACAGCCACTGCTCTTAACCACTGAGCCATCTCTCCAGTCCCACCATCTTGGTTTTCTTTTCTTTCTTTTTTTTTTTTGGTTTTTCGAGACAGGGTTTCTCTGTGTAACAGCTCTGGCTGTCCTGTACTCACTTTGTAGACCAGGCTGGCCTTGAACTCACAGAGATTGGCCTGCCTCTGCCTCCCAAGTGCTGGGATTAAAGGTGTGCACCACAACCACCACCACCGGTTTTTTTTTTGTTTTTTTTTTTTTGACGCAGGTTTCTCTCTATAGTCCTGGCTGTCCTAGCACTCACTATGTACACCAGAGTGGCCTCAAACTTATAGAGATCCACCTGCCTTGGCCTCCCAAGTGTTAGGATTAAAGGAGTGTGCCACCCTGCCGAGCTTATCATTATTGTTGTTATTAGAGACAGATCCTCACATTGTAGCCTACGTTTGGCCTCACACTTTTGGCAACTCTTCTGCCTCTGCTTCTCAAATCCTGGGATTATAGGTGTGTTTCACTGAGCCTGGTCCATCTTTACTTTTGTTAAGATCACATGTATTTGTTTATTTGTGTGTGGGTGTGTGTTGGGGAAGGTTACGTGTGCACCTCACACGAGTAGAGGGCAGAGGACAACTCTCAGGACTCATTTTTTCTTCTTCCACCATATGTGTGAGGTTGAACTCAGGTCAGCCGGCTTGGTCACAGGGATTTTGCTGGCAGGGCATTTTACCAGCCTCCATGGTTTTTGTTTGTTTGTTTGTTGTTTTTTTGAAACAGGGTTTCTCTGTGTAGCCCTGGCTTCCCTGAACTCACTCTGTAGATCAGACTAGCCTCGAACTCACAGAGATTTGCCTGCCTCTGCCTCCCGAGTGCTGGGATTAAAGGCATGTCCCACCACACCCAGCTCTGCCAGTCTTAGGCTGGTTTACAGGGTCTGCCTCAGGCTATTGCAGCCTAAAGGCTGGAAAATGGCATAGCTTGCTTCACTCCTCCAGTGTGTGTTTCTTGTCTTCTCCATCCATGGGGGCAAAAAACGGTGAGAGCCACATGGAGCTCTCTAGTTATATAGGGTGTAGGGTGTAGTCTCCCAGTCTTTCCCGGGGTGTCACGGGCTCATGAGCTCTTTTTTTTTTTTTTTTTTTGGTTTTTCGAGACAGGGTTTCTCTGGCTGTTCTGGACTCACTTTGTAGAGCTCATGAGCTCTCTTGTGGTATTTAATGGACCCAGTGGCTTCTCATGGCAATCGACATCACATCTGCAGTTTGTACAATTTCTTAGTTACAGACAGCTGTCTGTAACTCCACTTCCAGGGGATATAACATGACAACAGTAAATTTTGATTTATATTTATATATTTATTAATACTTAACAAATATCTATAAAGTTCCTAAATCCTAAAACCCAAACCCAACTAATTCTAAAACCTATAATCTAAGAATATCTTAATGCCCAAAATACTCTAATGTCTATAAAAAACAAACACTTAACACTTAAGTTTTTTTTTTTTTTTTTCGAGACAGGGTTTCTCTGTCTAGCTCTGGCTGTCCTGTACTCGCTTTGTAGACCAGGCTGGCCTCGAACTCACAGAGATCCGCCTGCCTCTGCCTCCCGAGTGCTGGGATTAAAGGTGTGCGCCACCACCGCCCGGCTAACACTTAAGTTTCTTTTTTTTTTTTTTTTTTTTGGTTTTTCGAGACAGGGTTTCTCTGAATATCTCTGGCTGTCCTGGACTTGCTTTGTAGACCAGGCTGGCCTCGAACTCACAAAGATCCGCCTGCCTCTGCCTCCCAAGTGCTGGGATTAAAGGCGTGCGCCACCACCGCCCGGCTTAAGTTTCTTAAAAGGATATTTTCTTGGGTTAATTCTCTTGGCATGGATCCATATGGGTGGCTGGTTTCCAGCAAATCTTTCAACCTTAAAGTCTGTGAGTCTTGTTCATCAGATTTTAAGGCCAGTTTATAAATTTAATCTGTTTCGACCATTGAGGTGGGGCAGCCTTTTAATCAGCCAGGAATTGCCTCTGCAGTCCTAGGGCCCAATTATTTACAATATTAAAAGTTCCAAATTGGGCTGGGCGGTGGTGGCGCACGCCTTTAATCCCAGCACTTGGGAGGCAGAGGCAGGCGGATCTCTGTGAGTTCGAGGCCAGCCTGGTCTACAAAGTGAGTCCAGGACAGCCA
This sequence comes from Lophiomys imhausi, assembly GCA_907164525.1. Lineage (NCBI taxonomy): Eukaryota > Metazoa > Chordata > Mammalia > Rodentia > Muridae > Lophiomys > Lophiomys imhausi. Next base: position 9,222,055 of record CAJQZJ010004765.1, read on the forward strand.
GGGCTACACAGAGAAACCCTGTCTCGAAAAAAACAAAAAAAAAGAAAAAAGAAAAAAGAAATAAGAGTAAAGAGGCTCTACAGAGAAGTAGGAGAAAACTCTACAAAGAAGAGAAAGGGCTACAAAAAAGAAAGAGGTTGCTGGTCTCCCACTCCACTTGCTGGTGCTCCCTCAAACTGCTGCTTGTTCTTCCTGTTGCTGTCTCCTGGTTTACAGGTCTCCTGGTTCGCTGGTTTGCTGTTTTGCTGGACTTCTAATGAGACTGTGTTACCCAAAGAATCCAATGACTCTGATCAGCAGAAAGTAGCCTAAAGAGAACTACGCCCCCTTTTACCTTTAATCTTCTTCCTCTCCTGCATAGTGTTGGGGGGTTAGGAGGGATAAGGTATTAAAGGACAGTAAAATAAATTAGAGTGTATAATTAATATAGTACAAAAATAAATAAAAACCACTGTGCTATAGGAGAAAGCTTCTTTTGAGTTGTTGATCAGGGCTGTCTAAAACACATATCCTATTGCAGTTACTCTTTTTTTTTTTAAACTTGGAGGGAGGAATGTCTCTTATTTATTCATTCATTTATTTATTTATTTTTATCCTAGAAACATGTTTTTGATTGACAGAAGCCAGGCCAATAAGTGATGAAATTCATATGAACCAGCCACAGCAGGCAAAGCCAGAGACAGGAGGTAGATCCAAGAAAAGCAGGCAGTGACAACTGATAATGGACTTTAGCGGGAGATGGAATGTTCTGGACTAGATGAAGATGATAGCTGTACAACACTATGAATGCACCAGATGGCTTTGTAACAGCTGATTTTGTCAACATGACAAACCCAGAAAGAAGAAACCTCAGTTGAGGAATTGCCTCCATCATGTTGGCCTGTGAACACATCTGTGACCATTTTCTTGATTGCTAATTGATGGGGGAGGGCCCATTCCACTGTGGGTAGGGCCACCCCTGGGCAACTGGGCCCAGGAGCTGAGTACTGAGTGTGGCGGTGTGTGCCTTAAATCCCAGCACTATACAGAGTTCAAGCCAGCCTGGTGTACATAGTGAGTTCCAGGACAGCTAAAGCTTTGGAGAGAGCCTGTATCAAATAAGAAAGGACAGGCTCCTCCTTGGCTTCTGGAATCCATAGGATGGAAGGAGCCCTCTGCTCCCTGTACTGCTTCTGCTCACAGCAGCAAAGCAAACCAGGACAAGACTGTCAGCCCACTGCGTCACTGCAGTGAAAGTCAGAGGCAGGCTGACTTTGTAAAGTGAGCAGGTTTAGCTCATAGCTGAGGCCACAGTGCTGGCCAGGGCCCTCCTGCCCGGATCACCCTGCAATGTAAGAACACACAGTCATGTCACCAAGCCTGAACTGGACTATGGCCCCTCGACCCTCGGACCCTTCTCAATCACAGTCCCAATATGTTGATCTCTCACCAATCCCCACCAGCTGCCAACATAGCCGCCTGGGGACAAATCTCCAAAACACAACATTTTAGAGGTTCCCCTCAGACCAACAGCAGCTGCTGAGCTGTACTCTTCTTGGTTGAGAGAGAGAGAGAGAGAGATGGGGTATCATAATGTAGCCCAGGCTGACCTCAAACTCCTCCTGCCTTGGCCTCCAAGTGCTGTGTGGACAGATGCACACTGCCAGAGCCAGCTGAGCCACACTCCAGGAAAGCCACAGCCTGTGGGCAAAGGCCCTGTGATCCTGGCGACCTGCAGGTTTGAGGAGTGGGATTTGGCTTACTGGGACTCTAAGAGCAGGAAGCAGCAGCAGCTTCAGGACCTGTCCTTGTTCTGGAATGCAGGGGGGGGGGGGCTGCAGCTTCTTCCCGCTGTCTGTCTCCCTCCCTCATCCTCTTCTCCTGCTGTGGCTGGGCCTGTGGCTCAGTGAAGTCAGGACCCAGGGAAAAAAGCCTATGAATGTGGATCCATGTTTCATTTCTGCTTTCAGAATCAGAGCTCATGCTGGCCCACACATGCCAGTGGCAGCTGGGGACACACCAGGGCCAGTCTTTATTTATTTATTTTTATCTTGTATCTTTTTTTTTTTAATTTCTTCAAGTTACATCTCAATCACAATCCCTTCCCTACTCCCCCCTCCAGTCCCACCCTTCCACCCTCTTCCCCCTCACCCCCCATCTGTAGTTACTCTTGGTTGTCCCCCAAAGGTGGAAAGCAATATGCTCTATTGCTGAAGATACCACACACTTCAAAAATAAGGCCCCAGAGACCCCCGAGCTAGAAACTGACCTAATGTCTCCTCACTGAAGACTAGCTTGCATGGTTTCAGAAGATGACATGGAAGCTTCCAAAGGAGGGTGAAACTACAATTTAATTATCAATATAAACAATAAGATTAGGCCACTGGAGCAGCTAGTGGGATGGCAGGAGCCTGGCAGGCTTGACCCACCTTAAATGGCATCCTGACTTGTCCAGAGGAAAAAGCCCTGGACCAAGGGTGGCCTTCACCACCTGAAACCTAAACTCTATTAACTAATATCTTCATAATTAACTATAAGTTGTTATATTAGGCCCGTAGAATTGCTGGTGGCTTGCCGGGAGATTCGCAGGGTTTTTGCAGGAGGCAGATGGCCCTGGATTGCTTGGACTGTCGTCCTTTCCCCAATAACTAAATACACCAAGACCTTTTAATGTTTCAACACTTAGCCCTTAACTGGGCAGACTCTCAACTAGCTAATCTAAATTAACCCCACTTAATTCATTTAACCCACTTAATCCCAAACCACCATGTGGTTTGTTTTCACCTTTCAGAGTTCTCAAACTTGTCTGTATGTGTCCATGTCTCCTGGCAGAAAGAGAGATTCCTCTGTGTAAAACGCAGGGTTCCTGTTTCTGTCTCAGGAAGTCCCATCTTACTATCCTCTTTCTGCCCAGCTAATTGACCATCAGTGACTTTTATTAACCAATCAAGAGAATGCCTCAGGTGGCCGTGGTGGTGCACACCTTTAATCCCAGTGCTAGGGAGGCAGAGGCAGGTGGATCTCTGTGAGTTCAAGGCCAGCTTGATCTACAAAATGAGTCCAGGACAGTCAAGGATACATACAGAAACCCTGTCTCGAAAAACCTAAAAAAAAAAAAAAAGAATGCCTCAGAAGGGGCGGTAACCAGATCTCAGCATTGAAATCAGCCTATCAGGTTTCTAGAGAGATGGCTCAGCAGTTAAGAGCACTGGCTGCTCTTCCAGAGGTCTTGAGTTCAATTCCCAGCAACCACATGGTGGCTCACAACCATCCATAATGAAATCTGGTGCCCTCTTCTGGCCTGCAGATATACCTGCAGACAGAACACTGTATTCATAATAAATAACTGCTGATTTCTTTCTTTTTTTTTAAGGATTTATTTATTTATTATGAATACAGTGTTCTGTCTGCAGGTACAAAATCTTTAGAAAGAAAGAAAGAAAGAAAGAAAGAAAGAAAGAAAGAAAGAAAGAAAGAAAGAAAGAAAGAAAGAAAGAAAGAAAGAGAGAAAGAGACCAGCCTATCAGAAGCAATGTATTAGACCTTCCCCAACAGCAGGAGGGTGACAATCAAGTCTTACCCAGCTATGTCACCTTTGAAGCACATCAACGACTACCATGGTGTATGATAAGCATAAAAGTGCAGCAGTGGCACACATCTTGACAGCCACGCACTGCTCTCTAACTGTATGTAAGACCTGCTCAGAGAGAAGAAAACCGTGCCTGGTACTGGAAACTTAGCTAGCTATTCAGTGTGAGTGAAGTCAGTTGCTGTTCTGGGTAGCCAGCTGGCAGAGTGACAAGGGGCAGAGTTCCTTGGAAGTCCCCAAACTTCCAGGAGGTAGTCACGCACAATGCAGACAGACTGTCATGCAGGCTCTAGAGAGGCCACAGTCTGCAGGTGCACCCAGCGGCTCTTCCTTTCCTGTGTCACAAACCTGCACATTTAAAATGTGTGTGTACATAATGTGTGTGTGGGCAGGTGGAGTGTGCTTGCCACATTGCACATGTAAAAGTCAGGTCAACTTTATAGTGTGTTCTGTCCTCCCACCTTTGCATGGTGTTGGGAAGGAATTTCACTTACCAGACTTACTTAGCAAATATCTTTACCAGCTGAGCCATCTCACCAGCCCTCTTCTGCACATTTTTTTTTTTTTTTTTGGTTTTTCGAGACAGGGTTTCTCTGTGTAGCCCTGGCTGCCCTGGACTCAATTTGTAGACCAGGCTGGCCTCGAACTCGCAAAGATCCGCCTGCCTCTGCCTCCCAAGTGCTGTGCACATTTGTTTAAAGATTTATTTTTTTCCTTTCTTTTTATGAGATGGGACCTCTCTATATAGTCCTGGCTGCCCTGGGATTTGCCGTATAGACCAGGCTGGCCTCAAACTCACAGAGATCCTCCTACATCTGCCTCCTGAGTGCTGAGATTAAAGGTGTGCACTACCACACCCAGCTCCTCTGAGTCTTTTATTTGATGTTTTAGGTATTTGAGACAAGACCTCATTCTGTAGCCCAGATGGCCCTCCTCCCTACTTCCTCAATGCCAAGTTTCATGTACACCTCCCTTTGCCTGGGATTTTCTATTATCATCTCTGAGGAAGAGACAGGTGTATCCTAATCTTCATCTCCCATCAAAATTCATGTCCTTAACACAGAGAAAGAATAATAATGAGGGGGAAAAGTCAGCTTGAGTTTCCCACCTCCATGTGCAGTGTGAGTCCAACAGTGGCCAGAGGACAGATCTGCCAGAGGGCATCTAGATGGCTCTCTTACTCCAGGAAGTCACAGGAATAAGGTGACACCTTTCATTTCTCTGGGCACTTGTGTTTGCATGCCACATCTTAAATGGGCCAGCTGTATTGATGGAAACAGAGGAGCTTCAAACGCCACCACAAAGCAGATTTTCCTCTACTGGTACAGCCTCTGAGCACTCAACAAAGCTTTGGTTGAGCAACCACAAAATAAACCCTATTAGGGGAAATATGTTAATTACATACACTTTGGACAAAGAGGAAGGTCCCAATAAGCTACCACTGATGATACAGGGTCTGGTGTAGTGCGGGCTGCCCTTCACTATGAGGCGGGCCTCCTGCCTCCACCTCCCTCTGGAGTTGCAGGCCTGCATCACCAGGCCCCATGTATGCTGTGCAGATGGAACCCTGTGCCTTATGGCCTTACTAGGGCTTTACTCTCTGAGCCTCAGCCTCAGTTTCAGTTCATCATACTTCAGTGTACCTAGTGCTCACTGAGTTTCCAGTGCTAGCTGCAGGATCAAATCAGCTCCCCAGATTTTCCAACTCTCAAGCCTATGCAAGGCCCTGGTTTCCATCCCAAGCACTACAGCAGAAAGCCAGTGTCTGGGCCCTGCTCCATACTAGGCACTTGACCCTTTTTGAAAGTCAGGCTCTCTCCCAGCACCTGGTCCCTGCTCTATCTACTCCCTCTAACCCTCCAGCCCTTCCCTTAGCATCTGAGCCACCTAGAGCCCCAGCAGCTGCTGTCGCTGTGGCTATCAAATGTCGTCATAAGTATAAAGCACCTGGAAAGACACATCTGCCCCTCCTCCTAAGGTCCCAAGGACAAATGGAGGTTCAAGTCCACCAAAGCTCACCCAGAGAAATTGAATTTCTTTTTTTTTTTTTTTTTTTTGGTTTTTCGAGACAGGGTTTCTCTGTGTATCCTTGGCTGTCCTGGACTCACTTTGTAGACCAGGCTGGCCTCGAACTCACAAAGATCCGCCTGCCTCTGCCTCCCAAGTGCTGGGATTAAAGGCATGCGCCACCACCGCCCGGCCTTTTTTTTTTTTTTTAAGATTTATTTTATTATGTATACAGTGTTCTGTCTGCAGGTATGCCTGCAGGCCAGAGGGCACCAAATTCCATTACAGATGGTTGTGAGCCACCAAGTGGTTGCTGGGAATTGAACTCAGGACCTCTGGAAGAGCAGCCATCGCTCCAGCCCAGAAATTGGATTTCTTTTTTGTTTTTCGTTTTTCGAGACAGGGTTTCTCTGTGTAACAGCCCTGGCTGTCCTGGACTTGCTTTGTAGACCAGGCTGGCCTCGAACTCACAGAGATCCGCCTGCCTCTGCCTCCCAAGTGCTGGGATTAAAGGCGTGTGCCACCACGCCCGGCTCTGAAATTGAATTTCTTAAAGTAAGTTTCTTACTGACTTAAAGGAGTATGTGTGAGGAATTACAAGCCTGAGTGTGGGTGACCCCCAAAACAGTGACACTGGAAGATCTGCATCTGGCATGGATGACTTCCCTACCTCCGGGTAGTTCTTTCCTATTTTCTCTAGTCCCTCCTGGAGACCATATGCAGTTAGGACAGAGTTTCAGTCAATTGCTTGGGAGTGGTGGCTGGATATTTAGGTGAGGGTCCCATGACCCTCCTACAAATACCAATAGTCAACAAGCCCAGCTAAGATATTTTGAAAGTTGGCACAGCTAATTTGATGAAGATGGTGGCAGTGTGGCTTGGAAGACAGTCTTGCACAACACTGAGGCATGAAGGAGTCCAAGGCCAGTCTGGGTTACAAGGGACACCCTGTGGAAAAAAATGAATAGGAGAAAAAAACACCTAGGTAGGAGTTTTAGGAAAAAAAGGACAACTTGGGTGGAGAGGTGGAGGGCAATGGTGGGGGACTATGCAAAAAGTGGGCAGATATTTGGGGAAAAGGTGGCTAATCTTGAAACCTTTCTTGCTGTAATCCAGTGAGTTATGGTTTCCAGCTGTGATGGTAGCTGAGGGCTAGAGTAGCAACTGCAATCTCTTGGGGGTGCTGCAGCTTTCATTACTAAACCTGCATGTGGCCCAAAGACACCCTCTTTCGGGAAAAGTGAACATTGCTTGCTAGGATTCCCAATCTGGAAGCATGGACATTTGACATCAGGTTGGATCTTGGAGCTGGGAGTGACCAGTAGTTATTATGTACACTATTCAAGCCTCATACTTTCAGACTCAATCTCACCTCTGTAAGTGAACTCTTAAATAGTACAAGTGTGAAGTCAAACTATGGGTTGTTTTACACTCACCTGTTATTCATTACACTGAGGATCCTGAGCAGAGCACTTCTCTTCACATATTCCAGATATGCTTGTACTTGCTGGATTGAGGGACCCCCCCTCCCCAGTTCTCTAGAAATGTGTGACAAAGGAGGTTCTCCCCTTTCCATAGAATGAAAGGTTGTCAGACTTGACAATACTGAGATCTGAGGCAAAAACATGCAGGGAACAGTGTGCCCTGCCCATGTCCCTGAGGATCTGTGTGTCCATGAACACACACAGGAGTGGAAAGGATGGCTACAAGCAATGATGGCAATGCTCTCATTATATAGCAAACTGAACACCTGAAACATGAAGTATCACATATCCAAACATTATGAGCAATATATCAGCCAGTGCTTGTTGCTAGGCCTGCGAAGACCTGGAGCTCTGGGTACTATAGTAGAAAAAATGGCTCCAATCTTCACACATGTATAGACAGACCTAAAAATTTAAGTGTATAAAGTTTGACTATATTTGTAGTTTTGAGATGGTTTCTGTGTAGCCCTGGCTGGCCTGGAACTGAGGCCCACCTGCTTCTGCCTCCCAAGTGGTGGGATTAAAGGCAAGTTCTACACAGTTAATAAAACTGTGTGGGTGTTCTGCCTGGTTGCTGCCCAGAGGCCTGGAGTTAGATGGTCCTGTGTGGGTTCTGCCTGGTTGCTGCCCAGAGGCCTGGAGTTAGATGGTCTGTGATATGGGTGCAAAAAACTGAACATTGGTCCTCTGAAATAAACCAGAGTTTCACCCCTGAGCCATTTCTTAAACTCCCAAGATTGTAATTCTGACTTTAGAGAGGTTGAGGCAGGAACATATGGCAAATTCAAAGCTAGTCTGGACTACACCACGTTCTAATTTGACAAGACTAGAATAAAACAAATCCCAAAAGAAGTGAAGGGGCTAGAGATGGCTCAGCGGATAAGAGCACTCCCTGCTCTTCCAAAGGACCCAGGTTCAAATCCCAGCATCCACATGGCAGTTCACAGCTGTCTGTAATGGCTGGGCGTGGTAGTGCAGCTTTAATTCCAGCACTCTGAAGGCAGAGGCAGGCAGATCTCCGAGTTCAAGGCCAGCCTGGTCTACAAAGTGAGTCCAGAACAGCCATGGATACACTGAGAAACCCTGTCTCAAAAATACAAAAGAAAAAAAAGGGGGGGAGGGGTTTACCTCTACAGCAGAAATGTGTCCTAAGGCTGGTTATTTCATTATTCCTCAGGAAAAAAAAGGAAAAAGGTCATACTATCATACAAGTGTTAACTCCTGGCACTCAGTAGTATCAGGAATTTTAGACCAGGATGTGCTTAAAAAAAAAAAAAAAAACCAAGCCGGGCGTGGTGGCTCACGCCTTTAATCCCAGCTCTTGGGAGGCAGAGGCAGGCGGATCTCTGTGAGTTCGAGGCCAGCCTGGTCTACAAAGCAAGTCCAGGACAGCCAGGGCTGTTACACAGAGAAACCCTGTCTCGAAAAACTAAAAAAAAAAAACAAAACAAAAACCTGTTCTCCAGGGCTGGAGAGATGGCTCAGCGGTTAAGAGCACTGGCTGCTTTTCCAGAGGTCATGAGTTCAATTCCCAGCAACCACATGGTGGCTCACAACCATCCATAATGAAATCTGGTGCCCTCTTCTGGCCTGCAGATGTACCTGCAGACAGAACACTGTATACATAATAAATAAATCTTAAAAAAAAAAAAAAAAAAACCTGTTCTCCAAACTGGGAGCTACAAGAAATGAGAAAGTAAAAGTTGCTGAGTATTAGGGCAGAAGATAAAAGATGGGGTCATCAGACCATATTGTTATGTCAGTATCATGTTGACCAAAGAACTCTAACCCTGCCATAAACTAGGAAAAAACAAAAAAAACCAAATCAGCTGGTTGTGGCACTGGCAGCACAACTTATTTTCTCAATGTCAGTCTTAATTAAATGTTCAATTATGTTATTTTTTTTGTATTTAGAGGAGGTAAATGCAACTTCAGTGGAGGTACATGGTAGGCTACATACAATTAGACCACTCTGAGGCTAGTTACAAGTGGCAGTGAAACCAAGATATGTGGATGATGTGAACCAAACCAGCACTCGCAAGCTTTAAGCCATCTCTCTATGCCCAATTACACCACCAATCACTTGTGCAAACTCAGGTCAATACTCCTTACCAAATGTGTTAACATGTAAATCTTTACAGAAAAATCACATAAAACCTGAGGCAGCCAAATTTCTGTGCGACAAGTACAGCCTTGGCTGGCCTGGATGGAACTCACTGCGCAGTCTATGCTCACCAAGGTCAGTGCCATTATGCTCAATTTAACCATTTTTTTGTTTTTCAAGACCACGTTTCTCTGTTTAACAGCCCTGCTATTCTGGACTCTGACCTGGTCTCCAAATCAGAGATAGCCCTGCCCCTGCCTCTCATGTACTGGGAAAACACAGAAGAATCCTATCCTGAAAAAAACTAAAGTTAGAATACTTTTTTTTTTTTTTTGGTTTTTTGAGACAGGGTTTCTCTGTGTAGCCCTGGCTGTCCTGGACTCAATTTGTAGACCAGGCTGGCTTCGAACTCGCAAAGATCCGCCTGCCTCTGCCTCCCGAGTGCTGGGATTAAAGGCGTGCGCCACCACTGCCCGGCTAGAATACTTTCTAAATTCAACATCTTCTTACCTGACGGTTAACAAACTGATGACACAAACTTGATTAACCTCCACATCCTATTAGAGGAACCACCAACCAAAGCCAAAACAAGCTAGAACCTTTGGGAATGCAATACTTTATTCAAAGTGCAAGGAAACTTGTTAACAGCTTAAAAGCTAAGGGGAAACTAAGACATCTCCCCCTCAAGCCCAAGAACAAGAACAAGGAGGGCTCTTTCTAGATACGGTGGTGAGAAAGGTACGACCACCTTCCTGTTTGACTTTCTCAATGGTATCACTGGGCTCCACCTGCAGGGTGATGGTCTTGCCTGTCAGCGTCTTCACAAAGATCTTCATACCGCCCCTGAGGCGGAGGACCAGGTGAAGGGTGGACTCTTTCTGGATGTTGTAGTCGGACAGGGT
>CAJQZJ010004765.1:9232129-9283781 GCA_907164525.1 Lophiomys imhausi
ACATTCTCAATGGTGTCACTGGGCTCGACCTCCAGGGTGATGGTCTTACCAGTTAAGGTTTTCACGAAGATCTGCATTGTCTTTCACACACACACACACACACAAAAAAAAACATTAGGAATGACACAAATGATAGTGAGGTGGCACAGAGTTGGATCTCTGTGAATTTTATACCAGCTTAATCTACATAGCAAATTCCAGTCTCAAAGACCTTGTCTCAGTATTTTCCAATGCCAACAAGAAAATAAAATATATGTCCCAATAAGAAGCATAGGCATGATTATCCTTGTCTTTATTAGCAACTTGGCAGTGTGACGACTGCATTACCAAAAAGCTCAAGAAGTTCCGCCAGGCCTGGTGGAGCATACCTTGAATCCCAGCACTTGGGAAGCAGAGGCAGGAGGATCTTTGTGTGTTCGAGTTCAAGGCCAGCCTGGTCTACAAAACGGAAAAAGAAAGTTCCTGTCTATTGGCATAGTTTGAAGGAAAGCCTGATCCACATGACACCTATGGGGTAGTGGAGTGTTGAAAACATTTGGCCAACATCGATAGGAAGGTATGCTGGGACTCCTGAGACCAAGAAAAACACATCTCTTTAGGCAGGATAGTGTCCCAGTGGAAGGGCATCCTGAGATATGGAAGCCTAGCAACCACACAACTCTGAGAGAAGGCTGCCTCAGCCCAGATGTTGCAGCTCACAGGGGTTTCCCCAACCCCGGGTGAGGTGTGGAGCATTGGGGCCTGAGCCCTCCTCCTTCTCATAATTGCTTCTCCCAAGGAAAGAATCTCAGCAAATCTCATGAGATTTATTGGAGGGTCCAGGGTGTGAAGGCACAAATCCAGGGTTTGGCTGCACCTGCCCCTGGCAGAAGACAGAAGGGAATTGAACAAAGTGCAGAGCTTCGGGGGCAGGGATTTCCAGAGTGAGGATTGCTGGGATTAGTGGCTCTTTTGTTCAGACTTTTCACCTTAAATTAGCACAATCTGGGATGAATCCTATTGAGGGCCTGGATATGACCTTTGAGAAAGTTATAGAAGCTGGAAATGTTATGACAGAGAGGTCTGGGGAATGGGGAGCTGTGCTGCTGGAGTTCCTCAAGCTGGCCTCTGGCCACTTTTTCAACTTGAGGGTTTACAAAGTTGGGGAAGATTAAAAAGGAGATGGCAGGTTAAGTCTTTCCCTGCAGCATGAATAGCTGACAGACTGGAGAGAATGTGCTGCCTTTATGGACAGCTCCCTTCACTGCCACAGGCTGAAGCAGGACAGCTCCAGAGTAGGCAGTTCACAATTCTGACAGGAGCCATTTTGCCTGCTCTAGCAGCACAGGCTGGGGCAGGAAGAGGGGAACTGACAACATGTTACTGTAGCTGCTCAAGGACTACACTGACATTCTTGGGTATATATAGATTGCTGCTGCAGTGGTGGCTGCATTGGGACACTCACACCAAATAGGAAGGAAATCGCACAATTTAGAAGGCAAAATTAGGAGAATCTTTAACAGATTCAAATCCAGTTGGTCAATATAGCCAGTTAAGCCATAATGGCATACACCTTTAATCCCAGCACTGGGTAGGCAGAGGCAGGTGGATCTCTGTGAGTTCAAGGCCAGTCTGGTCTACATTGTAAGCCCAGAACAGCCACAGAGAAATCCTGTCTCAAAAAACCAAAAAGAAAAATGTTATATATATATTATATAAAATATGTATAGACAGTTACTGCTACACATTGCCTAAAAAAACCTGAGGTCTGGGCCAATGCATACCTTAATTCCCAGCAGTGGGAAGACTGGGAGGCCAAACAGTGAGATCCTGTCTCAACCTTCCTACACCCCAAAAGTAACACCGAATTTTTGTCCCAACAAGGAACAAACTAGTCTGAGTTGGTTGCACTGGCCTTGATTCCCATCATGTGAGTGGTAAAACCACAGATTCTGAAAGGACACCCAGGTTTAAACAAAGTTTTAGGCGGCCATGGCTAAGCAGCCAGGATTCTCACAAAGGAGAAGAAATAAAACTCAGTGTAGGAGCCGGGCGTGGTGGCGCACGCCTTTAATCCCAGCACTTGGGAGGCAGAGGCAGGCGGATCTCTGATTTCGAGTCCAGCCGGTCCACAGAGAAACCCTGTCTCGAAAAACAAAAGCGAAAAAAAAAACCTCAGTGTAGGGCTCACTTTTCCCCTCTCTGGATTTCCGGTTCCTGTCCACTCTGGAGAGGCTACGCGAGGCCGAGGCCCAAACCCGGTCCTACACCTGAAGGAAAGCCAGAAAAATGGCCTCACTATACATTATGAGCTCACAGGATACGCGGCGTCATATGGCAGGTAGGCCAGGCTGACCGGACACCTGCCGACGCCCTCCCCTCCGTCTCCCTACTTCCGTTATTTAAAACGGATGAAACCCCGACCGACCGACCTCTCCCGCTGGTCAAACCCCAGACAGCTCTTATATCAGAGGCTCGTACTACAGCACGCAACCTGTCTTCATTTCCCACCCCACGGCCTCCGGAGTTCCCGGCTTAAACGGCGGCAGCGGCCTCGCGGGCCTACTTCCCCTCCCCAACCTCCTCAAGCGCGTCAGAGCCGCGCGTCCTCCCCCTCAGGCTTCCACTTGGCCGCCATCTTGCCCCCGGGTCTTCCGCCTCACGACAGCCTCGCGGCCCTCCTCGCGAGCCAGAACGTCTGAGCCGCGGGGTCGCCTCCCGCCCCCTCCCGCCTCTCGCTCCCGGCCGAGTACGACGGCGGCCGTTCTGTCTCCTCACCAGCGGTGGTAGCAGTAGTCCTCACAAAAAGGAAGCGACAGACCTCACAGTCTCGACGGAACTAACTGCGGCGCGCTGGGCGCCTCCTTATATAACCCTAGGAAGCCCCGCCCTCCCCAAGATCCCTCCGCGGAAATGTGGTAGGGACTACTTTTTAGGCCGTTCCCGTCTCTGCGGCGGAAGCGACTGTCTAAAACCGTCAATGTCCCTCCCCCTCGTGGAGTGTTCGTGCGTGGAGCCTAGAGAGTGCGGGTATTTGTGCTGAGGGGAAGAGCGCGACCCTTTTGCGAACTGCGCGGAGGGATCAGCGTGTGTGCCGCGTCCATCGTGACGGGATCGGCGCGAAACCACGGCTCGGTACACCGCGGCCGGAGCGAACCTCGGCGCAGGCGCAGTGAGGCTTCGCGCCCACGGGCCCCCGCCCGCTAATCCCGTTGGGGGTCCCCGTCGCCCCTCCTCGTTCAGGGGACTCAGGCTTTTGCTTGTGTCACACTGGGTCCCTTTGGCAGCCTAGCCTCCTCACTGCCCTCAGCCCCGTTGGGTCCCTGTGCCCAGCCCTTGCCGTCCTGGCAGGGTGACAAGGTGAATGACTGTGCAAATCTTAGAAGAGAAATGACAAAGGATTTTTTAAAAATAAATTTTAAAAAATTATAAAGGGCGAAATCTCTCCCTAATTTGGGAAAACGAATCTGAATTTGTTATGGAAAGCAGACTTTGGTCCACACATTTCTTAAAACTACTGGCATTTGACCTGAAGCCCAGAAAAACTAGATCTTTCCAGGCTGTTCTTGGGCCTGTTTCAGCTTGGATTCGAGAAGGTTCTGTGATTTTCACTAAGGAAACACCAAAATTTCAAAAATTTGTTCCTATTTAGTCTACCTCAGAGATTGAACCCATTGAAGCCCTAAATTTTTTTATTTTTGTTGTTGGTGAGACAGGGTCTTACTAAGTAGCTCTGACTGTCCTGGAACATGCTATGTCCACCAGGCTGGCCTCAAATTTAGAGATCCTCCTGTATCTGCCTCCCAAGTGCTGGGTTAAAGGTGTGCTCCACCAAACAAGCCTAAACCCCAGATTTTTTGTTTGTTTGTTTGTTTTTTGTTATTCGAGACAGGGTTTCTCTGTGTAACAGCTCTGGCTGTCCTGGACTCACTTTGTAGACCAGGCTGGCCTGGAACTCACAATGATCCACCTGCCTCTGCCTCCTAAGTGCTGGGATTAAAGGCATGCGCCACCATGCCCGGCTTCCCCAGATTTTTAATTGAAATCTCAAGTACTTTTCCTATTAAGCTACATTCCCTAACCCCTTAATTCATTCAACAAGATGTAAAATTGCTAAGAACAGTATATGTGAGTGTAGCATGGTGGCCCATGCCTTTAATCCCAGCCCTCTAAGGGCAGAGGTAGGCAGATCTCTGAGTTTCAAGCCAGCCTGGTCTATAGAGTGGTCCATGATGATCAGGGCTACAAAGAGAAACCCTGTCTCAAAAAAATAAAAGTGTATATGTTTGATGCAATGCTAAAATCCCAGCAGACATCTACCCCATTTATAGTGGAATATTCAGGGTTGTTTCTTTTTAATGTAAAGCCTAAGATTTTTAGAAGGTGAGAATTGAATCACTGGAATGGAGAGATGGCCCATCAATGACAGCAGGTATAACACTTCCAGAGAACCTGAATTCAGTTCCCAGTATCCATGTCAGCCAGTTAGTTTACTGACAGCAGGTGACTCCAGCTTCAGGGGGTCCAATGTCCCTGTGGCACAGAGAGACACACAAATACATACTATTAAAAAAATTAAGCCGGGCAGTGGTGGCGCACGCCTTTAATCCCAGCACTTGGGAGGCAGAGACAGGCGGATCTTTGCGAGTTCGAGGCCAGCCTGGTCTACAAAGTGAGTCTAGGACAGCCAGGGCTACACAGAGAAACCCTGTCTCGAAAAACCAAAAAAAAAAAAAAAAATTAAATAATCCTTTCCCTGGCATGGTAGTGCATGCCCTTAATCCTACCAATTTTTTTGTTTTGTTTCTCAAGACAGGGTTTCTCTGTGTTAACAGTACTGGCTATCCTGGAACTCACTCTGTAGAGCAGGCTGGCCTCAAACTCACAAAGATCTACCTGCCTCTGCCTCTCAATTAAAGGCGCGCACCACCACGACTGGCAATCCCAGGAATTTCTGAGGGTTTTTTGTTTTGTTTTGAGACAGTCTCCATATGTAACCCTGGCTGCCCTCAGACTCTCGATGTAGACCTGGTTGGGCTCTAACTTGCAGTGATCCCCCTGCCTAGGTACTGAGCTTTCAGGCATGTTTGGCTCCCCACGTTAGGAATTCATAAGAATTCAAGAGCAGAGGCAAAAAGACTTTAATGTCTGTGATTTTTCCATGAATGACTGCCATATGGCACTGGAAAATTAAAAAGTTATTCTCTGGGTTTGGTGGGAAACCTTGGTGGTTTCTGAGGCAGAGTTCTGTGTAGTTCAATTTTTTCTAGATTTCAGACAGAAGTTTGGAAGGGGACAAAACACTGATACTGGCTTCCAGACACATCATACTATATTCAGCTGTCACTTTGCTTCAGCCTCATGATTCCTGTTTCTTGGCTGAGTCACCAGCTTTGCGACATCAGCTTTTTCCAGAGTCTAGAAGGTTCAGGGCCAAGGAGCATTGATTTCAGAGGTGGGGGAGGGACAGGATTGGAAGGCTTGAGGGCTGGACCTGACCCAGGGTTAGCTTGGAAGGAAATGTTCAGAGGGTCTGGGGTAAGGAAGAGAGTAATGAGAATAAATGTGTAAGAAATATTTTATTTCAACAAATATTGTCAAAATTCATTATATTACATGTATGAAACCCATTGTTATGTATGATTTATATATGGTAATTTTTGTCACTAGGAGAATATTTTTAACCCAAAGGAAAAGTTCTCTGAAGGTCAACACATGGATTTTTATTTATTTTTGGTTTTTTTTTGAGACAGGGTTTCTCTGTGTAGCCCTGGTCTGTCTCCTGAGTGTTAGGATCAAAGGGGTGTGCTACCACACCCGGCTCGAGCCACCCATTAAAAAAATTCAAAATAATCTCTGAAATTTTTATACATACATACAATGGTTTGGGGGGGGGTTGTTTTGTTTTTAATAACACATCAGCAGTGTGTTCTTACAACAAACAGAGGTGACCTACTTCTGGAGGACGCTGACAAGCATGATTGGAGCAAATGGACTCCTCTCAGAGCTGGCTGCTGCTCCACGGCTGGGAGTGAGCCACCCAGTAAGTTTGTCACAACCCTGAGGGTTAAGGAGGGGACAGTACTAATCACAGAGGCCAGAGACACTCATAGACAAGTCACAGTGACAGGCATTGCCACCCACGCGGACTACTGTATCCTCAGACGTCCCCTACAGAGAACTTGGGGGCAGATTTTCACAGTACCCGGTCTATTTTCTCCCAGGGTCGCCAATGTCCCCATGTCCTACTTGGCCTCAGGACTTATGTATCAAGTTATAGTTCTAAAGTACCAAACCTCCTGACCTAGAATGGGAACTGCTAGAATGTGCCAGAAGCCTCGTTGACACGCTGGGATTCCTTCTGCAGTTCGTTCCACACTCAGATCCGTCCTTTGCAGGCTACCAGGGACGATTGCTTCAGAGCCGGCACCAATGGGGAGAGAGAGAGGGACCCAGCAACAAGGAGGGATTGGCTAAGAACACCAGCGCGTAGTGGGCTGTGCCGGGCTCGGCCCCAAGCTGGGGGGGCGGGAGAGGAGATGGGTGACTGCTGCCTGCCGTGTCCGGGTCACCCAGGCCTGAAGGTCACACCTGGTGTGTGACTGGAGTCAGTAATAGGGGACGGGGCAAAGGCGAAAGGGTCAGTTGGTGGTTTTCTCCCTAAAAGGAAGTGTGGAGCCAGGAGCTTGTTTTGTCATGGGTTGTGTAACCAGACGGGGTTACCGAGGCCAAGGGCAGACCTCAGCTTGTAGAGCAAAGGGAGAGAAAAACAGGGTGCTGCGTTGCGTTCCGCTTCCTGTTTATGAACAAGCGTAGAACGAACGGCTGGACTTGGCCCAGCCATGGCCCACCCTGATGATCAGACTTCACTTCTGTGCTCTGCTTATTTTCTTTTTCTTCCTTTTCCTTCTCCCCCATAGGGTTTCTCTTTGTGTAGCCCCAAAACAAACAACAACCAACCCAAGCCAAAACCAAGTAATTCCTCAAATTTTGCAAAGTAAGAAACACGTAGATCTCAGGCTGGGTCCTTCTGTGAGCTGAGGCCCACTGAGTCTTGCCTATCTCCCCTTGTTCATAAACAGGAAGTGTTTTTCTCTCTCCCTTTGCCTTAGAAGGTGAGGCCTGACATTAGCCAGTAAAATCAAATAAATAAATTAAAACCAATACAATTAATATTTTCTGTAAGGGCTGCCTCTATAGAGTTTATATTACCTACGTATACAGATACTTTTTGTTAAGAGTAACAGTGAGCCAGGCTTAAGGCCCGATGTTTATGATCTTGGGCGTGGCCTCATTCCTTCCCGCACACATCACAATGTTTACAGTAAAGGTACCCCACCTCCTGTATTGCTGGGCCCATGGCGATTTGCAATCCTGCCAGGCGCCCTCAGGAACCACCCAGTCATCTCGTTGAGGTTTCCTAGCAGTCCTGCAGAGAGACAGTAACTTCAAACCCCACCCCCCAATCCTATTCCACCCTCACAAAAACCAGAGGAGCCCTTACCTACATTCTTTGGGATTCCCCACACCATGCATGAACCTATATTAAAATCTTTTTGTTTTCTGGTTTTTCAGCAGTGTTTACCTGTGTAACCCTGGCTGTCCCTGGCTGTTTTAGAACTAGCTCTATAGAATAGCTTGGCCTGGAACTCAAAGGTCCACCTCCCTCAGCCTCTGATTCCACTAGAATGTCTTTCTTAAACCCTGGCTTGGCTTCTTCATACCCATTAGCCCTGAAATGCTTTCTGCACCGAAGCCATGGATCTCCGTTTGGCTGAGTTTAGGTCCCCAAAAGGGAACTCTTTGTGCCCCCTGACTCTGCACTCCAAAATGCAGGTGGCCTTCCTTCCTTCCTTTTTTTTTTTTTTTGAGACAAAGTCTAACTGGAACTTGCTTTGTAGATCAAACTGGCCATGGATACACAGAGGTCTGCCTGCATCTGCCTCCCGAGTGCTGGGATTAAAAGGTCTACACCACCACTACCCACTCATCCTTCCTTTAAAAACAAAAAACAAAACAAAACAAAAAAAGCCCCGACTTTTTATTTGTGTATTATTGAGGGTGGCCTGGGTGTGTTATTGTAATGCCCAGTTCATGAAACCATAAGACATGACAGGAAGATTCCAACCATAAGACAGGACAGGAAGACTCCAACCATAAGACAGGACAGGAAGACTCCAACTTGATACAAAAGCAAAAGGATCTTTTAATTGGGGGTTTGAGCCAAGACAAGGTCCCAGTTAAACATTAAATCCTTTTGAGAGCCCTTCATTATCTATGGCTCTGTCCAGATGGTCACTCAGGCCTCTGGGGGAGGGAAAGCTAGGTTCTCAGGCTTTCTTTGTTATTTTACTTTTATGAACTTGTTACAGCAGAGGGGGGTGGGTAAGAACTTGGGCAGGCCAGGATGAGAGACTAGGGTTTTTTGTTCTTTCATTATGAGTTGCATGTGGAGGCTGAAGATCAACAGTGTGGGTGTAGTGTCACCTTACACAGGTGGGGTTGAACTTGTAGCTACCCCGTCACTCACTAAGCCATCTCAACAGCCTTCCCTGTTTGTCTAGAGATTTGATTAGTTTTATTCATATGTACGGGTGTTTGCCTGCATGTGTGGTCTGGGTACCACGTGCCTGCAGTACCTGATTGAGGAAGCTGTAGCAGTCACTGGCACTGCAGTTACAGATGATTGTGAGCTGCCCTGTGGGTGCTGGGAGCCAATTTCAGGTCCTCTGCAAGAACACTGAGTGTTTGTAACTGCTGGGCCATATCTCTGGACCCCTCTGCACGCTCTCTCTCTCTTTTCTTTTTGGTTTTTCAAGAGAAAGTTTCTCTGTGTATCTCTGGCCTCACTTTGTAGACCAGGCTAGCCTTGAACTCACAGAGATCTGCCTGCCTCTGCCTTCCAAGTGCTGGGGGTTAAAGGTGTGGGCCACCATGCCTGGCCCCCCCCACTCTCTTGAGAGAGAGTTTAATAGTATATAGCTTAGGCTGATCACAAAGTCCAGGTGATCCTCCTGCCTCAGCCTTCCTGGTGCTGGGATACAGAACTGAGCCACAACACTCAGAACTGAAACCATTCCCACTCAGGATGAGTGGCCTGAAACTCATCCTTATAGCTCAGCTTCCCAAGATCTGGAAAGATAGGCATGGACCACTTCTAGCATCTTAAAATAAAATCCAGCAGTTGAAAAACCATATTTTTGCCAGGGGCTGGTGGCACACACCTTTAATCCCAGTTCTTAGGAGGCAGAAGCAGGCAGATCTCTGAGTTCAAGGCCAGCCTGGTCTACAGAGGGAATTCCAGGACAACCAGAACTACACAGGGAAATCTTGTCTCAAAAAAACAATAAGCAGCCGGGCAATGGTGGCGCACACCTTTAATCCCAGCATTTGGGAGGCAGAGGCAGGCGGATCTCTGTGAGTTCGAGGCCAGCCTGGTCTAAAAGTGAGTCCAGGACAGCCAGAGCTGTTACACAGAGAAACCCTGTCTCGAAAAACCAAAAAAAAAAAAAAAACAATAAGCAGGCCTTTTGATAGCAACTATCACAAACTGTTTAGGATAATTAAGAAATGCAAATTAGGGCTGGAGAGGTGGCTCAGAGGTTAAGAGCACTGGCTGTTCTTCCCAAGGTCCTGAGTTCAATTCCCAGCAACCACATGGTGGCTCACAGCCATCTACATTGAGATCTGCCTGGGCATATATGTAGAGCAAATACTGTATACATAATAAATAAATAAATGCTTTAAAAAAAAAGAAATGCAAATTAATAGTCATTCAAACTTGTCATTGTTAGATACTAGTTTAGTGTACTACAGATGTTTTCTAAGTTAATCAGAAATCAAGTTGCTAAGGGACAAGCAACATTTGCTTATTCAAATACACAGAGATTGATAGATGGTCTTCAAAACCTCAAAAAGAATATGGCATTTAAAGAATTTTTTTTCTTTGATTTTTTGAAACAGGGTTTCTCGAGACAGGGTTTCTCTGTGTAACAGAGCCTGGCTGTCCTGGATTCGCTCTGTAGACCAGGCCGGCCATAAACTCACAGAGATCTGCCTGCTTCTGCCTCCTGAGTGCTGGGATTAAAGGCATGTGCCACCACACCCAGCTAAAGATGTTTTCTTTTTTTTTTTTTTAAGATTTATTTATTATGTATACAGTGTTCTGTCTGCAGGTATATCTGCAGGCCAGAAGAGGGCACCAGATTTCATTACGGATGGTTGTGAGCCACCATGTGGTTGCTGGGAATTGAACTCATGACCTCTGGAAGAGCAGCCAGTGCTCTTAACCGCTGAGCCATCTCTCCAGCCCTAAAGATGTTTTCTTAACAAGATTTTTTGGTATTGAGACATGTCAGTTCCTGACCACGCCTCCCATTCAATTTCAAGTAGATGATGAGCATCAAAGAATCCCCATTTGGAGATGGCTGCATTAGTGGCAAGCTAGCCACTGGGCAAGAAAAAGCCCTTGCTTCACCTGTAGACTGCTGTCCAAAAAGGACAAAACTTGGAAGCAAGTAAGTCAACAGCTAGCTCTGCCAAAACAGGGTGGGCAAGTCGTTCATAATTCCTGCTCTACAATCAATGTCTGTCAGAGATCCTGGGCCAAAAAGCTGAAGATAGATGCTCCAGTGTAATAGAGAGAAATTGGGTACTGTGTAGGCAGTCAGGTGTCTGTCATTTCTTAGTTTTGGAAGCTGCTTGCTCTGCAGTTCATATTTATTCAGAAATATTTATCCTTCTCAGGAGTCTGATTTAGTTGAAGACTAGATAGTCTCACAGTTAAGTTTTAAGTTGTTTAGAAATTTAAAAATGTTCTAGATCTAAGATGTTTTTAAATTGGAAATGAAAGTTAAGATGGAAACTTTAAATATATAACTTTAAATTTATCAAATAGATAGATAATAGAATATTATTATTAGTCACCAAATACATAGACTGGACATTGGGAATGTATGTTATACCTTATAATTTTCATAATTGTTGCCTAATTGTTCTTACTGTTTTTTATTGGATTTATTGTTATAAAAAAAAAGAGCCTTTCATTGGACTAAAAGGGGGAGATGTTGGGGACAAAAGATACACCTAAAAAAAAAAAAAACCAACAAGAAGTGACAGAAAGAAAGAAAAAGGATATTTTCAAAGATTCTTAACTCTCTGGAGAAAGCCCATTCCTAGCACAAGCTTTGGTAATGACTCCTCCTCCTCCTGGAGTTTTTGCTTGTCCTGACTATTGGTAAGGTAAAAGATAAAAGGTAAAGCAGAGGCAGGTAATTAGTCTCCTGTCAGACCAGACATCATTTTAAAAATAGCCATCAACTTCTAAACTATGTTGACATTAGGGAGAAAGAGCCTTTGCCAAGCTCATTAAGGCAGTGTGTCAGAACCAATATGGTGAGTCATCTTGTCTCAAAAACAAATACTTTGCCCAGCTCTCAGGAGGCCGACGCAGGAGCATCTCTGAGTTTGAGGCTAGCCTAGTCTACACAATGAGGTCCAGGCTAAGGCTACATAGTGAGACCCTGTCTCCAATATGATAATAATAGGTGGGAAAAATGGTTCAACAGTTAAGACAGGGCACTGGCTCCAGTTCCAGGGGATCCAATGCCCTCTTCTGGTCTCCTTAGGCACTAGGCACACATGTGGTTCCCACACTTACATGCAGGCAAACACACCCACACATAAAAATGAATACATCTTTTATTTTATTTATTTATTTTTGGTTTTCCAAGACAGGGTTTCTCTGTGTATCTCTGGCTGTCCTGGACTCTCTTTGTAGACCAGGCTGGCCTCGAACTCACAGAGATCCACCTGCCTCTGCCTCCCAAGTGTTGGGATTAAAGGCGTGCGCCACCACTGCCTGGCTTGTTTTGTTTTTTTCAAGGCAGGGTTTCTCTGTTTATTAGTCCTGGCTGTCCTGGACTCATTTTTTAAATCAGGCTGGCTTCGAACTCACAGAGAGATTCATCTGCCTCTGCCTCCCCAGCCTTGGGATTAAAGGGATGCACCACCATCAACATGCCTGGCTAAATAAATACACCTTTAAAAGTAGTAAAGAAGAGCCAGGCGTGGTGGCCCACCCTTTAATCCCAGCACTTGGGAGGCAGAGGGAGGCAGATCACTGTGAGTTCGAGGCCAGCCTGGTCTACAAAGTGAGTCCAGGACAGCCAGAGCTTTTACACAGAGAAACCCTGTCTCGAAACCACCCCCCCCCCAAAAAAAGTAGTAAAAAAAATGCTTTGACATAAAAGGAAGAGAGGAATGTATTGGAAATGTGAGGAGGGAGTAGTAAGAGAGTTAGAGAGTTGGGAGTGAATATTATGAAGATATATTGTTAAGACCAAACTCACTTGACCAAAAGTTAGTTTTGGTTTTTTTTTTTTTTCGTTTTTTTTTTTTTTTTCCCCCCCCCCCCCCCCCCAGACAGGGTTTCTCTGTGTAAAGGAATTTTGAGTAGGCCCTGAGCTGCAGGTCAACTTGCCTCAGAATCTATTATGTACCACCCCCAGGGCTTGGAAGCTATAACTGTAACCAGGAGGCCAACTTCCTGCTTGGGTATGTCTGGTTCCCAGGGAAACAGGGAGAAACCATAAGTTGCCATGGGTCATGAGTTTGGAAATCCCCACCTTGTTTCCTAGATCACCTATGCTAGCCAGTCAAAGTACTGTTGCTTGATTCTGCCTTGCTGAAAAGTATTTAACCTGAACTGAAATTCTGTTCGGGGTGCTGTCCCACTCCTTGCATGGAGAGTCTGTGGGGGTGATGCCAGCATGCTGGTTAATAAAATCCTCTTAAAATCCTCTTATGTTTTGCAACGTTCTTGAGTGTCCTGGTGATTCCTCGGTCACCCCAGGTTTGGGTTCAGGAATCTGTTCCTTGACCCTTACAGTATTGTTTTTTTTTTTTTTTTAAAGATTTATTTATTTATTATGTATACACTGTTCTGTCTGCATGTATGCCTGCACGCCAGAAGAGGGCACCAGATCTCAGTGTAGATGGTTGTGAGCCACCATGTGGTTGCTGGGAATTGAACTCAGGACCTCTGGAAGAGCAATCAGTGCTCTTTTTTTTTTTTAAACATTTATTTATTTATTATGTATACAGTATTTTCTCTACATATATGCCCGGGCACCAGATCTCAAAGTAGATGGTTGTGAGCCACCATGTGGTTGCTGGGAATTGAACTCAGGACCTCTGGAAGAGCAATCAGTGCTCTTAACCTCTGAGCCATCTCTCCAGCCCCTACAGTATTGTTTACACGCATGAAATTGTCAAAGAATTAATAAAACACCTTCATCAGAAGGAAAAAATTATCCAGTTTTCAGGACAATGACTGAAATTTTAAAAATATTATATTAGGTGAAGTAATTTGGCCTAAGAAAGACACCACATGTTCTCTTTTATCTATATGGAGATCTTAGCCTTTTTTTGGGGGGGGGGCTGGAGACTGTGTTTCTCTATGTGACTTGATTTGTAAACCAAACTGGCCTCAAACTCACAAAAATCCTCCTGCCTCTGCATCCTTAGTGCTGAGATTAAAGGCTTGGGCCACCAGGCCTGGCTTGATTTTAACTTTTAATTTTCATTTATTTTTTTATTTTTGTGTTTTTTAGTTTTTGAGACAGGGTTTCTCCGTGTAGCTGTGTTGGAACTTGCCGTGTAGACAAGGCTATCCTAGAAGTCAAAGAGATCCGCCTGCCTCTGCCCCCAACTCCCCCCAGTGTTGGGATTAGAGGCGATCACCACCATGCCCAACCATCTAAATTTTTTTTTTCTGAGATAGGGTTTCTCTGTGTAACAGCTCTGGCTGTCCTGGACTCGCTTGTAGACCAGGCTGGCCTTGAACTCACAGTGATCTGCCTGCCTCTGCCTCCCAAGTGCTGGGATTAAAGGTGCGCACCACCACGCCAGGCTTCTAATTTTTATATATACATATGAATTTTGAGTAAGAAACTAGGGGTCCAGAAGAAGGAAAAAGGGGGCTTTATGTTATATTTTTTGGTTGTGAGCCTAGCCTTTAACGGCTGAGCCATCTCTCCAGCTCAAAGGGGGCTTTATGAATAGCAGTGGCAGGGTAATAAACAGAACACAGGAAATAAGAAAGCGGAAAGAGAAGCTGGTGGTGCACGCCTTTAATCCCAGCACTTGGGAAGCAGAGGCAGGCAGATCTCTAGTGAGTATGAGGCCAGCTTGGTCTATACAGTGAGTTGCAGGACAGCCAGGGTTACATAGAAAAGACCCTTTCAAAAGAGAGGGACGGTGGGAGAGAAGAGAGAGAGAGAGAGACTAGAAGAGGGACTATTGGAGTGGTAGGGTTTAGGAAAGGATGGGACCTGGGAGAATATTATATTATTTTCTTCTGGCTCAATGGATAAGCATATTTACTGCTCTTGCAGAGGGACCTAGGTTCGTTCCCAACACCCACACTGCAGATGAAAAAGGAATGAGGAGAGCCAAGTAAAATCAAGTTGATACAAAAGTGCAGTAAAGAAAATCCAATCTACCTCCCGTGTGTGTGTGTGTGTGTGTGTGTGTGTGTGTGTGTGAGAGAGAGAGAGAGAGAGAGAGAGAGAGAGAGAAACTGGGTTTAACAACAATAGCCAGTCAACAGTCCATCAATGATGGAGAAGGGGGCTGAGGAGCCATGGATAGTTGATCGCTGTTAGGAAGGAGAAGGTCCCTGGTAGGTTGGCCGTTCTCCACGAGTGGCCCCACCCATTGGGCTCATGAGGAACACAAACTGGACTCAGTGGGTTTGTATATAGATGGGGAGGCATGGTTTTGGGAGGAGGATATGGGGATAGGATAGTCCTGGAGGAATTGGAGGGGCAATGTGAGGGGTGACTATGATAGATATACATCATATGGGGTTGGGGAGATGGCTCATTGAAGAGCACTGACTGCTCTTGCAGAGGACCGGGTTCGGTTCCCAGCACTGACGTGGCTGCTCGCAACTGTCTGTAACTCTAGTTCCAGGGGATCCACACCTTTTTCTGGCCTCCACGGACACTCCACCCATATGTACACAGAAACATGCAGACAAAATCTGGTACACATAAATTAAAGTACAAAAAAACAATTTAAAAATAATAGAATAAAGGACCAGGCATGGTGGTGCATACCTTTGATCCCATCATTAAGGAGGCAGAGGTCTCTGTGAATTCAAGGCTCAGCTTGGGCTACATAGTGGGTTCCAGGATAGCCAGAGCCACTTAATCAGATCTTTTCTCAAAAAGTAAACATTAATTAATTAATAATATGAAATAAAATTTTAAATTATTTAATTAATATATTAATTTAATTTTAATTAATGTGGGGTGTGGTGACCCATGCCTTTAATTTTAGTACTTGGAGGCAGAGGCAGGTGGATATTTTGAGTTTGAGGCCAGTCTGGTCTACAGCATGAGTTCCAGGACAGTCAGGGTTCCACAGAGAAACCCTGTCTCAAACAAACAAACAGACAAATAAACAAACCAAAGCCTAATTTCCTCTAAATCTGAAATGATTTTTTCTTTCTGTTGTATGAAATATTAATATTTATAATTGATACTTATTAGGTGACAGAGTTATCCCTTAGCCCACTTATGAATAACCATACAGAGACACCTCATGGATTTTAATAAGCCTTAACCTGGATCATGTAATCTTAGCCCTTCTAAGCTAGCTTTTAATGCTATTCCCCAAATAAAACCCCAATGTATACATAGGTCCCCTTGGACTGTTATTCTCTACCCTATGCGGATGTTCCAGGCCACGTGGAAGGATGTTCTAAAGGATAAATACCTCTCCCTAACAATCATATTAATCAATTGTAAATACCAATATTTCCTTCAATGTCTTTCTGTTTTTATTTTTGTTTTATTTATTCGTTTTTTTTGTTTACTCTTAGCATTTAAGAGAAATAAAGTCCCGTGACAGGGTTGCGGCCACAGTGAGGTGATTACCACTGTGCTGTCAACCTGATGTGTAGAACATATAGAATCTTTTATTTTATTTTTTATTAAAGTGCACTTGTAATTGAATGGTAAGACACGCAGGTACCGCGGATCTCTAAGCCTGAAAAGCCCACTGCGTATATACATCATTCATTCTATCAGCTGCCGAGACTGCTGGTGAAAGCCAGGCTCGGGCCGAGGCAGTTGGACCTCGATTGCGCCGAGGAGTCAGTGTCTTGGAGTGTCTGGAGCCACGACGTGCAGAATTCCCTGATGGTCCTTCCTCTAGTTTTACAGCGATTCCATCTTCAAACCCGTCCGGTCTTCACTTTGCACTTCCGCCCCGCTCTCCAGCGACTCAACCAGCGACGCATATTTCAATTTTTACAGGTTTCAGAATAATAAAATGTGTAAAAATCTCAGTTCCAAGAAGTCACCGCGATAGCGATCCTTACAAGGATGTCTTTTCTGGCGCTATTTAGTTAAAAAGACCCAGAAACAGAAATGGAAAAAGCAAACAAAACAAACCCCCTCCCTCTCCCCAAAAAAGAGTGGAGATGCCGGGGATCGAACCCGGGGCCTCATACATGCAAAGCATGCGCTCTACCACTGAGCTACATCCCCTGCCCGCCTAGAAAGACTCTTGGAAAATCCCTCCAATACTCTGTCAACAATGTTACAGGTTACTTTTTTTTTTCCTGTCTCCATGTAAGTTAAAATTTACTTAAGAGCGTTGAGGACTTAGCAAAATAAATTTCCTTATATTTCCCAAATAAATGGGTTCTTATGGTTTTGATATAAGCTGAAAATTAACCCGATTCAAAGAACAAGTAGGTAAATAAATACAAATTGCCCAAGAAATAAGGACTTCCCAAATGTTCTTCACCCAAAACTCTCTGCTTCCTCCACATTCGTGACGTGTTCCAACCTCGATGACTGAGTTTCTAAGTCTGCTTGTAACTCTCCCTCCAACTTCCCCACTTCCTGGAAGACTTTTTTTTTGGAGATGAAGGCAACACAATTACGGCTCACACATTTGTTGCAAGAACTCAAACCGCAGGATCTCAGTTTGACTGGGAGCGGTGAGGAGAGAGGCCTCAAGCCTCCGGAGCTACACCCGGGGACTGCCTATCACTTCCAGGGTGGACACTGTACCTCAGAGGACTTGCCACCCATACCCATCAGCGCGCGCTCACAGCAACTGGACCCCGACGTCGCCCGCGAGAAGGCTGGGCACAGCACTTGGGGTTACCTGACCTCTCTGAGACAATCCACAGACCCAACCCCAGCCGATCACTGCGGTCAATCAACAAGGAAAGAGCTCGAACACGAGATGGGCCAGTAGTTGTTGGTGAGGACAGCAGCAAAGAGTGAAGTCCCACACCATCTTGCCCCTGGGGCCCAGGGTGTTGGAGCCTGGGTTGCCCGCTGGGTATAGAAGCTCCATGGGCAACCCATTCACCTCTGGGTCTGAGGTCCTGGGAGAGAACCGGGTGCACGACGTTGACAAGGTTCAGGGGCAAGGCGGGGCTGCTCCTCCACTTTCTCCCTACAACGCCTTCGCGCTCGCTGTTCCCAGTTCACCACCTAGTGGCTGACTCCTTTTTATCGATCACCCAGCACCTCTAAAGGGGGCCCCAAGGCAATAAATGAACGGAAGGATGGTGACAGTTGGGGATGATGTGCCATTGTGTGGGGACAAGAAAGCGTTCCCAATTCACAGACCTCAGAAGGCTCCGGGTTGGGGCCGGAACAAGAAGGAGACGCAGTGCATGCTGCAGAGCCGGGTCTGGGGTTCTTCCATCTAGTGACTGCGGGAACCAGGGACACGGAGGGATGGCAGCCGGACCCGGGCTGAGCTCGTGTGCAAGAGGAGGGAGCCCAGCAGAGAGAGTCACACGATTATTGTTCAGCGACTGGGTTGGGTATGTTCGGGGGAGATGGGTGGTAAACGAAAAACACTAAGGAATTGATGATAAAAGATAGCCATTCTCCCCGTCGGGGAATCGAACCCCGGTCTCCCGCGTGACAGGCGGGGATACTTACCACTATACTAACGAGGATGTCGGCTAGACTCATGTCTGGCAAGAAGCTCCTTTAAGATTCTTTGAATTCCGTGACGTGCTAATTTATTTTTATAGAAAATAAATACAATTTGATTGAATCACAGTCTTGAAGTGTCCATTCCCTACCTAGATTTTTATTTTGCCACCTGGATTCAGACCGCAAACATTAATAAATGGACGCCAAACGACACCGGCAGGCATCAACAAACACCAGAGTCTAATGAGAGTAAAGCGCTTGCTTTATTTAGGTAACACACAGATTCGCCCTAAAAGGGGAGCGAGGGGCAAAGCTTCCAAAGCCTTCTGCATCAGTGCACGATGCTCCGGGATTTTGTACAGAACGAAAACGAAAACAATAGATAAATTGGAAAGGAGCGCAGAGAGCAAAAGGGGAGCTGCCGAAACCCGGGATCGAACCAGGGGCCTTTAGATCTTCAGTCTAACGCTCTCCCAACTGAGCTATTTCGGCGGCTACTGTTACCGCGCCGTTTTTCTCTGTTCCTTGTCGTTTCGAAGGCTTTGCCTCAGTTTTTCACCAAGCATTCCGATGCCTAGAAATTCACACCACCCTCCTCATTCCAGGGTCACCCGCGTGCTGTGGTGTCCCCTCGTCCCCTAAGGTCATTATCTACGAGGGTCCTTCAGGAACCCCCGGGACCTTACTGTCCACTGAGAATCTATTTGTCACTTTCCCAGTCTATTAACCGGAAGTACACACGTATACTGGTCTCAGCCACTGCGGAAGACACTACCCCCCCCCAAAAAAAAATCCTGGCACCGCCTAGGATTTGTTGAGCGAGTAACAAATGCTCGACCGAGCTTTTCTTGGATCAGAGTTCTGCTTCTCCCGTTCCCCACTCTCCTATCGGAGAAGGAGCAGGATCATTTCTGAATGCAGTGGACTGCCGGACGCCCAAGGGTAACGGATGATAGTTGGGCGGGTAAAACACTCACCGGATGAGGCTCTGCCTGGGCAGGGCCACACCTGACTCCAAGCGTGGTCTACACATCTGTGCACACACGCTCATCTTCGAAGAACCGGGAAACAAAACAGATGCGGATGAGCCCTGCCTGCCTCCTTCCCTTGGGGGAGCAGAATGGGGAAGGCTTGTATTGGGGAGCAAGGGAAGGAAGCGAGGTCCCCGAGGTGGGCTACTGAGAGTACGGAGCATTGAGCCAGAGAGGCAGCCACAGACCGGTCGGGTGAGGGCTTGTGTGGGGATCTAACCTGGAGCTGTGGCGTTTGGGCCACGCTTCAGGAGAGGGCCTGGAAAGGGCCACTGAGGGGGCTCAGGAGGAGGAGGAAGGGGCCTTGTTAATGGCCTTGACATGGGATTGGGGGAAGGAAGGGGAAGATGCCTAAGAGTTGGCATGTTGGTTCGGTGGAAAGTCTTGACCACAGGCAAAGTCAGTCAACTTGGCAAACCAAGGTCTCCTAAGTGTCCCCTCTAAAAGTCCTGTGTCTCAGCCCTGACAATGTCTAATATGTCAGAATGTGACTTTAAAGAATGGCGGGTCCTATGAGAAGGAGAGATTGGTAGAGGAAACACACACACACACACACACACACACACACACACACACAGACACACACACACACACACAGACACACACACACACAAAGTGCCTTGGGCTTGCAGCCTCCAGTCCCGGAGGACTTCCCTCTCTGTTGTTCAACACACGCAGTTTTTGGGGTTTTGTCATAGCTTGGCAGTTGGAGCTCCCACAGACAGACTACAGTATACTGTCCATCCACACGCTGGATTTTCCTGGACAGGATGGAGAGTGAATTCATGTATCACGTTGGGGGATGATTTAGAGGAAACAAGAGGGCTTGCTTCCTTCTCCCTTCTGGATTCTTATTCCAGCCTTGACCCCCCAGATCACACCTGAATGGCAGACAAACACTTTATACTCCCAGACTTTTTAAATTGTTAGTTTGAGATAGTCTTACTAAATTGTCTAGGACAGCCTTGACCTCATTTGGCAGTTCAGGCTGATTTGCTATTTTATTCCCAGCATTCACATGGTGGCTCACAACTATCAGCTCCAGTTTCAGGGGACCTGATCCCTCTACTGACATGTACAAGCAGCGGAACGCCCATAGTGCATGCATACATTCAGGCAAAACACCACTATACATAAAATAGAATAAAACTAATCTAAAAAATCAGTTTGAATATGTAAAGTTTTGTGTCAAAAAACAAAATTAAAAATAAAACAAAAAAAATGGGAGGGCGGAAATAAAGTCCTGTAAGCCACGCGCTGGGAAGGCTGAGGCAGGAGGATTGTTCCTGGAGTTGGAAGTCCGCCCAGGGTTACAGGCTAACCAGGAATTAAAAGACAAATCCCTGGGGAGAACCGGACACCTGTTGTATGTTTTCTCAGCGCGTGCTTTTTATTTGGCTTTTCAAATAAATAAAGAAAATAAAACCGATCTTGAGGACAAAAATGGAAAACAGATGAGAAAGAAAAAACCGAAGGAAATGGAGAGAGTCCTCTCTCTCCGACTGGGAACTCTTGGGAGTTCAGGTTAACCAGATGTTCAGGGGCCAGATTTCCTTCCTACCCAGGCTCACCCATGTCACCCTAAGTGAAGTGAAGGGGTCCACGAAAGTAGGAGACAGACAGGTTGGGCAGAGAATCCGTTCCACGGTTTTTCGAGCTTCTAGCACCAACTCGTGGTGTAGGAGCCTAGGATGTCTGAAAAAAAAAAGCAAAAGATAGCATATAGCCTCCCCGTCGGGGAATCGAACCCCGGTCTCCCGCGTGACAGGCGGGGATACTCACCACTATACTAACGAGGATAAGCCATGTTTAGATTTCTCCAGACAAGCAGGTATAGGCGGCCACACGCTTCTTTCGTGTTCCTTTTCTCTGGCTCTTTTTCTTCTCTCTTCTCTGGTTTTTTCCCTCCCTGTCTCCTGAGACCTCATTTCATGGCACCAACGTGATACACAGAAATAGGTTTAGAGCAACGCACCTTTGATCTTCATTATCTATTCTGGAAGACAGCATTTGCTATCAGGGGATGTAGCTCAGTGGTAGAGCGCATGCTTTGCATGTATGAGGCCCCGGGTTCAATCCCCGGCATCTCCACTTTTATCATTTGTTTTGTTTTTGTGAAGTGCCTACGTGGCAGACTCGCCTTGTGGCGGGAAAGGAATCTGCCTTTGTAAACCAACTCCGGCAGTTTACTTGTGTGAATGGAGCAAGAGGAGAAGAACGTTGCATTTCCAAGGAGGTTCCACCACGGGCTCCTTACCACCTTTTGCCGCGTGATGTGCACCCATTGAGCGAGCACCCACCGTCAAGTAGCCCGGGAACCTTGCCAAGACCACGCAAGGAGTCTCAGCTTTTCTGGAACTCAAATTCCACAGCTCGAGGGCTTGCAGTAGGAATCCCAGGGATGTTTTATGAAACGTACAGAACTGCGGGGATGCGGTGACATCACAGAGATCTGCAGGAACCGGGGAAGTCGGGTGCACGTTCCCTGAACGCCGAGCGGGAGTTTTGAGATGAAAGGGCCAGAAAGCAGCCCGGTGCCTGGACTTCAGTCAACTGGGACAGAAGCGGGTGGAACAGAGATTTGGAAACTCCCGGAAGGCCGGAAGGTAGGGACTTGGCACTGTCGGTAAGATTTTAAAGGCTCCTCCTGCTGGACACGTGCAGTTCTGCAGGGAGGCCGTTCTGCCAGAATCTCTTGGCAGGTATGTAACACTGTCTAATTCAGGGGCCCCAGGCTTTGTTTGGCCGTTCCCCTTAGGTTTGTTCTGCCACTCTGAAGCCTGTCACTAACGAGTAGTACACATACAACCCACGGCTTTCCGTGTTCGGCGGTGGCATGGATGCGTATGCGGAGGAGAGGGAGAGGGCTGGAAAACGTCTGCGTAGACATTATTTGAAGGCTGGGGTGTAGCTCAGTTTGTAGAGCGCTTACCTAGAATGCACAGTAGCTAGCACTTCATAAGCCAGGCATCCCAGCACCTGACAGGGTTTTGAGGCTAGCCTGGGCTATACGAGACCCTTTCTCATTAGCACAGGTGTGTGTGTGGGGGGGTGCTCCTGGCCCTTTCTGCTCACCAGCCGCAGGGATTGCCTTGATCATTAAAAATTCCTCATCCTTGCCGAGATCGAGGCCAGCCTGGTCTACAAAAGTGAGACCAGGACAGCCAGAGCTGTTACACAGAGAAACCCTGTCTCGAAAAACCAAAAAAAAAAAAAAAAAAAAAAAATTCCTCATCCTCACCAAGGATGAGGTTACAGGTGTATATATATCGTCCCAGTGTGGCTTATGTGGCACTGGGGATGGTACCCTGGGCTACAAGCTTAGCCCTTCTAAGTGCATGGAAAACTGTTGCTTTGCATTTCTTGCCTGATTGAGAGGCAAGGGTTTGTTACCAAGGCCGGACTGTATAATCATCTGGCAATGCTGATCACTGGAGCAGGTTTGGGAAAAGATAGTTTATTCATTGATGCCAATCATGGGGTAGGAGGACCAGGTGTTCCAGTTGCCTTTCCAACAGCTAGGGAACACTTCTGGATTAAAGGAAGGTGGTTTATTCGGTGAAGTAGCCAGAAGGCCCAGGGCTCAAGGGAAAATGGCACCAGGACAGCAGTGCCAGCACACACCTGTTTCCTTACCTCTTGGAGGATGGAGACAGGAAGATCAGGAGTATAAGGTTGTCTGAGCCAAATGTGGTGGCACACACCTGTCATCCCAGCTCTTGGGAGGTGGAGGAAGGATTGTGAGTTCAATGCTAGAAACATAGCTTGGGCTACATGACACCCTACCTCAAAATACAAATCAATGAAACAAGGGCTTTTGAGATGGTTCACTAGATAAGGGTGACTCCCACTAAGACTGACAATTTACCCAAGTTCAATTCCCAGGACTTGGGAGGCAGAGGCAGACAATTTCTAGGAATCCGAGATCAGCCTGACCTATATAGAGAGTTCCAGGACAGCAAGGGCTACATGAGACCATCTCAAAAAAACAAAACCCAAATTCCCTCATTTTTTTTTCTTTTTCTTTCTTTCTTTTTTTTTTTTTTTTTTTTAGGTTTTTCAAGACAGGGTTTCTCTGTGTAACAGTACTGGCTGCTATCCTGGAACTCACTCTGTAGACCAGGCTGGCCTTAAACTCACAGAGAGCCGCCTGCCTCTGTCTCCCAAGTGTTGGGATTAAAGGTGTATACCACCAAGCCCGGCTCTTTTTGTTTTTAAATTACACTGGGTTTCATAAAGGAATTTTCATACAGGCTATAATGTATTGGGCTGTCCCTCCTTTCCACATCCTCTTCTCCCATTAGTCCATTTTGCTCCCCAATTTTACTTTCACATCACCCACACGATGTATGGTTTTATGTATTTATAAAGTCTAAGATTTACAAATAAGAGAAAATACAGTATTTGTCTTCCTGTAGTTGGCTTAATCTGCTTAGTAGGTTAATCTTGTTTTCCTTATGGCTGAAAGAAATCCCCTTCTTACATAAACCACATTTTCACCCATTCTTTACCATGAAGGGCACCACGCTGGTTGCTTAGCCTAGCGTGTCTATGATGTGTTGCTTTGAAGTCCTGTGGTAAATAAATACCCAGCAGTGGTATTGCTGTCCTATGGCAGGTCTTTCTAGGGTTCTGAGGTGCCTATCTATTTTCATAGTGGCCAGACTGGTTTCCATTCTCAGCATCCATGTGCAAGGACTCCCATTGGCCTAGGCTATGCTGAAACTCAGAGATTCCCCCCACCTCCCATTGCCTCCCAGTGCTGGGATTAAAGGTGTGCACCATCACACCAGGCTTATGTTATTTTCTTGTAGAATGCCGTTTTTTTTTTTTTTTTTATACTTTATTTTTTTTCTTCAAGTTACATCTCAGTAACAAAGAATGCCGTTTTGACTGGGGCGAAATCTCACGTAGTTAAGATTTATAACCTTGCCTGGTGCCCGAGGAGCCCGAAGAGGGAATCAACAAGATCCCCTAGAACTGGAGTTACAGATGGTTGTGAGCAGCCATGTGGGAGCTGACAACGGAAGCCAGGTCCTCTGCAAAAGCAGTAAGTGCTCTTAACGGCCGAGTCACCTCTCCAACCACTCATGCAGTTTTGACAACCATTTCTCTGATGGCTAACTAGTAATGTTGGCTTTTACTTTTGAATAATTTGTCAGTGTATAATGTTTGCAGTGCCCGGGCAGGCCTGGGTTCTCTGGAACTGGAGTTATAGACGGCTGTTAGTCACCATGTGGGTGTTAAGAATCAAATGCAGGTCCTTTGGGAGAGTAGCCAGTGCCATCTGAGCCTAAGCTCCCCCCACTGACCCCAAATTTTGTTTTGTTATTGGCCACTTCCATTTCATCTTTTGAAAACTGTCCATTTCATTGGCCATTTGGAGACTGGGTTGTTTAGGGGTTTTTTTCCTATCTTTTCTTTTTTTTCTTCGAGACAGCTCTAGCTGTCCTGGCCTCAAACTCACAGAGATCCACCCTGCTTCTGCCTTCTGAGTGCTGGGATTAAAGGTGTGTGCATCACCACCACCACCACCACCACAACTATGCTGGTTTTTGAGTTCTTTATTGACTCAGAATTTTAGAGTAATTTACATGGATTTTCCAGTTTCATAGCTATGAACCATGGGGCTGTGGGCACCCAACTTCACAGCCTTTGGAGTCTTTTTGTACAATCACAACAGCTTGTCCTATAGGGCAATGCCTACCTCTTGGAGTTCCCCATGTGCCACCATGGTTGCAGTCAAACTCTTGTGTCTTCCAGCTTGTCAATTTCCCTAATTTCAAAACCAGGCATGGTGACACAGGCTTGTCATCCCAGCACTCAGGAGGGTCACAAGTTGAAGCCTGGCTTTTCAATTTTCTTATCACTTGCATCCAAGGTGGAGAGCAGGCAAGCTAGGCTCCTTGGGGACAGCTCTTAGCTCTGAGGCAGATCAGCTACAGGGATCAGGGGAACACACAGGCCCAAAGGGGAAGCGAACCTGTGAAGGGCTATTGGACATGGGGCTTGCATGACCCAGAGTCAGAGCTACGTTTTCTGTTCTTGGCTTTGAGGACCTCATACCAGACAGGTACTCTACCATTCTGAGCCTGGCCTTTCACTTCCCACCCCCAACTCAAAACTAACACTTGAGAAGCTGCCTGCCTCATGGATAGTCACAAATATGAGGTGGTGTGAAGACATCACCCGAGCTCTGCTCACATCGGCCACCTCAGGAAGGGTCCATGCCTGAGTCTGGCTAAAAACTCAGGTGGAAACAAATGCTGTGGAGCATGCTCAGCTGCCAAAGTTTGCTTCAATCAACACAGACCTGGGAGAGGCACTGGAAAAGGGGGTACAGAGGTGTATCCCCCCATACACACAATGCCTGAAAAGACACAAAGGATGCGAGGTGGGCGGGGGGGGGGGGGGGGGGATCAGCGGCAGACCACTTGCTTATGTACACAAGCACGGCTCCATGGAGAGGGGGCAATATGTGGTTCAAAGGACACTATCACCATAAAGTCAGCCCACAGAGAGAAAGTGCTATCTGAAGAGCTTGGCTGTTTCCAGAACTCTCTAACAAGTGGCCCACATGACAAACAGGCTGCAGCAGCGTCATCCACCTGCAACCAGAATAGACAACTTGGTCTATCCTGCACACGGGCCCATGAAGCCTAACACCTTATGGAACACACTGAGCCAAGAAAATGAACAGATAGTTTGACATCTGTGTCAGGGGAGACTGAGAGGGAGAAGAGGGGAAGGGGGCAGAGAGAGTGAGAGAGAAAAGAATCATGACCATACCCAACTAGAGCAGCTTTTAAAGAGAGAACTTGCTGTCTATCAGTGCCAAAGCAGGACCTGTGCAAACAGTCTCTGTCTGTGTGGAACAGGGTCTGGGGTGACACCCATCGCTCATCAGGGAAAAGTCACAGGAGTCTGCAGTGCACCTGCTGTCCAGGATGCTACAAAGCTGGGCAGGCGCTTTGGGAGAAGGGTCCACTTTCCTGTCCCAATGTAGCCCTGCACATCCATAGGGGCTAATGTCACCTGAGGAGCCCATTTCAGACAGGGAGGAATGTGGGAGACAAACTTTGTCTGTCTTGTCGTTAACAGTCACAAAGAAGAAGGCACTCCTGGTCAGTGTAGCGGTGAGCTTGGCTCCAAGTTGGGCTGAGGTGAAAAAGGGCTTCTAGGGCCACAGTGTGCCTCCTGATAACAACAGGAGCCAGCTGATTGTGTGCAGCTGGGCATGTGGTCAACACTCAGTGGTGGGGGGCCAGTTCTTCTCCACATCGGTGTGCATAGCCTTTGGGAGCCACTCACAGTATTCAGCCAGCAGGTCTGTGGGAAGAGGTGACCAGGGTTAGAGTGCCAGGCCAGGCGCTTGCTTGGCTGGACACATCACCATGGCCTGTGGTGTAGTTAGGTCCTTCCACCAAGCAACATGCCCCCACCCCAGCCCGGTCAGTCATACTCACATCTGGGGTTCTTCTTCCATGCAGCCAGCAGGGCATTACGGGAATCAACCTTCTCAGCCACAAGGGCTCTCAATAGGCTCTCGGTTCTGGGCTGAAGCCTGTGGAAAGGACAGCCAACTAAACCCAGAAGGGAAGGGTGGAGGTGTATAGATGGCAAGACCTGTCACTCAGCCACTAGAACACAGTGGCAACATGTAGGGTTCACCAGCACCCCTCCCTACTCATGTCCAATCAGCCCCTTGGGGCTCACAGATGTTCCTTATCATGAGGGTACATGGACTAGGTTGGAACCTACTTCTAAGACTGGGGTCCATAAAAGAAGGGGACACAGAAAAATGGAAGAGGCAAGATTGGAACGATGTAGCCACTGGGAGTGAGACAGGCAGGGAAAGTCCTAGGTAGGGATGCAGGGGCCCTGCCATCTGTCAGAGGGGTCGGATGTGTGAGGCCCACTGACAGCTGCAGAATGAAGGAGGCTCCTGTGGTTGTTACATTCCCAGCATATGTGACTGGCACAGCAACCCCAGGAGTCTCTCTGCCACCGCCTGCCTTGACATTCTAGGAATATACTCTTGTACCTGGCCCAAGTCTTCAGCATTGTGCTGGGGCTAGACAGCAGGCAGCTCTTGAATGATGCCAGCTTGCGGAAGACCTGACGAGAGAGCATAAGACGACGGTTGAGTGGGGCCTGCAGTTCATGACACCTAAGAGGCAGGCCACGGGTAGCCCAAGTACCTACCTGTCCCTCCAGCAGAAACCGTGCCAAGTACTTGTAGCGGTCAACACCTTCAGGAAAGTCCACCTGGACGGCGGGAAGTGGCCAGCCCACACGGTCTGGAGGATGGGAACACGTGATAAAGGGCCCATGTGGCATCTATCCTCTCAAACCCATCAGAGGAGCAGGGGTGCTAAGGTGACAGCCTCAGGTACATGTCCAAGAGCAGCACATGCTCTGATGAAGAAACTCATGGCTGTAGGTGGCCTGGCCCCAACTCACAGAACACACTGGCCCGGTGGCACAGTACCCGTCCTGACTCTGGACAGTAAGTGGGGGCTGGCTCCTCCAGGGGTGCGTTGAACTGGCAGTAGGAGGGCAGCAGGGATGGGATCCACTGGATTTCCACGGTGGAGACACCTGAAGCCAGGAGAGGGTAGTCAGGAGGTCTCACGTGCTCTCCCAGACAGACAGGCTGCTCTACAGGGCCCACTGATGTCACCTCGTGGCTCAAGTCCTGGCCACTATGCAGTACCTTTCATGTACATCTTGGTGGTCTCCACGATTTCCTGGTAGACCACAAATTCAGGCAGTTCTCTGAAGAGTACAGAGCTGGGGTGGATGAAGACGGGATCATCTAGGAGAGGGGTCTGCAGAGAGAGAGGTGGATGGAGGCTCAGGTCAGAGAAAAAAACCCGAGCTTTCTCAGCTCTTCAAGTCCAACCTTCAGGATCCAACAACCATCAAACCAATGACCAGGCAATACTCGGGATACATTGCTCCCTGTCCATCAACAGGGCTGAAGCATGGGGCTGGGAAGACTGTTCAATAAATAAAAACACTTGCCACGCAAGCCTGGTAACATGTTGGATGTCTGCCTGTGCATGTGTGCCCACCCCCCATAGAATAAATGGAGAGCTAAAGCCCAGTGAAAAGGCTCAGCATGTAAAGGCACCTGCCACCAAGCTTGGTAATATGAATCCCACCATGGGACCCACATGGTGGAAGGAGTAAAAAGATTCCTGCAGTCCTACGTGTAGCACAGCACCATATACAAATACAAAATAAAACACAATCTCTGCATGGGGGCACAGGCCCGTGACCCTAGCACTCAGGAGGGTGAGGCAGGAGGATCAACCTGTTTCAAAAACAGAAGGTGATGCCCTGGTGTGGCTGGACCTCAGGAATACAGTTCTGGGGGAGGGAGGTAGTAGCCCTAACACACCAAGCGCCATGCGGGGCCACCTGGTGAACTGGCTAGTACAGGAGAAGCCAGAGACACGGGGTGATGGGTGGAAGAAGGTTTCTCCAGAGCAGAGAAAGGTATTCCAAACTGACTGGGCCGATGCTGGCCATGCTAAACACAGTGAAGCCAGGGGATTGACTTTGTGGTGTAGAACATATAGTTACTCTAGAAAGTAACCTTGAAGGTGGGGGTGACATACTAGCCCCCAACACAGAACAGCCCCTACGTGCTCTTTGGCAGGAACTTTCCCAGAGGTCATGGGGTCAGTCACCAAGAGCAGGTCCATGTCCCACCTTGTAGGCATTCCTCCACTTGGGGTCCAGTAGATCCTCACTCTGAACCCGGCGGGCCAGGTGGTCACCCAGGCCAGCTGCCATGATCTGCCGCAGGTAGGTCACCTGGCTTTCAGTAGGTGGCTGCATTTTGGGGTCCAGGAAGAGCCCGGCCTCAGGGCACACTGCGTTGACTGGGAGGAAGATGAGAAAGAGGTGTGGGAACACAGGAAGGCTGCCAGGCCTTCAGGAAATCACCCAGCACTTGGGCGTCACCCACAGTGCTTGATTCTGACACACAGGTCAACAGTGGCTCAGCCCAGAGCCCCTTCCAAAACCAAAGCCTAGATTCCCATGCCTGCAAAGCTCCGCCACGGGACAGCTACCCGAGGCTTCCAGGTGGTAGGACAGTTACAGGAACCTTAGTCCCATCCATGCCCTCTGACGAAAGGTGGCCTGTGGCCCCACATGGCCACCTGCTATCATCAATGTAGAGTAGCTGTCCACAATTGCAGGCTGCTGCATCTGAGGATACGGCTCCATAAGTGTGACAGAAGGCAGGACAGCAGGCCACAAAGATGCCCTGTTACTGGGGAAGTGTGGGCTATAAAACACCCAGAACAGCACTGAGCTCCCAATCAGATGCCACCTGCACCACCCAGTGAGCACCCTGCATCATAAGGTGGGGAAGACTCCTTGAGTCCTAGAGGCAGGAGACAGGAGTGGCTAAGATGAATGGGAATCCTGTAGTCATGTGGCCAGTACTCTGGGGACATGTGGGAGAGAAGGGTCCTGGTCAGAACAGGGGGAGAGAACAGAGGGACAGATAGCCTGAGGGGCAGCCTTCTGGGTGAGTGTGCAGAGGAACCTGTCTAAGGGCACTGGCCGTTGACCTGGGGTTAAGAGTTCATCTTAGTGGGCAGGCAAATAAGCATGGGGTCTTGTAGAATGGGGACCAGATGTCTGTCCACACTGTCACCTGGGCTGTACCTGCGGTAGTCAGCTGGCCACGCAGGCGCCGGATCTCTAGCATGGCCTTGTAGCGCAGCCCGTTGGCCTGGCAAAACTGGGGTGAGCAGCTGGCATACTCGCAGGATCCCACAGCACCTGTAGGGCAGGGTAGGGTGTTCTCACTGTTTGGCTCTGACTTGCTCCAAGCTGCCAATCACCCTCCTTCATCCCCTAGAGGTGCCACCAACCCAGCAGCACCATGAGGTCGCCAAGCTTCAGAGATGCCCCCTGACCAGCCCAGGTCCTCTTCATCTGGGCCACACGGGCTCGACGGCCCTTCAGCTCTGCAAGCTCCTCTTCACTGGCAGCTGGTCTGTAAATATAAACACAGCCCGCTGGACTTCAGGCCACTGCCCTCAGAGACCCTCTGACCATCAGGGACCCCAATCTTCAACCCCTCGCCCCTTCTTCAGATATAGCAGCTCAGGCACCCAGGACACCACTTATATCAAAGGAGCCCAGAGGGCTCCAAGGGAGCAGGCTGTCCCTAACCCACCTACCTGTCCAGCTCCTCGAACAGCTCACGAACAGTCATGGCGGCCACAATGGCAATGGTGTAGGGCAGGCAGCCATGCTGTTGGCTCAGAGCCAGCATCTTGGCATAGCGAGGTGCCACAGGGAAGGTGGACATGGTACGCCCCAAAGCGGTGATGGGGCAGCTCAGCTGTGCTATCTGCAGCTCCTTCATTCTGGGGACAAGGGACACAGTGGGTAGGAGCCACGGGGCCTGCACTTGGAGGCTCGGTCCACTCTTGAGTTACCTCTCCCTCTCCTACCTTTCCTCTTTCTGAGGCGCCTGCAGGGCCCCCAGCGCAATCAGCAGCTCCTCCGCGGCAACAAGGGCCTCCATGGATGGAGGTGTGGGGAATGGGAAGTTGATGACCTTGGTGAGGGAGGCAGGGGACAGACAGAGTGATGCAGAGAAGCAAGCCCCAAGAAGTCACACTGGCTGCAGCCAGGGCTGCTCCCCTTCCAGCCTGCCTCATGCTGACTGGGATGTGGGCGGGGCCTGAGTGCCCAGGAAGTTTCAGAGACCTCTGTGGGTCCACATGCTAGGATGAACCCAAATTAACCTACCATGTCCCAGGGGCTGTCCTTGTCAACTAAAATCAAGCAGTTTATAAGCAACAGCATAGAAACCAGCACGGAATGTTTAGAAAAACATCATGACAATTAAGGTACTATGCTTGAGAAACATTAACTGTGGCCACAGGAGCCACAAGGGTAAGCCTCAAGTTCTTGGTGATGATCTGAAGTATATGATTTTTCTTAA
Source organism: Lophiomys imhausi (assembly GCA_907164525.1). Lineage (NCBI taxonomy): Eukaryota > Metazoa > Chordata > Mammalia > Rodentia > Muridae > Lophiomys > Lophiomys imhausi. The sequence continues at coordinate 9,263,101 of CAJQZJ010004765.1, forward strand.
CTCAGATTCAGTTATGTTGGGCTAGAGAGATGGCTCACTGGTTAAGAACACTGGCTGCTCTTCCAGAGGACCCGGGTTCAATTCCCAGCACTCACACAGCAGCTCAAAACTGTTTGAAAGTCCTGTTCTAGAGGATCCAATACCCTCACACAGACATACATGCTATCAATACACCAAAATCTAAATGAATATATAAATAATCACTGGGGATTCCCACCCCTCCTTAAAGGGACAGATTTCTTTACTAGACATGAGGGCACAGGCCTATGCCACTGCATGTAGTGAGGGTGCAATCTTTTTTTTTTTTTTTTAGTTTTTAGTTTTTTGAGACAGGGTTTCTCTGTCTGGCCCTGGCTATCCTAGACTCTCTCTGTAGACCAGGCTGGCCTCAAACTCATCCACCTGCTGCTGCTTCCCAAGTGCTAAGATTAAAAGCGTGCACCACCTCGCCCGACAACTACAGACAACTATGAACTGCCATGTGGGTGCTGGGATTTACACCTGGGTCCTTTGGAAGAGCAGTCACTGCTCTTAACCATCTCTCTAGCCCCCAGTCTTTTTATTTTAAGAGCCAGGATCTTGCCAGACACTTGGAAGGCAGCAGCAGGCAGATTTCTGTGAGTCTGAGCCTGCTCTACATAGGGAGCTTCAGGCCAATCAAGGCTACATAGTCAGGCCCTGCCTCAAAGCAGAGAGAGTGAGAATCCAGTTTCACTCTATGCTGAAAATCATGTTTTGGGCTGGCCTTAAGCCACGGCAATCCTCCTACTTCGGCCTTCCAAGTGTTGGGGCTATAGATGTGAGTCCCTATGTCTACCTTGAACTTCTACTCTTCCTGTACTACCTCCTGAGTGTTGGAGTTTCGGGTGGGCACCCCCACACCCAGTTTATGGGGTGTTGTGTACTGAACTTAGGCCTTCCAGCGTGCAAGACATTCAAGTAAGCTACATTCCCAGAAAAAAAATTCTTTTTTTTTTCTTTCAAGACAAGGTTTCTCTGGACCAGGCTGGCCTTGAACTCAGAGATTTGCCTACCTCCTCCTTCCAGGTACTGGGAGTAAAAGCATGCACCACCACTATCTGGCTAAATTCTTTTTTAGAGGGGAGGGTTCGAGACAGGGTTTCTCTGTGTATCCCTGGCTGTCCTGGAACTCACTCTGTAGACCAGAGTGGCCTCCAACTCACAGAGATCCACCTGCCTCTGCCTCCTCAGTGCTGGGATTAAAGGTGTGCGCCACCATGTCTGGCTTATATTCTTTGTGTTTAAGGTTCTTTTATTTTGAATTTATTTGCTCGTATGTGTGTGCACACAGGCCATTGAGCTAGTGTGGAGGACAGAGGACAACATGCAGGAGTTGGTTCTCTCCTGCCACCATGTGGTTCCTCAAAACTGAAGTCATCAGGCTTGGCAGCGGCTGCGTCCCTTCACCAGGAATACAGTCTTCATTGTTAACCTTCCTTTTGGGTTCTGGGACACAACAGGACCAGATGCATTTTCAGCCATCTGGGTTCTGTCGCTTACTAGATTTGTTCTTGAACAGAGACCGTCTGTTCCCTGCCTTGGTTTCCTTATCTGCTAAGTGAGTATCTGGTTGACATGTGACATGTGCTGGGGACAGCATAGGCAGACCCTCTTGACTAGACTTTCCCATCCTGGAGTGGGGAGAGGAACCCCAAGTCCATCAGAGGACCATGCCGTGAAGCCTGCATCCAGGGATCAGCAGGACATCCGAGTGCCCACAAGCACTTTGGACCTGGATGTCAATGAGTCTCTGTCCTCTAGAGGACAGTAATGCTGTTCTCACCAGGCTACCAGGGCACCTTCTGACAGAAGGTTTCCCTAGCAGGCACAGCTCTGGGGTGGCAGACTGGAGCAGGCTGAGTACAGAAAGAGAAGGCACAGGGAAGCTAGGGGCTGAGACTGACCTTCTCAATGTTGAGGGCTTTCATTTGCAGGATCAAGTCCTCCACTGGTCTGCGGGTGATCTCTGGGGGAGGAAACTGCTCAAAGTCCCCAAAAACAGCTGAGGAGTACAGCCTAAGTGGGGAGAAGTAGGGTTCAGGAACAAGAAAGTCAGCCAGACTAACTGCGTGTACCACTTAGCCAGGCCCTTGCCTAACCAGGGCAGTGCGTCCCACCTCCAGCTACCCTGACTATATTCTCTTGTATTTTTTTTAAGTTTTCCCTTCTAAAAACCAAAATGGTGTTGGAAAAACATCAATAAAGCTATTCAAAGTGACATCATTAGGAGAAAACATCGACCAGTGACATAACTAACATGGATCCTCTCCTCAAGCCATCAGCAGACAGAAGGAGCTTAATTCAGGATCCAGGAAAATGCTTGAACAGACAGTTCCCAAGAAGGCACAGAGGCAGGCAGTGCACGAAGATGCTAAGGACACTTGCCTCAGGGAACACAGACCCACAGCTACTGATGCAAGACCCTGACTCATGCAAACAGACAACGGGCGAAGGTGTGGGATGAGAACCTGTGCACCCGTCTAGTGGCTTGTTCCTCTGTAAGTAAGCCTAGAGATCCACGGGGCCAAAGCTGAGAGCAGACATTCAAACAAACACAGGAAAAATGAGCAACAACCTCAATGTCCAGCAGAGATTGATAGAACGATGTGACAATGCAGCCACCGGGAGAAACATGTCAAGATGACCCGAAAGCTCACCACACTGTGTGGTGGAGCCTGACAGCTGGCTACACTTTACAGAGGTGCCCGCAGAGAGTGCCTGCTCACAGGAGCGCTACCTCATTGGTGCTGACAGCAGCCGAACCGTGAAAGTGTTTTAGAGAGTGGATTACTTCTGAATTAGCTGCTGGCCACCAATCACAAATGCAGTGGCCAATGGCAAGGTAAAGAGCCAGCGGTGTGGGAAGGGCTGTGGTGTTCCTGAGGACACACGGCTCACTCACTAGAGAGGGGCAGCTGCAGTTCTGCAGTTCTGTTCTCAATACCTGCAGTGCAGGGACAAGTGGCCTACCTATAGCAGTGTCCTGGCTCTGTGCGGCCTGCTCGCCCAGCCCGCTGGTCAGCGGATGCCTGGGAGACCCAGGTGACCCGGAAGGAGGACACGCCTGTGACACGGTCGTAATAGCGCTTTTTGACTTTCCCACAGTCCACCACATACTTGATGCCAGGGATGGTGAGGGATGTCTCGGCCACATTGGTAGCCACGACACACAGCCTCATCCCCTCTGGAGGTGGTCTGAAGACCTGGGAAGGGGTGGTGGGCAAGACAGCATCAGAATCCGGTGAAAATCTGTGAGCCAGACAGTGGACATCTTGCTCTTAGCTAGGAAAGGGCCACTGCTGTCCACCAGGCACCAAGCATGCCCATAAGGAGTGGTTTCTATTGTTTCCTCCACTGAAGGGGGCTAGTCAGTAAGTGGAAAAGCACCAGAGGCTTGACCCACCCCATCTTAATGCTCTGAAGAGCTGTCCATTACCTGTGCCTGCTTCTCGGGGGCCAGCAAAGAGTAGAGCGGGAGCACATGGAGGGGCAGGGAGACATCTGGCTGTTCACCTGCAGTCAAGACGGGACACTGGAGTCCAGGCTGAACAGGTGTCACAGGCATCAGCCTGCCTCTAGCTGCCCAGCAGCCCCCAAAGCTCCCACCCCTCAAAAAAATGACAGGCCCTACCCCAACCCCAGGCTTGAGGGCTCCTGTTCAGATACAGTACTAGGAAGCCCTGAAAGAGGCCTGGGGATGCCTGCCATATAGCAGCAACCCGGAAAGCAAGTTGGCCCTGGTCCATGTATATATCGGGGCAGTGTGGCAGGCTGTGCTTGGATAGAAGAAGCCTTTTCTGAATACAAAATTCAGAGAGGTTTCTCTCTCTAAAGATACATCTATGCTGCGTTCAAGCCAGTCCTTTGAGCCGTTGGACCACAGGAGTGTGCTACTGTACCTAGCCAAAGCCGGACAAGGACTGTCCTGTCAAAATACTCAGGGGCCCTGAGAATGTAGATGTTTTTCCTGTTGCGTGAGGTCTTTGTCAGCCTAGGAAAGCCCAGCTTGGGGATGGCGACCCCCACACTACCCTGACAAGTATTAAGACCTCAGGAGACCCCAGTGGACAAAGCCACCAGAAAGGACTACCTGCTGTGCTCAGTGTGGGGTGGGAGGAGCCAGGATGTGCTTGGTCACATGTATGAGGATGGGACTTAGATTTTTCTGGTCTCAGGGCCAATGGGGCCTATCATGCAATAGGGGTTCAGCAGACCCGTGCTGACATCAGGAAGCCATGAACCCGAGGACAGGGCTCTGCCAGGCCACACCTCCATTTGCCTCACTGTCACCCAGGTCCAGATCCAAGTCAGAGCCCAGGGCCTCCTCTTCATCGTCCATCTCTGCCTCTCTGTCCTCATCGCCTTCGCCCACTGGCAGCACAGAGTAACTGTCCAGGTTGATCTGGGGCAATGGCTGAGAAGACATCAATACCATGGGCTGAGACAACCTGGGTGTGAACCAAGCCACACACAGGGAAAAGAAAAACTTCCTCACAGGGACCTAGCAGGTGAGGTCACTGAACAATGATATTCTCTGCCTTGGCTTCCTAGGTTAAAAAGTAGGCATAGGGGCTGGAGAGTTGGCTCAGCAGTTTATAGTATTTGTTCTTACAGAGGACCTGGGTTTGATTTCCAGCACCCATAATACCTCTAACTCCAGTTCGAGAGGATCTGACTCCCACATCTGACCTCCCCATGCACCATGCATGCACAGGGAAATACTCATGCACAGAAAATAAAATGAATCTAAAGATATATATATATATAATGCCATGCATGGTGGCGTACGACTTTAATCCTAGCACTTGGGAGACAGAGGCAGGTGGATCTCTGTGAATTCAAGGCCAGCCTGGCCTACAGAGTGAGTCCAGGAAAGCCAGTACTGTTACACAGAGAAATGCTGTCAGGAAAAGTCAAAACAAAACAAAAACCCAACCATTATCTTAAAAAAAATTTAGATATGAGTTAGGTGTGGTGGTGCACACCTTTAATCCCAGTGTTCTGGAGGTAGAAACGAATGGATCTCTGTGAGTTCAAGGCCAGGCTAGTCTACACAGCAAGGTCCAGACCTGCCAGGGTTGCATAGTGACATTCTGTCTGAATAAGTAAATAAATACATAAATTAGATATGAGTGTGGGGTCATCACACAGGCTGCCGTGAGCTAAGTACACACAGTTTAACAAGCTGCCTGGCCCACCATAAGTGCAAAAGAGGGTAGAGGTCACCAGTAGCCACAACCCAATAACCACACCACTGACACTGCATCTACCTTTCAGGGTTGCCTGGAGCAGTCCCTCTCCTGGCCTGCCCCCAGCTTCACAATGTATCTCCCACTTCAGCAAGCACCAAGGCTCTATTTGTGCTCCAGGGTCCTCCCAGGCATACCCTGTGTTGTGAATCATAACACCCCCATCTTGTAGCCTCTAGAATTGTAATCCACCAGGAGTCTGTGCTGTGGAGTGGACCAGTGAGGCCCCCAGGAGCCCCACGTGGCTCCCGGTCACCTTAGATGAAATGGACTTTAACATCCACTTCTCTCTAGTGACACTCAAACCCAAACAGCTACATGAAGCTGGCAACCGGACAGTGCAGGGCTCCACAGGCTCCCACGTACCATGGCCTGGGTCCTCCTGGCCCTCGTCCGGGACTTCTTAAACCTCCGCATCCCTTCTGCTGAGTCCTTTTCCTCTTCCTTTTCTGAAAAGGAGGAAGAGGGCAGGAAGAGGCTCTGCGGCTAATGAAGGCAGCTGGTGCTTTAGTCTTGTCACACAAAGCACAACTGTTACAATGACGAGCTTATTTTGGGGGCACAAAGGCCCAGGCCCTCAAGGACACTGAGGTGGAAGCTGACACCCCAACCAGGGCACCAGCTGTCAGGCGGAGGGAGAAGCGGGTGGGAAGCTCTGGCAGGCTATGGGTAGTTACCTTGTGGCTGGGCGCCACGGGTGGGAAAGGCCTTTCTAAGCCGGCGGCACAGTGCATGCACCTCAGCCTGCCCAGTGAGGAACACCAGGATGCCGCCTGCAGAGAGAACAAATCAGTCACCTGACAAACTTATCCTTGCAAGGAGTGAGTGAGTGGACACCAATTTCCCCAGGCCAGCAGAGTAGTGAGGGGCAGCTGACAGACTGCAACCCAACAGGGCTTGCTGGCTTAGACTCTAAAGACCAGAGGCCACCCACACTTGTTCTTTTCCAGAGGATGCTTAGCGTTCCCACCTCTGCCTTAGATGTGGGGCACTGGGGTACCTATGGCTGAGGCTCGGGAACAGTCACCATGCCATGGTGGTTTGACTGTGCTGTGCCATCAATGAAAGGCAAACCTGTGTCCTCAGTGAGGAAGACAGGCCTCACCTGCAGGCAACATCCGGTGGATCTTGCAGACCTTCCGGAAGCATTCGCCACTGTAGTCATCCAATGGGGTCCGCTTGTTGAAATGTACTGTCACAGGGAACTGCCTAGACTCAACCTGCAACAGGTCCACACGAAGGTATGGGAATGTGGCAGCCCAGGGACTCTGAACCAACCCCTAACACCGCAGCTCTCATGTTAAGGTCAGGTGGAAGCTGGCAGGGGCTAACCCGAATCATACCTTGATGACCGGGGGAGGCGTGGTGAAGAGCCGCTGGTTCTGGGTGAAGTCCTCTACCCGAAGTGTGGCAGACATGATGAGCAGTTTGAGGGGCAGGTGTCTCTGTGAAGACAGTGGGGAGACTCAAGCGTGTGGAATCATGTACCTCTCGGCCCCGTGCTAACACAGAACCAGCAACCGAATTCCTGAGGCTGTCCCCAGGAGAAATGAAACACAGCCACGAGGAGCCTGCCCACTGGGGCTCTCTGCGGGTGACACATGCCGAAGCCCTGAACACAAAGCCAGCTAAAAGGGCCTTGGGGCCATGCAGGATTTCACCTTCACGAGATAGACAAATGCATGATGGGGTCGGCACTGGGATGGGGTAAGGGCTCAGTTCTGGGACCCAGAGTTTCTCTCAAGGGACATAAAATATTCTAGAACTGGCTGGGTGCAGAGACAGGTGGATGTCATGAGTTGGGGACTCTCCTCACCTACTGTGCATCCTGCCTGTAGTTATTTCATTCTCGGGTCACATGTTGGGAAGACTGTCACTGGCCCTTAGACCTCCCTGGTACTCACTGCCTGCCTCCTTAGCTACCTCCATCTCACAATCCTGAATTTGTCTACCGCCTGCCACCCTGACCAAAGGGTGGCTCCATGAGGGCAGGAATGGTAGACCACCCTCTCCTGGTCATTGTCCATCCCCAGTGCCTTGAACGTGGCTGGGCACATGGCACCCCCCCAGAACACCCAGCTGTCCACTGAGCTGGTCTGTTGAAGGACAAAAACAGGGCTGCTCATAAACTTTCCTTCAGGCAGCATGTCCTCAGAGGTGACCCTTCATCACTGTCTGAGTAAAGAGCTAGAAGGAGGAGCAGGCTTGAGGAGGGAGGAATAGGCCTGGGGAGCAGAGGGCTCACCCCAGCAGTCCTGTGAACCCACAGAGCCTGATGCTGAGTACACCGTTTAGCTGGCTCTAGAAAGGCCTGCTAAACCAGGGTTTTGCTTTTTGCCTAAGCTTCTTGGATGTGAAGGCCACTCACTATGCATGACAGTGAACCAAGGCCTGTGAGTTAGCAGGGACAGTGGAGAATGATGTAGCCTAGCACTGGCAGTAACTCATACCCAGGGAGGCCTCCTCTTCTGGTACCCTTCCCAGCTCAATCCCCCGACAAGGTGACTCCAGACTGCCCTCCCTGAGCACTTCCCACATACCTTGGCCCGGAGAGCCACAATGCGGGACAGGAGGCCGAGGAGGATGTCCGTGTAGACGCTCCGCTCATGGGCTTCGTCGATGATCACCACCTTGTACTTCAGCAGCAGGAAGTCCTGAGGGAGCGGGGGACTTACACCAGGGTGCCACCAAGCCCCCACAATCACAGGGAGTGGACCAAGTGACCAAATCCCAGCCTGCTCCTACACCCTCAGAAGCTCCTAGAGGACCATGGGAGAAGTAGCTGGGCATTCGGACTGCCTGGAGCCACTGTGCATGGCCAGGAGCCAGGCTGATATCACACAATACAAATTCTCTTCTTTTCTTTTTTCTTTCTTTTTTTGGTTTTTTGAGACAGGGTTTCTTCTCTGTGTAGCCCTGGCTGTCCTGGAACTCACTTTGTAGACCAGGCTGGCCTTGAACTCAGAGAGCTTGACCTGCCTCTGCCTCCCAAACTGGGATTAAAGGCGTGTGCCAGTCCAACCAACAATTATACACAGCTGTGAACTGCCATGTGTAAATGCTGGGATTTGAACCTGGGTTCTTAGGAAGATCATCCAGTGCTCTTAACTGCCGAGCCATCTCTCCAGCCCAGATCTTCAACTTCTTATTCACCCGTCTCCACCTCCTAAGTACTTAGATGACAAGAGTTTTTTTTTGTGTGTGTGGGTGGGTGGTGCTGGAATCCAGGGCTTTGGGCATGCTAGGAAAGCTCTCTACCGAGACACATCCACATCTCTACCAACTGAGTTCCTCTAGCAAAAATGAGCCTGCAAAGCAACCTTTCTCACTCACCCTGTGCCCTCTCTGCTCACCTGACCCTGTGCCCTCTATCACTGACAGCTTCTTTGTGAAAATGACTCTAGGAGTGATCAAGTCACTGAAGCGCTGAGAATGGACCCACTCAAAGTCCATCACTGGTGATCACAGCCAGGGTGACATTCCACCCGTCTCCGGGATGAGACAGGCAACTGACCTTCTGGATCTCTTTGAGCAGCACACCGTCTGTCATGAACTTGATCCTGGTTTCTTCCGTCACGTTCCCTTCGTAGCGGATCTGGTAGGAGACAACCCTGTGGGGAGAGGGGAGGACCCTCCTGAGCCATGCTTGTTCCAAGCTCTGGTCTCTGGGGTTGAGGATGGGGAAAAGCCTGGGTGACACCCAGACTGTGGAGCCATGCCCCAGACACACTTGCAGATGTTGGTCAGCTCAGCATGGCTGAGCTCACTGGGAGACCAGCGCGTCTTTACTCCCAAAGCCATGCACTATTAAGACAGCAGAGATGCTACAGAGCTGAGCACAGGTGGCAGCTACTAACACCGGCCCTCAGGTACCTGGGGCTCATTAAGGAAAATGAGCTCAATTTGTGGACATGTAAACATTCTACAATTTAAAAAAAAAAAAAGGCTTAAAAATTAGGGCTGGGCGGGGGAGCTTGGTGGCAGAGTGACTATCTAGTACCCGCAAGGCCCTATGTTCCATTCCCAGCACCTCGGGGTAAAGAATGTAAGTGCCCTGCAGAGGGTTTTCCTATCAGGATTCTGGTTTTACGAGGCCTTACACCACTGGCTCACAGGCAAGCTCCTATGCGGGCACACTGTCCCTCAGCAAGTGCTAGGTGCCTGGCAGGCCCCTCCCCCGCTCTGCAACCCCTGCCTCAGCAGGTTAGGAGGTCTCTGCTGGAGCATCCCTGGAGTGAGGCGAACGTGACTCCCACCTGCACCCTTTTCCCACCTAGGCTGCAGAGTCCCCTACACCCCAGGAATCAGGGCCTCACCTCTGTGACAGGTTCATCTCCTTGGCCACCCGCTGGGACATGGCTACGGCGGCCACTCGGCGAGGCTCTGTGACTCCGATGATGCTGTCCTCACTGGGGAAGAAGACACATTAGCCATGTCTGTGTGTCCCGGAGTCACCTACACTTGAGGGTCACTAGCCACTGAGGATGAAACCCAGAGCACAGGGTACAAACGCTGCATGCCTGGTGTGGGCACAGCATAGCCACAGGACAGTCAGGAGGCAGCCCACATTTTTGCAGCACTGATGGGGACCTAGCAGAACCTGTTACAGGGCTGAGACATATCTCCAAGGGATACTTTTACAATGAGGAAGCTTCACTTGTGTGTGTGTGGGGGGGGCGGGCGTCAGTCTGAGTTGCATGGCATTCCTGAACAGACGAAGTGCGTGTGTGAACTGTAAGTCCAGAGAACGCCAAAGTTCAGACAACAGGTATGACAATCTGTAACGCTGACAGAGTGGGGCCCAGGTGAAGAGAATACTAGAACCCTACATCACCTTGGCAATTTTTCTGCCAACTGAATTAACTTTATAGTGAGTTGAGGTGGGATTTGTCTCAGCCCTATAACTTAAGCTCACCATGTGGCTTGTCCCCTTGGCACATGGTGGTATTCAGCAGAGGGATTAGCATATGGGGTGGTCAAGGGCTGAGATTCCTTTAAGAGTGCAGTCCCTGGCTTCAGGGATGGCTCAGCAGTTAAGAGCAATGGCTGCTCTTCCAAAGGACCTGGGTTCAAATCCCACTGAGAGCAGTGACCTGACACACAGTGCTCATCTCACAAGAGGCCACAGTAACAGTAGGAGACACAGTACTCCATGTGCCTGACACCATGGTGCTTTCATCATTGAACCCACTTGACCACTGAGTTTCGTGTCATCACTCCCATCTCTCAGGTGACAATATGGGCAGGAGAGGCTGGCAATTTGTCTGAAGTCATACAGTGCACAAAATAGAGCCAGGATTGGATCTGCTGGAGCTCAGACCCTTAGTGACTCTTGGACCTTAAGTGTCCCTTGTCACCAAGGAATAGAGGGATACCCCTTGCCCAGCCCCACCTGCTGTAGCCTGCTTCGTAGAGAAACTGGGGCACCTGTGTGGTCTTCCCACTGCCAGTCTCGCCACACACAATGACAATGGGGTGCTCAGCCACTGCCTCCATGATGGCTTGCTCTTCGGCGAGGATTGGGAGCTTGAGCCGCTCTTCCTGTGGGAGAAGGCGTTAGTTCCAGAGGGATGATGGGCTGCAGAACAGCAGGCAGGGGGACCCCACAGGGACAACAGGCTGCAGAACAGCAGGCAAGGAGGACCCCACTCACACACAGGCCTTGAAGGGTAGCACAGTGTCTAAAATGCATAGCTAACGGCTGGAGAGACAGCCTGGTAGTTAAGGGCATTGGCTGCTCTTGCAGAGGACCTGGATTTGATTTCCAGAAACCACACGGCCGCTCACAACCATTTATAAGTCCAGTTCCAGGGAACCAATGCCTTCATCTGACCTCTGTAAGGATGCGTGTGGTGTATATACATACAGGTATGGAAAACATCCATAGATATAAAATAAAATTTAAATATCATCTCATAAAAAATAATGGTGTTGAGCCGGGCGGTGGTGGCGCATGCCTTTAATCCCAGCACTTGGGAGGCAGAGGCAGGCGGATCTCTGTGAGTTCGAGGCCAGCCTGGTCTACAAAGCGAGTCCAGAACAGCCAGAGATACACAGAGAAACCCTGCCTCGAAAAACCAAAAAAAAAAAAAAAAAAAAAAAAATGGTGTTGAAAGGCTAGGGAGAAGCAACAGCCTGGGCCTTAGAGGCACCGCTGTACCACCCACCCCACATCAGAGCTCCACAGAGTGGGCATGACCATGTTCCCATCCCCAGAAGTGGACACCCAGGCTCCTTTCCACCAAGATGTCCCACTAATCTGTGTCACTTTAACCACAGAGAGGACAAACCTGCATTTCAGGGGTGCGGTTCACAGGGATGAATATGGCAGGCTTAGCCAGAGGTCGAAGTAGGGCAGGGGCTGGTGTTTTTGAAGGTGCAGGGGTCCCAGATGGAGGGGGCTGAGGGGTGGGTGGAAGGCTCTCAGTCCCAGAAGGAGCTAGTGGCAGATGCGCTGGGTCTGTCACTGTGTGGGTCCTAGGTCTGTCATCTGTGTCCTCCTCGGGCTCTGAATCCCCTGAAGACTCAGAGTCTCCCTCTGTTGATGATGACCAGTGGCGCTTCCGGTGGGCCCCACCAAGGCTATTGACCTTTTCCTGGCCCTGGGCTGCGGGCTGGTCAGGCTTCCTCCTGGGAGAGCAGAGACTTCAGGCAGGGACCTTAGGACATCTGACATGGTTATGGGGGGTCCCTCAGCATAGGCCAGTCCAGAGGCCATACCCTGTCCACCTTAGGACCTTTACACTGGCTGTTCTTACTCCAAGACACACTTCCTGCAGAATATCACACTCAAGTGTCCACTCAAAGTCACATACCAGGACACTGTGTGCCACTGGGCTTACTTCCAGATGCCAGTCCCTTTCATAGATGGCTCCTTGTCTCTGTCTATCTTTAGATTCATTTTCTGGGTACAGAGTATATTAGTTCTTCGCTAACGAATGCCAGTGCCTTCCAAAGGAAAAGGAGCACTTTGCTCCTTGTTCTACCTCAGGTCCAGTAAAATTGGGGCAGTGCACGTTCAGTCAACAGCACTGTCCTGAACAGACAAGCGTGAGTCCGTGCGTGTGTGTTGCCCTGCAGGAATGCCAGCCTGGGGTGGCCCCACAGTACCAATAGTCAAGCCCAGGTGGGAAGTGAGCTTTCATTGTGAAGCCAGTGATGTCACACAGAACCGCAAGAGGCGGTATCCTGGCAAGCTCCAGGGACCTTTGAGGTGCGAAATCAAAGTCACGACTGGTGAGGAACTGATGACCTACTTGTGACATACAAGATGCCAGGCAGGTGCTGGCCTGTGCTAGAGGAGCATTCAGTATGGATAACCCTCCACTCCCCGAGCACTGCTCCCTCCAGCCCCCCAGGAAAATGGCACTAGCTTTGAGCCCTCTCAAGCTCTGGGACTCACTCTTTGGTATGATACATGCGGTCCCCAGTGCCTAGCTTGGCCGTGGTGTAGAAGAGACTCATTTCTGCCTCCGACACTTGGACTTCACTCAGTTTCTGGAGCAGTTCAGCACGCTGGAAAAGGCACAAAGGGCATTAGCTACCAGGTAGTTGCACACCACTGACCAGGTCCCAGATCTTCTCCTGGGGAGGTAGGAATTTCAGAAGGCCTTAGCCTAATTCATACTAGACTCTAAACTGTAGGGCAAGATGTCACCCCACAGCCATGAGGTGTTCTGGACACACGGATTAGCTTCGCCTTTGCCCTTACAGAATCCAGGGTCATGGGACACAGCTCTGTAGCACCACATAATGTGACCACAGGCTGTCGCAATTCCCAGCAACCAGACTGAATAAAGTATGGTACCCCCTGCTGTCCTCAGGATAGTCATGATTGTTTATCCATCTAGCCCCTGGGCGACCCACATGGCCACATAATTTTTCACCCCCCTGAGCTGTGGCAGTTGTGACTTCATTGATTTTAACCCTGTACATCCATGTTTTACACAACACAACTTCAGGTACACTTCACTTTTTTCTCTCTTTTTTTCAAGACAGGGTTTCTCTGTGAAGCCCTGGCTGTCCTAAAACTTGCTCTGTAGACCAGGCTGGCCTCGAACGCAGAGATCCACCTGCCTCTGCCTCCTGAGTGCTGGGATGAAAGGCATGCGCCACCACCACCTGGCTTCACTTCGCTAGTCTTAAATCAGGCCAGCATGCTCAGAGGCTCACTTGGATGCTACAAGTAGCCAATGGCTACTATGTCACTGTACAGACACGAAACACTCCCCTCCTTTCAGGAACTTCTACAAGACAATCTTGCTGCACAGAGTACACGGAGGGACAGAGACATCTGCCCCGTGATCTGGAGAGCTGTTACAGACCAGCCATGGTGAGGCGTACCTGGCTTTCAGGAACTTCTACAAGACAATCTTGCTGCACAGAGTACACGGAGGGACAGAGACATCTGCCCCGTGATCTGGAGAGCTGTTACAGACCAGCCATGGTGAGGCGTACCTGGCTCTTCTTCTCTTTCTGCTCTAAAACTTTCTGTAGCACCTTCCTCTCCTTCTTCGTCAGTGGCTTCCTCTCTTTCTTTGATGGGGGTGGGGCCTTGGTCTTTTTCTTCTTCCTCCCAGGCAGCACCAGTGCATTGCTGGCATCCACTCCTTTCAACACATCCTTGTCTGAAAAGACAGTTAGTCTCACTAGGGTTTGGAAAGCCTCGGGGTGTCCTCAATGCTTATTCATGACAAGGATCGCCAGGTCACTACCTCCTGCAGGTGGCCTGTGTCACCTACGAATCTGAGTGCTGAACAAGGGTCTGTGCATCACAACTATTATCATTACCAGGCTATGACGTTCTAGAGGGGCTGGGGGATGGGGCTCAGGTGGGAAGGAACCCGGTTAGCACACTCAGAGAGCCCTGGGTTGCAATCCTAGTACCACATAAAACCAAATATGGAGCTGGGTGTGGTGGCGCCTGCCTTTAATCCCAACACTTGGGAGGCAGAGGCAGGCAGATCTCTTTCAAGATTCAAGGCCAGCCTGGTTTACAAAGTGAGTCCAGGACAGTCAGGGCTACACAGAGAATCCCTGTCTCAAAAAAACAAAAAACCCCAAAACAAAAACAAAAAACCCCAAATATGGTGGCACATGTCTGTAATCCCTTGGGCGGGGAAGGTGAGAGGACCAGAAGTTCAGTCATCCCTGACCACGCAGGCCAGTCTGGGATGCATGAGACCCTGAAGAGTGCTCAGAGCCAGGCTACTGAGCTGTGGGCTGTGCCACGTCTACTTTTAAATTAAGGGCCAGAGGATGTATGCACTGAGGAAAAGTTAGGTTGCAATTTAAAGATATGAAAACAAAGGCCCAGGTATGTGAAGTGGCACACCCCAAACCCAAGTCTCAGGAGCCTGGAAGACATACTTGAATCTACTGGACTGGATGGTTTCAGCTCAATTTTTCTCCCAAAGCAGCCTGACCCTGGCCATTCATGTCCTCTGTTACTCCAACCAATGCTCCTGTTCTCCCTTCTGGACCCCAGACAGCATCTGAGATGGATGATGAGTCCTTTTCACAAGCTCCGGGTCAGCACCCTCCTCCCAGCTCTGCTACACTCCCCTCTCCTTCAGGGCTGGACTCTTCTCTCAGTGAACCAATACTCTACTTAAATAAATACCATCTAAACATAAAATTCTTTTTTTTTTTTTCGAGACAGGGTTTCTCTGTGTAGCCCTGGCTGTCCTGGACTCACTTTGTAGACCAGGCTGGCCTCGAACTCACAAAGATCCACCTGCCTCTGCCTCCCAAGTGCTGGGATTAAAGGCATGCGCCACCACCGCCCGGCTTAAACATAAAATTCTTTATGCCCCATGAACTTCCCTGCTTTGAGCAGCCAAGTCAGTAGCTGGTCGGTTTCTAACATCTGCAGGGCCCAAAGCACTCACATCCCCCTGAACGGCCCATATCTGCCTTCTCCAGTAGCCTGGACAATGCCTATGCTTGTCACCTTTGTACTTGGGCACAAGCCCAGTTAGTCAGCCAACCCAGCCGGCTCTCTCTCAGAATACACCAGAATCCAAACACCATCTCCCTGGTCCAAGCATCAACTCCAGCCTTCTGTCCCATCTTCCTTCAACCTGTAATGCTTTTCCTTAACGCCACAACCACTGTGACATTGCTACCCACTCCCCTATATCCTGCTCTTCTGCTAAATCTTCCATGGCTCCCCATTTCCCTTCTTTTAGAGTATGGGGGTTGAGATCATTTTGCAGCCCTAGCTGGCCTGGTACATGCTACATAGCTTAGCTGGCCTCAGATTTATATCCATTCTGCTTTGGCTTCCCTAGTGCTAGGTTTATAAATCTATCTGTCTCACCTATATAGCTGCTTTTTGTTGTTTGCTAAGACAGGGTCTCACTGTGCAACTCAGGCTAACCTCAAACTTGTAGGGATCCTCCTGCCTCAACCTCCTAAGTGCTGGGGTTACAGGAATGAGCTACCATACTCAGTCACACCCTCTCTTTTAAAGTTCCAATCATCTCCGATGTCCCCAGCCCCTGGGTTTCCCCTCTCATTTCCACCCAGGTCTCTTCAAGGTCTTGACATTACACTATCCACAGAAGGCCCCCCCCCCCCCCCCCGCACACCACCCACTTCCATCTTCGGCTCTATCTCTCTGGTACCTACCCGCGTCTCTGCCATATCCTATGCATTTTATCGTTTCTCAGTGCCTGTCTGCTCCGGGTAAGCGGGTATGTCTGTAGTGACAGGGATTTCCATCTCCTATTCTGCTGTCACCAGTCCCAGAGCCCAGAACAGTGTCACAGGAGCCCCAGCACCCAAGCATTGCAAGCAGCCTGGCGCACAGCTCAAGGGCCTGGTCTGAAACACACATTTACTGGTCTCTGGGAAGGAGATAATTATGGGAGGCCTGGGAATGGATGCAAAGTCCTCTTCTGCTCACCAAACTCCGGGCAGCATCCCCACGCCGCGGTACAGACAGGCTGTCACGCCCCCTGCTCGGGTCATGTGGAAACCCGGCTCCCACTCCAGCGACCCTCCCCGTCTCCGGCTCCTCACCCTCGAGCTCCAGCCGCACAGGGGGTGGTTCGGGGCCCTTAGCGGGTCGGGGCTCCGCCTGCAGCCGCCCCTTCACGTTGTAACGTCGGCGCAGCTTCCCCATAGCGCCTTCACCACGCGGGAAGATCTCTCCGCCAAGCTCACTGGCAACTTGAACCAAGCAGCCCGACTTCCGGGCTGCGCATGCGCAAGAGCCGAACTTCAGGCGATGAGGGGCGGAGCTGGAGGCCTGACCTACCGGAAAGGGAGGCCGTAGCGGAAGAGGCGGGCGCACTCTGTCTATGGGCGGGCTCTATGTAAATAAGGGGGCTGGGCCTAGAAGTGAGAGAGCAGCTGACTCAGCGGTTAAGAGTAATGGTTGCTCTTGCAGAGAACCCGGAGTTCAATTCCCAGCACCAACATGGCAGTTCACAATCGTTCCAAGTGATCAGACGCCATCTTCTGGCCTCCTTGGGAACTGTACTAAGGTGCATACACAAATACACACACAACACACACATAACACACAATATGTACACGTAAAAATACAATAAATCACCAGGTGTGGAAGCACGTGCTTTAATCCCAGCCAGCACTCAGAAGGCACAGGTAAGTAGATTTCTGTGAGTTCATGACTGACCTGGTCTACATATATTTTATATATATATAGTGAGTTCCAGTTCAGCCATAGCTACATAGTGAGACTTGGTCTCCAAAATACAGGGCTAGACGTCTTTAATCCCAGCACTCAGGAGGCAGAGGCAGTTGGATCTCTGAGTTCGAGGCCAGCCTGGTCTACAGGCTGAGTTCCAGGATAGCCAGGGCTACACAAGAGAAACTATGTCTCTAAATAAATAAATAATAGGGGGATAAAGAGATGGCTTAGTAGTTAAGAGCACTTATGGCTTTTGCAGAGGATCTAGTTTCAGTTCCTTGCACCCACATAGTGGCTCACAACCATTCCTAACTCCAGTGCCCTCTTCTGACCTTTGAGGGCACTAGGTGCACATGTGGCGCATATGCACAGCATGCAGGCAAAGCTCTTACACATACATAAAAATAAAATTTGACTAAACATAGCCGGATATGGTGGTATGTGCCTTTAACCCCAGCACTTAGGAGGCAGAGATAGGCGAATCTCTGTGGGTTGAGACCAGTGTGGTCAACAAAGTAAGTTCCAGGACAACCTGTACTGCTACAAAGAAGAACCCTCTCTGAAAAAACAAAACAAAAAACCCCCAAAAAAACAAAAAAAAAAAGAAAGAAAAAAATCCAGGTGTGGTAGAGCATGCCTTTAATCCCAGCACTCTGGAGGCAGAAGCGATCTCTATGAGTTCAAGGCCAGCCTGGTCTACAAAGTGAGTCCAGGACAGTCAAGGATACACAGAGAGTTCCTGTGGTAGAAGTTAGGTCTCTTTGGTGAAATTAGTAGGCAGTTCAGATTAGCATCTGGCAGCACATAAGGAAAGGTTGGTGTCCCTTTACCTGCTGAAATGGACCAAGTTTGGTTGTGACCAAGCAAGTCGCACAGATGATGTCAGTTGCTGTGAGAAGCAACAGGACTGCTGGACATTTTGAGTAATCTCATGGACCCTCCAGACTGCCAAGGATCGAGAGATAAGGCGGTATATAAGCCAGAGAATTCCACATGGTCTCTCTCTTCCTCCTGCCCTCTCACTGAGATCCTTCCTATTGATCTTCTGGAAGATTTGGAAGGCCACATCCCAGGCTTGCTTCTCCTAGTAATGTCTTACCAGTAAGTTGGCAAGGTCTTCTGGAGACGCCTTCTTTACTTTGGTGCAGGAAATGTTTCAGCCCCAATTGCAGAATCTCCTGTTTGAGGAATTCCTTAAACTTTATAAACTCCTTCTTGTTTAGCTCTTCCAAGAACCACATAAGACCAAAATCAGAAAAGAAAGATGTCATCCTGTCTGTCCTAAGGAAGATAGACGAGTCTTCAGAGAGATGGTATAAGGAGTAAGATTTAGACCAGATTTCTCTTGATGTCCAGCAATGCCATTGCTTCTCACAGCAATTGGCATCAAATGAGGGGCTTGCTGTTTCTTAGCCACACCCCTTCAACAGAGCTTATCGTCTGGCCACGACTGACCTTTGTCCATTTAAGCAAGTAGAGGGACACCAAGCTTTCCTTATGTGCTGCCAGATGCTAATCTGAACTTCCTACTAGTTTTACTAGAGACCTAACTTCTACCACAAATCCCTGTCTTGAAAAACCTAAAAAAAAAAGACTAAACATAAAATAAAACTCTGCCCCTAGTACAAATGTCTCCTCTCTCTTCATTTATCTGTTTTCTGATATCCCCACAGGTGAAGTGTATTAGTTCCACGGGAAAAAGTATGAATTTTCCATGGCAGGAACAGAAAACATAAAAAGAAGACATCTTATTAAATGATTTTATACTCACTCTGTCACTCTGTCTGAGGCGCACTCGGAAGCATTTTGGAACCCTGTAATTACCTTGCAAATAGAATCGTTATATTGCACCACATTTTTTTTCTGTTTAAGAATTAATTTGCGGGTGGTGGTGGCGCACGCCTTTAATCCCAGCACTTGGGAGGCAGAGGCAGGCGGATCTTTGTGAGTTCGAAGCCAGCCTGGTCTACAAAGTGAGTCCAGGACAGCCAAGGATACACAGAGAAACCCTGTCTCGAAAAACCAAAAAAAAAAAAAAAAAAAAGAATTAATTTGAATGGGGTTTCATGGCACACTGAAATCCCTGATCTTGAAAGGTGGAAGCAGAAAGATAAGAAAAAGTTCAAAAGTGCTATTGTCTGTAGAGTAAAGGGTAGCCTGACTTACCCTATCTCAAAAAGGAAGGAAAAGAAAAAGGAGAAAGGTAAAAAAGGGGGGGGGGAGTTTGGGCTACATAGTAAAACCATGTCTTTGAAAAAAATTTACAGGATCCAGTAAGGTGGCTTAGCAGGTAATGACAGTTGACTCCTAAGCTTGACCATCTGAGTTCGATCATGGATCACACACACTAATAATAATAATAATAATAATAATAATAATAATAATAATAATAAATATACATATATAGTTTTTGATTTTTGAGACAGGGTTTCTCTCTGTAGTCCTTGGCTGTCCTGGACTTACTCTGTAGACCAGGCTGGCCTCAAGCACACAGGGATCTGCCTGCCTCTGCCCCTTGAGTGCTGGGAGTAAAAGTGTGCACTGTCTTAGCACATAAAGGGTCTTTCCACAAAGCCTGATGACCTGAGTTCAATCCCCAGAACACATGGTGGATGGAGAGAACTGCCCCCCCTAAAATTGTCCTTCACATGCACACCGTCACACATAAAAATCATGGCACACACACACAAAAAAAATAAATACAATAAAATAGTATATAGAGAATGAATTTCCAGAAGATACAAAGAGAGAGCATCATAGACACTGAGGAGAAGGGGGCACACATATTGGCATGGATGTATCTCATAAGAGTGAACAGGAACAGCGTCTGGAGAGATGGCTCAGAGGCTAAGAACCTATACTGTTGTTGCAGAGGGCCAGAGTTCAGTTCCCAGCACCCCCATTGGGTGGATCACAGCTGCCTGAAACTCTAGAATCAGGGAATCCAGCACCCCTGGGCTCTGAGGAACTTGCAATTGAATATGCATAACCATATGCAGATATAGACATAATTTTAAAAAATCTTGCTGGTGGTGTTGGCAAATGCTTTTAAATCCAGCACTTCAAGGAGGGGTTGTAGAAGCAGGCAGATGTTCTCTTTGGGCCAGCCTGTCTACATAGTAAGTTCCAGGTCAGCCAGGGCTATATACTGAGATCCTGTTTCTCTGCGGGGGGGGGTTGTATTATATCTCTCTCTAAAATACTTTGTTCATTTTGGGGTCAGGGTCTCACTATATAGCTCAGGCTGGCCTATTACTCATAGAGAGCTGCCTGTCTGTTTCCCAGTGCTAGGATTAAAGGTGTATGCTACTGTTAAGTCCTTTTAAAATTTTAGCACAATGTGCTGGCACATGACTTTAATCACAGAACTTACAAGACCACTGCGGGTGAATCTCCGAATTCCAGGCCAGCTGGAGCTATATAGTGAGAACCTGTCTCAAAGAAAAAAAAAATAAGTTTAACACCATATGACAATATCAGTTAAAATATACAAAAAAGACAATCCATGAAGATGTAAATCAAATCCCCAATAATATCTGAAACTTCTACAACATAGAAGAATAGCGTTCAAGAGTAACTTTCAGTTTTTCTTTTGTGTGGATGGTGGGGATTTGAAGTCAGGTTCTGATGCTGGTGCAGCAAAAACTCTCACCTACAGAACCATCTCAGCTTTGATTTCTCTTTTCTGTGGTGGTGGGAATGGGCCCAGGGCCTTTGCGCTTGCTCAGTGCATGCTCCCCACTGTGCTGGGC
>CAJQZJ010004765.1:9290497-9309369 GCA_907164525.1 Lophiomys imhausi
ACACACACACACACACACACACACACACACACACACACACACACACATACCCATACTTTAATTATGAAGAGAAGGGCTGGAGAGATGGCTCAGAGGTTAAGAGCACTGGCTGCTCTTCCAAAGGACCCGGGTTCAAATCCCAGCTCCCATATGGCAGCTCACAGCTATCTGCAATTGCCAGGTATCGTGCCAGACACCTTTAGTCCCAGCCCTCGGGAGGCAAGGCAGGTGGATCTCTGTGACTGCAAGGGTAGCCTGGTTTTACAAAGTGAATCCAGGACAGCCAGTGATAAACTGAGAAACCTTGTCTTGAAAAACCAAAACAAAACACAAAAACAAAAAAGGAAGAGAAAAAAAACTTAACCATCAGATTACTGAGTTCCTATCTCCACCATTCTGAAATATATCTGCTATGAATTCATCTTTGTCTTCACTTCCCATGAAAGCCTCTCTTCCTTGTACTTCACATGTAATATAGTGCTTAGGGTTTTTGCTTCATTTTCTTTTTCATTCTCTTAACTTTTGAGGTGGAGTCTTGGTATGTATTCAGTTTGACATTGGACTCTCCATCCTCCTGCCTCAGCTTCCAGAGTGCTGGGGTCATAGGCATGGGCTGACATGCCCCACGCCCCTCATTTTTGGTGTACATGTGTGTGTGGACACACAACCCCATTCTCACACAGAGACCAGAGGAGGACTTTTAACTGTTCTTCTCCATCTCTTCCATCTCTCTCTGCCTTGGTCTCTTGAAACAGGGTCTCTCACTGAGCCTGGAGCTAGGCTAGCAAAAGCAATCCTCCTGTCTCCACCCCTACAACACTGTGGTTACAGGAGTATAACAGTGCATGGCCACACCTGGCTTTTTAGGTGGGTTCTGGGGATTGGAACTGTGGTCTTCATGCTTGCTCAGCAAGCCCTCTTACCACTGAGCCTTTTTTTTTTTTTTTTAAAGAAGGGTCGCCTGTATCCTAGGCTGGCTTTGAACTTGTGACCCTTCTTGCCTTTAACTCCTAAGAGCTGGGTTTTCAGGGATGAGCCACCACACCCAGCTCATGGCATACTTGGGATTGAGCCCAGGGCTCCGTGAATGTTAGGCAAGCACACTGCCAACAGAGCTATACCGCCAGACCCTTAATCTTTTTTCTAATTATGGTAATAATACATGCTGGCCCACATTTCACTGTTTCCACTCAGCTCAGTAGCAACAAGCAAGTGTACAGGTTACATACCCATCCCCTCTGTCTAGCTGCAGAAGTTTCCATGGCCCACAAAGGAAACTCATTATCAACTAAGCAGCCAAGTACCTGCTAGTCTCTCTGTCTCTACAGATTTTCCTATTTGGATTTTCACATAAAGGGGTCCAGACACTGTTTGGCTGCAGGGTTTCAGCCTTTCGAAGGGTTGCAGGGAGCAAAGGTGATGGAGTCCACTGGAGTGTGCCCTTCCACATGGGACCAAAGCAGGACCTTTCCGTGCAACGTGTTGTGTGTGTGCACAGACAGCTTCCTCTGTAGACACTAGAAGTGGATCTGTGGCTAGGCTGGTCCTGTAACACATGCCTGCAACGCTGGCACTAGGGAGGCAGAGCAGGAGGATTAATGCTTCAAGGTCAGCTTCAGCTGCGCAGTGAGTTGAAGCCGTGCTGGACTCCAGTACACCATGTATTGCAAAACCAAAAGAAAAAAAGGCAGGGGGGGGGACTTTTAAAAAGGAATTATTACTATTATTATTATTTTGATTTTTCGAGACAGGGTTTCTCTGTGTAGCCCTAGTTGGCCTCGAAATCAGAGATCCACTTGCCTCTGCCTCCTGAATGCTGGGGTTAAAGGCGTGCGCCACCACTGCCCAGCTATTTTATTTTTATTTATGTGTGTGTGTGTGTGTGCACCTGAGTGGCGATAACCACAGAGGCCAGGAGAGGCGTTAGTTGCCCTAGAGCTGGAGGTTGTGAACTATAATGTGGGTGATGGCAACTGAACTCATGTTCTTGCCAGAACAGGTAGTATGTTTAACCGCTGAGCTACCTCTCCAACTCCCTCTTTTGAAATTTTAGTGTAGAAAGATATGACCAAGTTGCCCTCTGGGTGTGGGACATCCCTGATGTCCTATGCGCTGTACCATGTAAACTCTCTGGTCCTGTGTCTCTGTGTATTCTGAATGCCCTGGTCCTGTCTATTCTGGGGCCTTTGTTTTGATTCTTTTGCTAGTCTTCAGTTGAACAGTTGGTCTGTTCTGGTTTTTTTTTAGAACCTTTCTTCTGTTGCTGCTTGCAGGGAAGCATTTTGAGGAAAATAATTGACACCTCCCTGGTCCTTTGTCTCCCACCTTAATCATTTGAGCAGCTTTATTGAAGATCATTGAGTTCACACCTCCACAGACTTCACAAACGGTGTGAGCTGCCAAATGAGGCATGAGTGCTTATGGTGACACCACCACCAAATACAATGCCTCCTCTTTAAAATATCTTGTTTATTTGTGTGTCCATGTCCATGCCACAGTGTTTGTGTGGAGGTCAGAGCACAACTTGTAGGGGTCTCTCCATCCTGGGGATCAAGCTTAGCTTGTCACCAGGCACAGTAGCAAGTTCCTTTACCCACTGAACCATCTCCCTGACTCTCTTTTCTTTCTTTCTTTTTTTTTTTTTTTGTTTGCTTGTTTTTTTGAGACAGGGTTTCTCTGTGTTACAGCCCTGGCTGTCCTGGACTCACTTTGTAGAGCAGGCTGGCCTCGAACTCACAGAGGTCTGCCTGTCTCTGCCTCCCCAGTGCTGGGATTAAAGGCATGCGCCACCACCGCCCGGCCATCTTCTTTTTTGATAAGATTTCAAAATACTAAAAAGTTGAAAGACTAGAGAGCAAAGACCTTTGGGTGCCTTCACCTATTGCTTATATTTTCTATTTCTCTACATGCAGACCACACACATACATACTTCCTGCATTTTAAAAAATTTATTTATTTTTATCGTTTTTTATTTTTATTTTTATTTTTATTTTTTTTGGTTTTTCGAGACAGGGTTTCTCTGTGTAGTCCTGGCTGTCCTGGACTCACTTTGTAGACCAGGCTGGCCTCGAACTCGCAAAGATCCGCCTGCCTCTGCCTCCCAAGTGCTGGGATTAAAGGCGTGCGCCACCACTGCCTGGCTTATTTATTTTTATTTTATGTACATTGGTGTTTTGACTACATGTGTTTCATCAGATTGTTTGGAACAGGAGTTACAGACAAGTTGTGAGCTGCCATGTGGGTGCTGGGATTTGAACCCTGGTCCTCTGGAAGAACAGCCAGTGCTCTTAAACTGCTGAGCCATCTCTCCAGTCCACTTCCTACATTTTAAAAAAACCTGTTTGAAGCAAGACATATCTTGGTATCTTCTGCATCATCCTACCCAAGAAACTTCATATTTATTTATATTATTTTACAATATACAGACCATATTCACATTTCCTTTGTAGTCTATGTATGTATTTGTGTGTATATATATATAAGCTTGAGCCATTTATGCCATTCCTCAAGCACTCCTTTTTGTTTTTTTAAGATTTATTTAATTTTTTTGGTTTTTCGAGACAGGGTTTCTCTGTATATCTCTGGCTGTCCTGGACTCACTTTGTAGACCAGGCTGGCCTTGACCTCACAGAGATCCGCCTGCCTCTGCCTCCCCAGTGCTGGGACTAAAGGCGTGTGCCACCACCGCCCGGCTTAAGATTTATTTTTAATAATGAGTGTATGTGTGTCTGTGTGTGGACATGAGCACCTGAGCCCACATGCCCGTGGACACTGGAAGAGGGTGTCAAGGGCTCTGGAAAGAACAAGCAGCCAGGCACAGCAGTGCATGTCTGCAATCTGAGTACCTAGGAGGCTGATGTGGGGTGGGGTGGGGGGGGGAGTGTCACTGAAATTTGAGGCCAGTTTAGTGTCTGTCTGTCTGTTTATCTATCTGTCTGTCTCTCTGTCTATCTATCTACCTGTGATCCCAAGAGCCTATCTCCAAAACAACAGAAAAAATGGGATAAACCGGACCTAATCTTGAAAAATTAAATAAACAAACAAATAAATAAATAAATCCCCACACTGAATGGGTAGAGGTGGGAAGATCAGTATTTGAAAGTTGTCCTTGAGAGGTGACTCAGTGGGGAAATGCCTGGTGACCTGAGTTCAATGCCCAGAGACAGGGTTTCTCTGTGTAGCCCTGGCTGTCCTGGACTCACTCTGTAGACCAGGCTGGCCTTGAACTCACAGAGGTCCACCTGCCTCTGCCTCCTGAGTGCTGGGATTAAAGGCGTGCTTCATCATGCCTGGCATAATGAGCAATTTCTATTTTATTATTTATTTCCTTTCTACCTGTTTTGTTTGGTAGTGACACTTCATTTCCTGGCAAGCCTTCTCTATGCCCGTGTTGGCCAGCCACATAGTCACCACACTGTATTTATTGGCAGTTGGTATTCTTTCTCTCCTGGTCTCCTAAACTAGCGAATTTGGAGTCCTTGGTGTAAAGCTTCTCACCTGGTATCTACTGCCTCTGGGCTCTGGACTCTGCTGTCATTCACCAGGAACTCAGTACCCAACTGGGTGTTTAGAATGTGAGAATGAGAGCCGGGCGGTGGTGGCACACGCCTTTAATCCCAGCACTTGGGAGGCAGAGGCAGGCGGATATTTGTGAGTTCGAGGCCATCCTGGTCTACAAAGTGAGTCCAGGACAGCCAGGGCTACACAGAGAAACCCTGTCTCGAAAAACCAAAAAAAAAAAAAAAAAAAAAAAGAATGTGAGAATGCAGTGCTCCCTGGTTTGGGGCCGGAAATCTGAGGTCAGCGTTCTGGTAGGCCAGCTTCCCCTGAACCCTAGAATGGGCCTGTAGGCCCTCTATGCTCTCTGGCTGGTGTCTGTCCTCTATGTCTCTGATGTTAGCTCTTATTTGTTTATTTATTGAGAGAGGGTTTTCCTGTGTAGCTCTGGCTGTCCTAAAACTTACTGTGTAGACATTGTTGGTCTCAAACTCACAGACATACCCACCTACCTCTGCCTCCCACTGGGATTAAAGTGCTGCATGGCTTTTTGTTTTTGTAATGAGACTCAGGGCCTCATATGCATTCTAGGCAAACATTCTACCACTGAGCTACACCCTCAACTATTTTTATTTTGACATGCGAGTCTTTAAGATGTCTTGGTTGAAGCCATTCTTTAGCCCAAGGGCAGCCTTGAACTTTCATTCTTCTTACCTGTTTGGGAGCACAAAGGTCCTTGCACTCATACCTGGAAACCAGGTATGTTAAATTCACAGGGTTGTCTTTTTAAGGGAAAAGAGGTATAACCAGTTTTCTCTCCAGAGGGCTGGGAATGGAGGAGGGTCATAGGCCGTACCTGGCTCCCCTCAAACTCCCACAACCAGGACAGGAAGTGGTGGGGGCTCCCACCATATGGCCAGGACCTCCCCCAGACTCTCCCAAAACAGGACCAGAGGTGGTTGATAGCCCAGGTGACTTCTGCTATCTCTATGATGGAGACTATACAAGGTCCTCCCCTAGGCCCTTAAGAAAATACAGGTAAGGCTGGAGAGGTGGCTCAGCAGTTAAGAGCACTGGCTGCTCTTCCAAAGGACCCGGGTTCAAATCCCAGCACCCCACATGGCAGTTCACAGCTGTCTAATTGCTGAGTGTGGTGGCATACGCCTTTAATCCCAGCACTCTGGGAGGTAGAGGCAGGTGGATCTCTGTGAATTCGAGGCTAGCCTGGTCTGCAGAATGAGTTCCAGGGACAGCCAGGGATACACAGACAAACCCTGTCTCCAAAAACCAAAAAGAAAACCAACACTTGAAGTCTATCTATAGAACCCTTCGTGGAAGAAGTGACATGTACTTTGAGAAGAGTTTTGATGTAATTATTATGCCTCTTTGTGCACACAGGATTGTGTTATGCCAGGAAATATTTTTTTTCAAATTGTACTGTACTTAAATATGCCTAATATGTGGTGTCAGACTCTAAAGTTTGAATCAACACCGTCTACCGAGTTGTGTTGAGTCAGATTTCCTCCCTCTTGCCTCATGTGGACCATCAGATCATTGGATCATCACTGCCAGCCCTGGTGTTGGCACAGATTCCCCCATCCTTCTCCACCTTCCCCCCATACACATCTGCCTCAGCCTCCTGAGCGGCTGGGATGACAAGCCTATCCCATACTGTCCTCTAATGCCCTCTGCCCTATTAGAGACTTGGCCACCCTAGTGGTCTCATTGTAGCCAGATCACTTCTTTAAAGACCCTCACCAGGGACTAGGGCCTTCGCATTCGAACTTAGAACACAGCTGAACCTATCATTTCCGGGAAGTCTGTGGGTTTCCTTCCATGTCTAGCTTTGCCAGAAGGACCTGCATGTTCTCCAGCTGAGTGGCTGAAAGGACACAGGTGGGGATCTGTCCTGGCGAGTCCTCCCTCCCTTGTGGGCAGTTTGCAGCCTGAGAAGGAACCTTTGGTCCTCCCAGGAGCCCCTCCTTGTCACCCTGTCACTCGCTGCTCTGACTGGACAACTGCAGCAGCCCCTGAACTCCTGTCACTTGCAGTGGGCCAGATGACCTGCCATGATGAGCCACTTCAGCTGGAATTAAAGGCAAGCACCACTATTGCCTGGCTTTTCATGTTTTTCTTTTTTAAGATTAGTTTTACTAAATTTGTGTGTGTGTGTATACTTGTGTGCACAAACACAGAGGATAGAGGAAGTCATCAGAGCCTCATGGAACTGGGGTTGCAGGCAGTTTGAGCTGCCCTGTTTATGTGCTTCTGGGGACTGAACTCAGGATATTATGCATCCTAGGAAATCATTATCCATGGACTTAGATCCCCAGCCCTGGTTTTGAGTCTTATGCTAGGTGTATATAATGTCACTATCCTAATTAGGGTTAATATTGCTGGGATGAGACACCATGACCAAAGCAACTTGGGAGGAAAGCGTTTATTGACTTACACTTCCTTCATCACTGAAGGAAGTCAGGACGGGAACTCAAGCAGGGCAGGAACCTGAAGGGGTGCTTACTGGCTTGCTCCCCATGGCTTCCCCTGGTTTTTTATAGAACTCAGGACCACCAGCCCAGGAATGATACCACTCACAGTGGACTGGGCCCTCCCCCATTAATTATTAATTAAGAAAATTCCCTACAGGCTTGCCTACAGCCCTGTCTTTGGGAAGCGCTTTCTCCATTGAGGCTTCCTCCTCTCTGATAACACTATCTTGTGCCAAGTTGACATGAAACTAGCCAACAGGATCACTTATTCAAAAGAAAAGAACTGGAAATCAGGCAGTAGCTTGAATTCCTGATTTCCCGGTCTCCTGGTCTACTGGCTTTTCCAAATCATCTGGAGAGTTAATGAAACACTCCAGAGAGAGCGTGAGCCCTTTGCTTCGTGGTGTCAGGTTCCCCGGAGAACTAACTGTCCCAGAACCATCTTGAAGACAAACCCCCAGGCCGAGGAGGCTGATAGCCTGACCAAGAACCAGCGGAACTATGGGAGAAACAGCAAGCTCAGTGCGGTCAGCCACTTCGTGGTATAGCTACCCCCACCCCAAGTGTTGTTCGGGTGTGTGTAGAGGGGGGGCTTTCCACATTCTACACGGTGGTGGACCAGCTATCAACCCTTGTTCAGAGCTTGGCTATAGACTGCCCCTGAGGCAACTCCTGGTTTTTCTGTTGACATGTTCTCTCCCGTGTTGCACGCTTCAGTGCTTGACTGGTTGGGCGACAGGCGTGTTGGTCAATTTCTTACTGTCTTCTCGTCCCTTGCAGTTACTGTCCAGGCTGACTGAGCGGTTCGTGCAGGGAGTGGACATGTTCATAGAGTCAATATGGAAAGTTTGGATGGAGCTCTTAGAAGTCCTTGGACTTGACGGTAGGTGTGGGGATGGTCGTGCAGGGTATTGGGTTTCATGCTTTTGTTTTGGGGTTCAGTCTCATTGTGTAGGGAATCTCCATGGCCTCAGGTGAGGGTAGGTGAGAGGGCTGATGTGATGGAGGACCACGGATAGGAAGGGGAATTTTACCTTTCGCAGCTGAACGTGTGGCCCCTGAAGTTTCATGGGCTGTGGAGGTTGTAGAAGCAGAGCCTGCAGTGATGATGACGTCGGTCATGGACTGTCTGGAGTTCTGGAAGCCAAGAGAGGTTGGATGCTCCTAAGAGCCCTCATCCTTGCCTGTGTCTCGGCATAGCCAGAGACAAAGTCATTAGAGAGAAGTGCGTGAGTGGAGGAGCCAGGGTAGTGCGTGCTTTGGGAGCATGACCCCAGACTTGGACTTTTGGCCCCTGGAACTGGGAGAGAGGATGACTTTCACCATCTACTGATCATCAGCTACCTGGTGTATGGGGGTCAGTTGTGGCCGACCCAGAAAACGGATACAGCCTTGTAACAAGCTCCTCCCAGAATCCATTAGTCCTGGGTATCACTTCTTTACAGATCTGTGCTCTAGGTGGCCCTGAGCCGCACAGGCGGGGCCCACACACCACCGCTATTGTCAGCTCTTTACCACTGAACGCACTTCCGGCCTTGAATCACCTAGTTTAGCCTTTGAGAGGCCTCACACCAGGTCCAGCCACCGTGCTAAATGAGAGGCAAAGGTGCTCTGAAAGGATGCTGTGCAGCACGTAGCCCCCTGGGGCGGTTACCAGCCCTCCCGGGGACTGAGCTGAGCCAACACATCCCCAAACGTTGCAACTGTGTGCAATCCTTCGAGGCTGCCTTGGCCGTCACCTACTGGGATTGTGCAACTCCGGGTTGCCATCCCATGGCAGCGAGCCTGTAGAGATAAACCTGATTGCAAGGAATTGCATGCAGCCCAGGCGGGAAACTGCAGAATGGGACACCTACAGGACCCCAGACATCTTTGAGAAAACTTGGCCGGGTAGATCATCTGGGAGCAGCTGTTGGGGGGAGGTGAAACACCCTGTTTCTGTGGTGTGAATTTCCCTCTTTGCTTTGCTAAGATGCAGGGCGCCCTAAGGCCTCTGGGACTCAAACTCAAAAGCAGGAGTGTGAGGGCTTGCCTTGCCAGGAACCAGATTCAAGGTGGCTGCCCTTGGGTCCCAAGCACTTGCCTTTGTTTTTCAGGTTGGTAGTTTCAATGGAGACTCCTCCATTCAGATCAGTCCGATAGCAATAAGCTTTGAGGTGTATAGAAGTGTTGTACTAGTCATGTTCCAGGGAAAGGAAATTGATGAAATTTACCCTGGCATGGTGGCTCACACCTTTAATCCCCATACTCAGAGGCAGGCAGATCTCTGGGAGTTGAAGGCCAGCCTGGTCTACATGAGGACACACACCTTCCCATCTCAAAGTTGGTGAAATCAATTTTACTGTTTCTAATTTTCTGTTTTTTTTTTTTTGTTGTTGTTGTTGGGTTTTTTTTTGTTTTTTGGTTTTTTTTTTGGTTTTGGTTTTTTCGAGACAAGGTTTCTCTGTGTTTACCTGGCATCCTGACTCACTTTGTAGACCGGACTAGCCTTGAACTCACAGAGATCCACCTGCCTCTACCTCCCGAGTGCTGGGATTAAAGGCATGTGTCACCACGCCCGGCAATTGCAGACAGCTGTGAACTGCCATGTGAGTGCTGGGATTTGAAACCGGGTCCTTCGGAAGAACAACCAGTGCTCTTAACCCCTGAGCCATCTCTCCAGCCCTATTTTTATTTTTTTGTGGCTATAATTTTGCTTTGTTTTTGAGACAGGGTCACCTGTACTCCACACTAGCCTCAGACTGTGGTGGAACCAAGATGACCTTGAACTCCTGATCCTCCTGCCCCAGCTTCCTAAGTGCTGGGCTAACAGATGTGAGCCACTGTAATCAGCCTGAGGTGATAACTCCTTGCAAACACAAGGACTTGAGTTTGAACTCCAGCACCATACTTACAAAAATGGGTTACCCTGTATAGCCTTGATTATCCTGGAGCTAGACCAGGCGAGCCTCCAACTCAGAGATCCTCCTGCCTCTGCCTTGTGAGTGCTGGGATTAAAGGTGTGCAGCTCCCCGCCCCTGGCTTGTAATAATATTTTTCTGAGATATATTTATTTGTTTTTATGTTTTTTTTTTTTTTTTGGTTTTTCGAGACAGGGTTTCTCTGTGTAACCCTGACTGTCCTGGACTCACTTTGCAGACCAGGCTGGCCTCGAACTCAAAGATCCGCCTGCCTCTGCCTCCCAAGTGCTGGGATTAAAGGCGTGCGCCACCACCGCCCGGCATTGTTATTTGTTTTTATGTGATACGAGTGTTTTCTCTGTGTGTACATCTGTGCACCACATGTATGCAGTACTTAAGGATTTGTCTGAAGTTCCCCTAGAACTGGAGTTACAGATGGTTGTGAGCTACCACGTGGGTGCTGGGAATTGATCTGTGTCCTCTGCAAGAGTAGCTAGTGCTTCTAACTGCTGAGCCATCTCTCCAGCCCCACAACAGGTGTTTTCAACTCATGACATGACAAACAGTCCTGAGGGACTACCTGAGCCTCCTCAGCTAGTTTGGAGGCTCAAGGGCTTGCTTTATTTTTTGCTTTCAATTGTGTTGGGTTGTGGCAGGAGCCCATGGGGTCCAGCCCTTGAGCTCAGCTGTTTCACCTGCTTTCGGAGAAGGTCCTGACCACATGGGAATAACTGTCCCTCTCCTCTGTTTCGCAGTGTCCAACCTGTCACAGTACTTCAGCCCAGCCTCTGTGTCCAGCAGTCCCACCCGGGCCTTGGTGCTGGTTGGTGTGGTCCTCCTGGCCTACTGGTTCTTGTCTCTGACCTTGGGCTTCACCTTCAGCCTCCTGCACCTGGTGTTTGGCCGCTTCTTCTGGCTGGTGCGCGTCATCCTGTTCTCCATGTCCTGCGTGTATATCCTGCATAAGTACGAGGGTGAGCCAGAACACGCTGTGCTGCCACTCTGCCTCGTGGTGGCCATCTACTTCATGACGGGGCCCATGGGCTACTGGCGAGGCAGTCCCGGTGGCCTTGGCAGCCCCACTGTGGAGGAGAAGCTGGAACACCTGGAGAGCCAGGTGAGATTGCTCAACATCCGCCTCAACAGGGTGCTAGAGAACCTTGACCGCTCCAAGGACAAGTGAAGGTCATCCTGGTCATCCAAGGGTGCCAGGTGGTGGTGTCAAAGAAGACAACAGAAGAAGAAAACAGCCGGCAGTCCCACGAAACCCCAACCCTCCCAATAAACTGAGCAAGAGTGCCATGCCTGGTATTTCCCACTGTGTGTCAACCTTAGGACCCATCAGAAGAGAAAGAACTTATGTAGAACTTAATCAGTGTGTTGCTAGTGGAAAACATATTTTTTAAACAATGGATATACCCCCTGTTAGTTGTATAGTCAGATAAATGTATCTGTGCATAGAACATATAAAGTTGATTTTTTTTCAAACATTTAAATACATCTTTTGTAAAGTTTTTAAATAAAGGCAGATGGAGTCAAGATTATCAGAACTTTGAAGGGAGCACTTGAAGTTTTTAACGAAGCTTAAATTGGTTGGTGGGTGAGTACTGTGTGGGATATCTTTGTGCTCCCAAATGTGACCTTTATTTTATGTCTCTTGGGGTTGGTGGAGACTTGGTTAACCAGTGCTGTTTCTTGTTATCGTGGAGACTTGGGCTCAGACTTTTGGATCCTAGGGACCCTGTGAACCCTGTTCATTGTGTTCCTTCGTGTCTTTTTCTGTTTTTTTTTTTTTTTTTTTTTTTTTTTTATGGTGCTGGGGATACTGAGCCCACCCCAACCCCACCCCAACCCCATCCGTTGTATTTCTGAGTGAAGGTACCCATAGATGTCCTGGGATCTTTTCTCCTCTCTGGGCTTTCATTAGACTAACCGCTACCCTTTCCAGAAGGAAACTACATAGATGGGACTACAAAATGTCTTTGGAGTTTGATGCCAAGAACTTCCTGGGTGGGCCCTAAAGATCATTCTAGAATCCAGCTGAAACTCACATTCCCTGTTTGCCAGTGAGTCCCAGACAGCCAGATGGACCCTGATGGGATTTGTTTCCTTTGCTTTTAATTGACTCAGGACCATAGAAGAAAAAGGAACTATTCATGGCCATTAACATCCTATATTTCATTGCTTCTAGAATGTTTAGGCATAAGCCACCTTGAGATCTGAATTGTTTGTCCTGAAATTTTTAAATTTAAGTGTCTTAGGTCTTTTTTGTCTGGGGTCCAGGATGTTGCTGTTATAGCATAGCCTCTGGGGTCAGAGACTGGAGGCGACACCCCTCTGCCAGCATTCTGTGGAAAGAAAGCTGGCTTTTGCAGTATGTGGCTGGGACCACCATTGTCTCTGTGCTCCTTCAGTGAACCCTGGAGCCACTGATTTCCAACTTCAGCTTGGTGGAGGCACCTTCCGGCTCTCATGGTGGACCTTGGTGGAGGGACCCAGCTGACGCCAGCTCTGGTGCCATATGTCTCTGAAGTTCTGTCTTTGGTTGCCAGTATCTGGAGCACAAATTCCGGTCTTTCTGAGGATGTGTCTGAGACAGACCTCTGTTCTTGAGGTGACTGTATGGGACTCCCACTTTCTTGAGAATTTCATTCCCTTCTGGAACCCATACTGGGGAAATCTCTCCATGGACATTAGAAACACATGCTTTCTGATGTGAAACATTCCATTTGTATTGCTTAGATACTAAAGACAAACCTCCACACAGCACAGGGTGTACGTAGATGGGGAGGGGCACATTGGTGATCAGTGTCCTCTTTCCTTCCAAATGTCCAGCCATATCATTGCAAGCGATTGCTTTGCAGATGTTGGCTGGGAAGCAATTATCCGCTGTAAAGCTGGGGATCCCTGCTCTTGCCTTGGCTCTTCTTGTAGGTGGCTACTGAGATGTCCTAGGTCAGGTCTTAGGCAGACAGTCTACTGTAGCTGAGTGTGCAATCCCAGTATTCAGGAGGCAGAGGCAGAAGGATTGCTGCTATTTGGAGGCCAGTCTGGTCTAAGGAGTATATTCTAGGTCAGCCAAGGTTACATAGCAAGACCAGAAGCCAGGTGTAGTAGCACACAAGAGCAAGAGATAGGCAGATCTCTGAGTTTGAGGCCAGCGTGGTCTATATAGTGAGTACCAGGCCAGTCAGAGTTAACACATCTGAGACCTTGCCTCAAGACAATAACAACAGATAAGGTAAAAAAATCTATGATATTTTTTCTAGCCTGACTAAGTGTAGACTCTAAAGCCAGTTTTATATATGTACATTTATACATATATGAAATTATATCATATATATATATATATGATAACTTCATTTTAATTTTTTTTTTTTGGAGCTAGGGTCTCATGTATATTAGGTTGGTCTTGAACTTGCTAAGTACCTGAGACTGGCCTTAAACTTCTGATCCTCCTGCCTCCACCTCCTGTGTGCAGGGATGACAGGTGTGTGACAACATTCCCCTTGTATGCAGTCCTTGGGATATTTAGGTACTCAATGTGGAACATGTTTGATGCATGTTAAAAGAGCATTCTGAAGTCCAGCCCCGAGATGCCTTCATTCAGAATGGAAGAATGTACAAGTCAGAGTAGAATATTACTTGAAATTCTAGTAGTAGTTTTTTGTTTTTAAAATTTCAGATGGTGTTTGATGCTCACATTTTACCTTGTTTGGATGTATTCTTTTTTTTTTTTTCTTTTGAGGCAGGGTCTCTACATAACCCTGACTGTCCTGGAACTCTTTAGATAGACCAGGCTGTCCTCTAACTCACCTGCCTCTGAGTGCTGGGATTAAAGGTGTGCGCCACCATGCCCGGCCCGTGGATGGAGTCTTGACCCCCAATAGTTAAAGATTTTTCTGTCTCTGCTCCGTGGAAGAATGCAGCTTATTGGTCTCTCCCCACCATCTCTTTTGTATGTGGAAAGATGTATTTTTGTACCTTATTTCATGTCTTATCTTCTGGGCTGTGTACAACTCCTCCTCAACTGAGTAACATCAAGAAACATTTTGATGGCAGCTACTGTGGATCTGTTATAATTGAGGGTCCACGGGCCAGCGATATGGCTCAGTTAAGGTACTTGCCACCAAACAAGTTTGATTCCTGGGACCCACATGGTGAAAGAAGATGGGCCACTCCCACAGGTTTCCTCTGACCTCTACAACATGGGCCATGGCTCGCCACCCCTTCCTCCCAGTAATCCATATATAATTTTTTTTTTAAATGAAAAGAAGATAGGGTCAGGATTTTAATTGTTTTAAAATCAGTGTTAATCCCTTGATGGTTCTCCCATTAAGTACCTGCTTTACCAAGGACAGGACTGAGGTAATTAATGTTGTTATCTCTGAAGTACTGGGTCTAGGTGATCATATTGGGGTTGTTGTTTTTGTTTTTGTTTTTGTTGTTGTTGTTTTTCAAGACAGGGTCTCTCTGTGTATCCCTGGCTGTCCTGGAACTCACTCTGCAGACCGGGCTGGCCTCGAACTCATAGAGATCCGCCTGCCTCCTCCTCCCAAGTGCTAGGATTGAAGGCATGCACCACCACACCCAGCTATGAATTTTTTATTTTATGTATATGGGTGTTTTGTCTGCTTGTATGTCTGTGTATCACGTAGGAGCCTGGTGCCTGCAGAGGCGAGAAGAGGGTGTCAGATCCTCTGGAATTAGAGTTACAGACAGTTGTCAGCTGCAGTGTGGATGTTGGAATTCAAACCCAGGTCCTGTGGGTTTGAATTCCAGACCTCTAACCGTTGAGCAGTCTTCCGGCCCTGTTGTTTGTTTGTTTGTTTCTTTCTTTCTTTCTTGTTTATTTTACTTTATTTTGTGATGGGTTCTTTTGTGGCCCTGGCTGCTCTGAAACAGAGCTATGTGGCTAAGAATGACCTTGAACTCCTGATCCTGCCTCCACTCTCCGAGTGCTAGGATTAGAGACAGGCGCCACCACACCCAGTTAATGCAGTGCTGGGGATGGAACCCAGTGCCTTTATATGCTATGTAAGCCCTCTACCGATTTAGCCCAGGTCCAGCTTTTGGTCTGCGTTTATATAGTGATTTCTTCTCGACTCTATTTTGTCTTTTTTTTTTTTTCTTTTTTTCCAGAGCTGAGGACCGAACCCAGGGCCTTGCGCTTGCTAGGCAAGCGCTCTACCACTGAGCTAAATCCCCAACACCTCTTCCTGACTTTAACCTGAAGGCTGTTGGTATAGCACACAGACATACTTTCCATTGCTGCCAGCATCTCCTGCCCTCAGGTCCTTTGGTGAGCCTTGGCTTTCTTTTTTTACTGGCAATAAAGTGTGGAAAACAATGTCCTCACTGCTGGCCTTGTGAATCGTAATGGGGTGCTCTGTTCTTAAAAGTGACCCAGGGACAGCCCTGAGAGGCAACCTGGAAATGAGGCTCAGCGGGCCACAGGAGTTATGAACAGAAACGGGTTGAGGATGGCCTTTGTGACTGTCAGGGAATTGCCCAAGAGGGCAGCTCTTTCCTAGGTACCTTGTGAAAACCTCCAAGGGAAGTCTATGGTTGGAAGCATGGCCTTGGCACACCCATGAAGGAGCTGGGGTGAACAGCTCTGCTTGGTCATGTGGTCCTGCCACTCTGACCTGCCCACAGATAGCTTGGAAATAGTATGACCAGACAGCCAGATGTGGTTGCAATCCCAGAACTCCGGAGATAGGTAGGAAGGTGGTGAGTTCAAAGCCATCCTGGTCTGCATAGCAAGACCATGTCTTAACAAACAAATCCAACTTGTTCAAGAGTCAGTACAGAATCTAAATTGTCATTTGTTTTGTTCTGAAACAGGGTCTCACTCCAGCCCAGGCTGGCCCACGCTGGCCTTGAACTCACAGAGATCCACCTGCCTCTACCTCCCAAGAGTTGCGATTAAAAGTGTGCACCACCATGCCTAGCCTCCCAGCGGGTTTTGAATTGCCTAATTTAACCAGAAAGCCAGTACTGGTGTGCTTGGTGTGCACCTGTAGCTACAAGGTATTTCCAAGGCGCCCTTCCCAGCCTTTTTCATTTTCAGGTTCTGGGCTTGTGAGCTCTGTCTCCAGCATGCAAGCTGCTTTTCAAAACAACCTGTGGCCATTCTACAGTGTTTTTGTTTATGACCATTTAAGTACTTGGGCTTTGGGTTCCTCACATGTGAATTGTGGAAAAATACATATGTATCACTGGACAACTGCCAATGATATGTCCTGCCTGGCATCAGCAAGCTTCAGCCCATTGCCTCTCCTTTCAGGTTTTGCTCTTTGGTGATATCCCTCCATAGCTAGAATAGACATGGGGAACCTGTTTTTCTGTCCTGGTGGCACAAGAAGCACACTGTTTGCACTGTCACCGGGACAGCTATGGCAGCTGATGACATGACTGACTCTCTGCCCCAATGTCTCTGCAGATTTCAAGTTTTTGCTGTTGTGTCAGTCCTGTCTGCGTCTGTGATAAATCTCTCAATATCCTATAATATAAATTAATTTCTTGTGACAATGATTAGTGTGGAGTTAAATTCCTCATGAGGTAATTATTTCCTTGTTCTTAGCTGCAAATTATTATTATTATTAAAACCAGTGACATCTTCACAGTTGAGTTCCTGTTTTGTGTTTTGGCTTAGAAATGTTATATAGTATCTAGTTTGACACAATAGAAAGCCATTTCATGTGAACATAGTGGGGTTGGTGCACACATGCATGTGCACATACCTTAGTTGGGAAGCTGATTCTACGAATATCTTATATATAAAAAAAAGCATCAGACTTTTTTTTTTTGCAAAGTGATGGATACATTCCTCTTATTTATTAATCACTGGCTTTGATGTTAGAGGTCTTTATAGATCGACTTAAGAACTGGAATGAAACATTGTGAAACATTATGGCTTAATAAATGTTTATTATAATTTTGTTGTTTGGACTCTTGCATGGATTTCTTCACTTTGGTGAGGCACCCTGTGGTAACTCCCTTACTTCAGATTATTATTTTTTTAATGTGTTTGACTGCTTTGCCTGCATGAATATATGTGTACCTTGTCTGGCCCTGGTTCCCTTAGAGGTCAGAAGAGGGGGTCAGAGGCCCCTGGAATTGGAGTTACAGATGCTACCATATGGGTGCTGGGAAGTGAACCTGGATCATCTACAAGAACTGCAGGTGCTCTTAACCACTGAGCCATCTCTCAAGCCTCATCTTTTTTTTTTTTTTTTTTTTTTTCAAGACAGGGTTTCTCTGTGTAACAGCCTAGCTGTCCTGTACTCGCTTTGTAGACCAGGCTGGCCTTGAACTCAAAGAGATCCGCCTGCCT
Source organism: Lophiomys imhausi (assembly GCA_907164525.1). Lineage (NCBI taxonomy): Eukaryota > Metazoa > Chordata > Mammalia > Rodentia > Muridae > Lophiomys > Lophiomys imhausi. The sequence goes on from CAJQZJ010004765.1 coordinate 9,307,723, forward strand.
CTACCTCCCGAGTGCTGGGATTTAAAGGTGTGCACCACCAACGCCCAGCTTCCTCATCATTTTTATTTATATTTATTTGTTTTATTTTTCAGACAGAATCTAACTATGTAGCCCTGACTGTCCTGGGACTCACTATGTAGACCAGGCTGATCTTGAACTCAAAGTGACTCACCTGCTTCTGCCTCCTGAGTTCTCAGATTAAAGGCATGCAGCACGGCTTCTGGCTATTTTAAATTATTTATTAATTTATTTAGGTTTTCTGAGACAGGGTTTCTCTGTGTAATAGCCCTGGCTGTCCTGGACTCGATTTGTAGACCTGTCTGTTCTCAAACTCACAGAGATCCGCCTGCTTCTGCCCTTCTGCCTCCAGAGTGCTGGGATTAAAGGTGTGTTCCACCACACCCACTTTAAAATTATTATTTATTTATTTTTTTTTTTTGGTTTTTCGAGACAGGGTTTCTCTGTGTATCCTTGGCTGTCCTGGACTCACTTTGTAGACCAGGCTGGCCTCGAACTCACAAAGATCCGCCTGCCTCTGCCTCCCAAGTGCTGGGATTAAAGGCGTGCGCCACCAACGCCCGGCTAATTATTTTTAACTATGCTTTTATGTACTCGTGGTTGCTTGCAGAATCCAGAAGAGGGAATCAGATCCCTTGGAGCTGGAGTTATAGGTAGTTGTGAGCTACCTCAGATGAGTGCTTGGAACCAAACTGGAGTCCTCTGGAAGAGCAGTAAGTGCTCTTAACTGCCAAGCCATCTCTCCAGTACATTTTTAAGAGTTTTTATTTCTGTGTGTGTATTGTTTTGTTTTTCGAGACAGAGTTTCTCTGTGTAGCCCTGATTGCTGTCCTGGACTCTGTGTGTGTGTGTGTGTGTGTGTGTGTGTGTGTGTGTGTTCTCACATGTGCAGACAGCAGCAGTAGCAACAAAGTGCTACGTAAGAGTTGCAGAGAGGGCTGGAGAGATGGCTCAGCGGTTAAGAGCACTGGCTGCTCTTCCAGAGGTCATGAGTTCAATTCCCAGCAACCACATGGTGGCTCACAACCATCCATAATGAAATCTGGTGCCCTCTTCTGGCCTGTAGATATACCTGCAGACAGAACACTGTATACATAGTAAATCTTTAAAAAAAAAACAAAAAAAAAAACCCAAAAGAGTTGCAGAGAGGGGACTGGAGATGGCTCAGCAGTTAAGAGCACTGGCTGTTCTTCCAAAGGATCCGGGTTCAAATCCCAGCACCCACATGGCAGTTTACAGCTGTCTGTAATTCCACACGCCTTTAATCCAAGTACTTGGAAGGCAGAGGCAGGTGGATGTCTGTGAGTTCAAGGGCAGCCTGGTCTACAAAGTGAGTCCAGGACAGCTAGGACTACACAGAGAAACCCTGTCTCAGATTCCCCTCCCCCCAAAAAAAAGTTGCAGAGAGAAGTCATGGTAGAAACCACAGGAGCAAAGATAAAGATCTGCTGTGAAGATATGAAGACAACACACTAGGGTCCTTGTGCCTGGAAGTGTTCCAGAAGCCCCTAAGCATTAAGGGACAAGCCTTTGGTTGCTCAAAATCCTACAGTGGGGTGGTGGGTTGGTGGTCATTGGGTGAAGAAAGCCGACTGCTGGCCTCTGCCAGTCTTTGGCCTCAGCTAGTGG
>CAJQZJ010004765.1:9309379-9379087 GCA_907164525.1 Lophiomys imhausi
AGAAAGCCGACTGCTGGCCTCTGCCAGTCTTTGGCCTCAGCTAGTGGTGACAACAGGTAGGTGGTGCCCTCTAGCGTTACAAGACTGTTTAAGGACCCCCCCCCCAACCCAACATGAGCTGCAAACCTAGTGTGGTTCTAGGCAGTTGAGATTTTTCAGTCTTTGGGTGGAGCTGGCTTTGTACCTTCCAGACCTACCAGGTGTGAAGATTGGGCAGCTCTCTGTGGGAAGTTGGAATTCCTTAGCTCTTACATTCTGCCTTGCATTAGAAGTTGCCAGCATTATAAGTTTAGACCCTGAGCTCACACCCTTGTCTCTGAAGGCTTGACCGATCTCTGCAACACTACCAGTAATCAGTCTCCAGTCTCTTGTTTTCTGTCTTCTTACCTCCTCATTTCCTTCAGTTATGTGAGACCCTGTCTTAAAAAAAAAATAATTAGGCCAGTGAGATGGTAAAGGTGCCTGCCACCAAGTTGATGACCTGAGTTTGATCCCTAGGACTCACATTGTGGGAGGAGAGAACTGACTCCCTTAAGTCTGTCTTCTGACCTCCACGTGTGGACCATGGCACATGTGTACCCACTTAGTTACACCTACTTCCTACTACACATGCATGGGAAGTGAACATAATACATTATATACGTTTGCATGAAATTGTCAAAAAATAAATAAACAACATCAGGGGTAATAATTCATTGCTTATAAACAATTTACCACTAACAATAATAGTGATTTTTTTTCTTTGTTTTGAGACAAGATGTCACTATGTAGCCTTGGCTGACCTCAAACTGGCCTTCCTGAGCACTGTGATTAAAAGCATACATCACCGTCACAATCACAATGATTTAAAACAATTCTTGCCGGGCATGGTGGTGCACGCCTTTAATCCCAGCACTCTGGGAGGCAGAGGCAGGTGGATATCTGTGAGTTCAAGGCCAGCCTGGTCTACAAAGAGAGTCCAGAACAGTTAAGGATACACGAAGAAACCCTGTCTCAAAAAACCAAAAAATAAATAAATAAAAATAAAAAATTAAAATAATTCTTTAATTGCTTAACATCTGCCTAGGGCCCCGGGGATAGACAAGTCCCTCTTATCTTGTCTCAGTCTCAGACTCTACTGTGACTCTTGTTGCAGTCAGGAGCTAAGGATCTGATGCTTGTGGCTCTTGAAAGCTTGTGCCCCAGAAGGATTAAACACACAGACACACACACACAAGCACACATGCTGGCAGTGCCTCCTGCTCCCAGAAGAGGATAATAAAAGCTACCAAGTTTGTGGGTAAAGCCCAGTCACAGCCTCTCCCTTGTGACCCTCAGGCCTTATAGTCTCTAGCTTCCAAATGGTTTGCCTACTATGAGCTGACCCAGCCCCTGACTCTGGGACACTCAAAGGAGGGGGGACCTCCAGACCAGAAAAAGTATTTCTCTCCACCTGCCCCAGGGTGCTGAAGGGCCTCCTGCCTGAAATGACCCCCAGCAGTCTTGAGTCCCAGAACTTCGAATAGTTGTTCATCCCCACAGGACTATCTAGTGTTGTGGCACACGCCTTTAATCCCAGCACTTGGGAGGTAGAGGCAGGCGGATCTCGGTGACTTCAAGGCTAGCCTGGTCTACAGAGTGAGTCCAGGACACCCAGGACTACACAGAGAAACCCTGTCTCAAAAAACAAAAATCTAGATAGGAGTATGTCTTCATCCTGTGACAGTCTATGATGCCAAGGGTCAAACTATCCCCAAGGCCAGTCAGTCCTGGCTAGACATGGGCCATGGTGCCAGAAAGCATTGCCTGGTGTGGGTGGAATGCTTCTGGTGTTCTTGCCTGCATGGGTAAAGGATGGGTAGGTGAAGGGAGGGATGCTAGAGTAGTGGGTTTCCAGGTCAAGCTGGCAACAAAGATGGTCACTCTGTGATGCCCTAAGTGACAGGAGAGAGTTCCTGTGTCTCCATCCGCTTCCCCTGTCTGATCTTAAGGGATTGTCTTTGTCAATAAAGGAGAAAGCCTAGACTCCCAGAGGTTGAGATATAACCTCACCAAACAGTGGCTGGTCCTTCTGGAACTGGCTGCCAAGAGCTCTTATTCACACCACCTTCCTGGAGGCAGGACAAACTTCTGCCCTTTCCTTTTCATTCCTGGATAAAGTGTGGCATGTGGGGCTTTTTGTTAGGTTATTGATTGATAAGGGCTCAATAGGTAGCCAAAGCTGGCTTTGAACTCACTATATGGAGGAGCTTGACCCCCGTGGACATTCTTTCAGCAATGAATAAACAAGGAGATCGCAAGCCCTTGAGGTCTATTTTGTGTCAAACCAATATACTTCTGTTTGGACCATCTGGGATGAGGAGGGAGAAAGTCAGGGCACCTGCTTTCACTTGGGTCCACTTAAGGGACCCTGCCTTTGTTTACCAAAGTGTCATGCAGAGGAGACAGTGGATAAAGGCTGCCATTCATATTGTACAGTCTCAGTGTCACCTCATCCTGTCTTGTCTGAAGCAGTCCACTCTCAGGTGACCCAGCCACTGTTTGCTGCGGACTCCTCCTGTGCACTGTTCCCTGAACCTTTATGTAAAGAATTGGGCTGAGTGGGTCCTGTAGGATCCTCAGGTCCCCCATGCATGGGCCTGCCCCTGTCTCAGTTCAGCATGCATATTTGAGCATGCAGATGTCTAAAACCTTTTTGGTCTGGGGATGCAGATCAGTGTTTGCTTAGCATGCTGGAGGTGAGACATGACTTCCACCCAGCACATGGAAGGTAGAGGCAGGGGGATCAGAAGTTAAAGATCAGTCTAGGCTACATAGCGCTTTTTAGTCCAGCTTGGGCTGCATGGGACCTTGTGTCTCAGAATAAATTTAAAAAATTAAAATAAGCATTTTGGTGGGAAGGGAAAATAAGATCAAAATATATTGCACGGAAATTTTTTTTCTTATATAAAGCAAATCTGGAGAAACAAAAAAGTGTCTCCAAAAAAATTTTTTTTTAAACGAAAGCGTTTTCCCAGAATCCCGAGCTTTCCTACGGGGCTATGGTGTAGGGTTCCCAAGTTTCCGGACTCTCTGGGCTGTCAGGTTGTCAAGGTGACAGCCGCACCCAACCTCCCTGGTATCTGGGGGCTCCTCCCCTCTGCCCAGCTCTTATTGGGCACGCCTCTTCCGGGATCCCCTTCCGGATTGGCTACCGTTCCGGCCGGCCCTTCGCAGCGCCGCGACCTGGGCTGATGTGGGGCCAGTCCCGCGCCAGCCAATCAACGCGCGAGTCGCTTGTGGCGCGTGGATGTACTCAGTATCCCTCCGCCGGGTGCGGCAGGGGAGTGGCTATCCCGGCCTGAAAAGAAGTTTCTTGTGGCTAGTGCAGAGCCTGAGGTCCGCCCGGATCGAGCTTCCTTTCTTCGTGGCCAATAGCGCTGCAGGGTAGCTCTGTGGTAAAGCACCTGAATTCGCTGGCGGGAAGACCTGGGTTCCAGCCCCGTCCCCCGTAAAACAAGAAGGTAAATTAATATACAAATTAAAATTAAGATATTGAGATAGAGACGCACTCCTAAAACAAGCAGGTAAATAAATAGAAGAATTAAAAGAAATAAAAGAGGAAGGGAAGCCGGGCGGTGGTGGCGCACGCCTTTAATCCCAGCACTTGGGAGGCAGAGGCAGGCGGATCTCTGTGAGTTCGGGGCCAGCCTGGTCTACAAAGTGAGTCCAGGACAGCCAGAGCTGTTATACAGAGAAATCCTGTCTCGGAAAAAAAAAAAAAAAAAAAAGAGGAAGGGAGGCAGGCTTGGTGTACACTTGGCAAACCAGCACTAGGGAGTTGGAGGCAGGAGGATCAGAATTTCAAGGTTATCCTGGGTTACACTGCAAGTCAATGCCAACATGGGCTACATGAGACTGCGTCTCAAAAACAAAAACACCTCAACACAATGCCAATAAAAGATGGGGCCGGGAGTGGTGGCGCATACCTTTAATCACTGCACTCAGGAGACAAAGACAGGCAGATCTCTGTGAGTTCGAGGCCAACCTGGTCTACAGAGTGAGTTCCAGGATAGACAGAGAAACCCTGTCTCACAAAACAAAACAAAAAAGAAAAATGGGAACGGGTTGTGGTGTCACAGGCCAGTAATCCTACCTACCTGGGAGGCTGAGACAAAGAAGTGGGCAAATTCAAGGCTAGCTTGTGCTGCATAGCAAGTTCAGGGCCAGCCTGAGCAATCCAGGAAGTGTTCCTCTTCATTTTCCTGCCTTTGCCTCTTTAGCATATCCTACCAGCAAGCACAATCCTAGTCACCACCGGCTGAACATAGAAGGAAATGAGGGCCCCAGAGATGGCTCTGCAAATAAAGGTGCTTGCCACCAAGCCTGAGGACCAGAATTCAATTCCTAGGACACACATGACAGAAGGTTGAGGGCAGTCCTGAGAGTTGTCCTCTGATCTCTGTTTGGCACATGTCATCTACACCCTCACCAACCAAAATAAATGTGTGTGTGGGGGGATGAATCGGTAGTTGCCAGAGACTGTGTTAGAGCCACACACACACACACATTTTTTAAAAGGCTCGGGGTATGGCTCAGTGGATAAGTGCTTAGAGCTCAGGCATGAAGGACCTGAGTTCCAATCCCAGAATCCATGTAAAATGCTGGGTATGGTAGCAGATTATCTATAATCCCAGCACTGGGAGGGTGTGGAGACAGGAGGATTCCTGGGAACACTGGCCAGCTAATTGGAGAGCTCCAGCTTCAGTGAAAGATTTTGATTAAAAAAAAAAATAGAGTGGGAGGGCCAGGAGTTGTGTTGTACGCCTTTAACCCTGGATGCACCGTGCTGGCTAGTGTAACATTCAGTTGGCTCTGCTCCCCTTCCTTCGCTGCAGATGCCAGCTGAAGACACTAGAGACCTTGTGTTGGTAGGGACCTTTTCTCTGGCAGCTGCATCAGCGAAGACTTTAAGCTTACATAAGAGAAAAAAAAAACAACAACAACAAAAAAAAAAAAAACAAGTGAAGCCAGAGGGTGTGCGCTCACCCCATCTGGTCACCTTTCTCACTGTGAGCAAATGAGCAATCTGGAGCAAGCTTCAAGTGGGCTGGCTGGCTTGGCTGGCTGGCTGGTCCAGTTGTCTTGAGGGACAGCTGAGGCAGGAAGACCTATGCCTTGATATTAGTGCTGGGACCAAAGGAGAGTGCTGCCTGGGCATGGTTTTCACCTCTGTCACCTAGCAGTGGGTGCTGCCAGAAGGATGGACTCCAGATGGGGGCTGGAGGAAGCGCAATCCACCATGTTTGTCGCAGGATGTTGCTAAAAAAAAACGATAGAACATGAGGGAGCAACATCCTGAGTGTCAGCCCAGGGTGGAAGTACTCACCTGTCATTACAGCACTCAGGAGGTGGAGGCGGGAGGATAGTGAGTTCACTGTCATCCTTGGTTACAAAGTGAGTTTACATGAGGACCCTGTCTCAAAATAAAACAAGGGCTGGAGCAAGGCTCAATGGTTAATAAGTGTGCATATTGCTCTTGCAGAGGACCTCAGTTGGATTTCCAGCACCCCCATCAGGCAGTTCACAATTGCCTGTGACTTCAGCTCCAGGGGATCTGACCCCCTCATATATAGACATTCACATGTACAGGTAAATAATAATACATATATTTTAGAAGTAAGCAAGAGAATAGGGCTGGTGGGGTGGCACAGCATGCAAACCTGATGACTTGATTTCAATCCTCAGATCACACGTGGAAAAAAGGAACTGACTCCTGAATGTTATCCCCCAAGCTCCACCCACACGCCCTGGAATGTGCTCCCACTCTCACACACAATAGTGATACTTAGATATAAAGCAAAGAACGGCTCCCCCCCCAAAGACCTTTTGGATACCATCCTCCCCCCACCATGTGTCTCTTTTTCTCTGTCATTCTTGCTGTTACCCAGACTGGTTTCAAGCTTCTGGACTCCAGTAATCCTCCTGCCTCAGCTTACTGAGTGCTGGGACTACAGGTGTGTTGTACACACCAGGGACAAAAGAAAAAAAAAAACAGGCAAATTATGTTTTGAGGGTTAGTGTACATTTCTACAATTTGTATATACCATTTTGTAGTTCTATTTATTTATCTGGTTTTTTGGGACAGGGTTTCTCTGTGTAGCCTTGGCTGTCCTGGACTTACTTTATAGACCAGGTTGGCCTCGAACTCACAGAGATCGCCTGCCTCTGGCTCCTGAATGCTGGGATTAAAGGCGTGCACCACCACACCTGGCTTCCATTTTACAGTTCTTATTTCACTAAAAATAAAGTTTCTGAGACATTTGATGACTGCTGGTCAGCTCATGATGTCGTAATATATTGGCTAGAGGGTGGGGGAGTCACCTATACTGTAGTATTCATTCCTATGTTAGTAGACTTTTTGTTTATTTGGTTGGTTTTTTCAAAGACATAGTCCTGGCTGTCCTGGACTCTGCAGACCAGGCTGTCCTGGGACTCAGAGATCTGCCTGCCTCTGCCTTTCGAGTGCTGGGATTAAAGGCTTTGGAACCCACTGCCCGGCTTAGTTAGTGGACTTTTTAGTGGTTTATTTGGTGCTCATGTGTGTGGGTGCGCACACGCCAATGCACAAATGCAGAGTCAGAGGACAACTTGTGGTAGGTGATTCTCTCCTAGCACATGGGTCCCAGGAAGTCAACTTAGGCCATCAAGCATTCTGGGAAGCACCTTTAACTGGCCGAGCCATCTCGATGGCACCCCCACACCCTTTTAGAGGGCTTTATGTATAGTGTATGTACACCATACGTGTGCCAATAGGTGATTGTGAGCCAGCGTGTGGGTTTTGGGAACAGAACCTGGGTCTTCCATAGGAAACTGCTCTTAATTGCCAAGCCATATCTCTAGCCTCCAAGTGTATGAGTGTTTTTATTTATTTCTTTTTTTTTTTTTTTGGTTTTTCGAGACAGGGTTTCTCTGAATATCTCTGGCTGTCCTGGACTCGCTTTGTAGACCAGGCTGGCCTCGAACTCACAAAGATCCGCCTGCCTCTGCCTCCCAAGTGCTGGAATTAAAGGCGTGCGCCACCACCGCCCGGCTTCGTGTTTTTATTTCTTAATTTTAAAAGTTCTAGATGTGTTTACCTGTGGAGTTTATGTACCCACGTGTGCAGGTGCCCTCGGAGATACAAGTGGTTGTGAGCTGCCTGGTAGGGGTGCTGGGAACGGAGCCTGGGACCTTTGTGAAGAGCAATAAACGCTCTTAACTGCTGATCCATTTCTCCAGCTCCTCAAGCGTGTGTGGTTTTTAAGAAGAAAGTTCTGGGCTTTGCTTGTGCTGGGCCCTTCTGTAATGGAAACTCAGCACAGACCCTTCTCTATCTGTTGGCTCAGAGCTCAGCACCCTAAGAATCATCTGGCTTGCCTACCTGCCCCGTGTCACTCATCGCTGCAAGATTTCCCACTGTGTCTGTTGTGGCCTTGTTCCTAATCCCTGCATTCCTGCTTGGAGCTGGGGAGGAGGTGGGAGAAGCTGGGCTTTTGCCTCCTGTGGCCCTGGCTTGAAGGAGTTGGCACCTGCCCTGTTTCCACGCCTCTGGGATGTAGTGGGATGGCAAAGCCACCCATCTTGGGAGTGCAGAAAAGGAAACCATCCCACAACACACCTTGCTTTCCTCTTGACCTCATCTGGAGGGCCTATGTCCTGCCCCAGCTCTGACTTGGCCCTGCATCAAAACCACCTGTGCCTCAGGTGAAGGCGGTTTTGAGTCAGAGACTTGTTCTTGTCTAGTTATGGGCAGATAGCACACACACACACACACACACACACACACACATATGGAGAAAGGACCCATCAGTAGCTGTTATCTTCCCACCCCAGCCAGGCCACTGTAGTGGTTCATGTGGCCCTTTGCAATGTCCTCGATGGTGGCAAGCATGCTTTCGGCGCTTTGTGCTTGGCACAGCTGTGGTTTGCCAGGAAGATCAGTGGGCTGGACAGCTTGGCTTCACTTCACACAGGTGTTAGGTTATATCATGTTAGAAATGATCTTCCATGAACATCAACCCGCCTTTTTCTTTTTCTTTTTTTAAAATAGGGTCTTACTTGGTAGCCCAGGCTGGCCTTGAAGTGGCAATGAAGAAGGGTGGTTCAGGAGAGAGACAATTTTTTTTGGGGGGGGTTTCAAGACAGGGTTTCCTCTGTGTATCCCTGGCTGTCCTGGACTTACTTTGTAGACCAGGCTGGCCTTGAACTCACAGAGATCTGCCTGCCTCTACCTCCCAAGTGCTGGGATTAAAGGAGAGAGACAATTAAGAAATCACCTTTTAGGGTTGGAGAGATGGCTCAGAGGTTAAGAGTGTGCACTGCTCTTCCAGAGGTTCTGAGTTGAATTCCCAGCACCCAGATGGAAGCTCACAACTCTCTGATTCCACCTTCCAGTGTGCAGATGTACATGGAGACAAAGTACCCATTCTACATAAAGTACATTAAAAACAAAACAAAACAAAAAACAAACCACTTTCCAGCTCTGTTACTTTGTGTACTGGGAATTGAACCCGGGATCTTGCACATGCTAGACAGATGCTCTACGCCTGAGGGAGGCCCGCAGCCCCTTTGCCTCATTTTAAATTTGAAACTCCCCCCCCCCCCAATAATATATTTGAGACCATATTTAACTAACACAGCTCAGGCTGGCCTTGAACTCCTGATCCATATGCCACCACTTCCCTAGAGCTTGGATTAGAGATCTGCATCATCACAGCAGGCTCCTGTGATGTTGGGTATCAAACCCGGGACTTCATGTATGCTGCTCAACCACTCTTAGCAACTGATCCACAGCTCTAGGGGATTTGCAGCCTCTCCTGATTCTCCACCCCTCTCTGTGATAGGAAGGGTATCATTGGAGCAAAAAGGGCCTGAAAGGTTCCTTCAGAAGTGCTGCCACTCCTGGACAGGTGGTTCTGGGTTGTGTGTGTGTGTGTGTGTGTGTGTGTGTGATGTTTAAGGAGGGGAAGGAAGGTAGGACAAAGCCACTCCTGGACAGGTGGTTCTGGGTCGTGTGTGTGTGTCTGTGTGTGTGTGTGTGTGTGTGTGTGTGTGTGTGAGATGTTTAAGGAGGGGAAGGAAGGTAGGACAAAGCCTGGCTGTTCTGGTTATAGCTTACGTGTGTGTGTGTGTGTGTGTGTGTGTGTGTGTGTGTGATGTTTAAGGAGGGGAAGGAAGGTAGGACAAAGCCTGGCTGTTCTGGTTATAGCTTACTTCTTGGATCCTTTCAAAGGGGCTGGGTCTAGCTGGGTAGGCAAGGATGGGGGAGTTACAGAGAATAAAGAGGCAGGCAGGTAGCTACTGTTATCTTACCCCATGAAGACTAGTAAAGCTCCTGGCCAACCCAGGCTTCCTCTGGTCCCTGAATGCCGCCCTTCAGTGAGCAGCCACTGGGCTCTTTCTGAATGAGCGTTTCTCAGACCGGCTTTCAGTGATCAGACCACTGTAGCTGTGTGCCCTAGCTGGACTAGCACAGACCCCAGAGCGGGTACGTGACTGGGGTGTGTGTGTGCCTGTGCGTGTGTGTATGTGGGGGGGGGGGGAATGATGCATCCTGAAAGCCACTTGTGTGCAGCATATGCCCAGACTGAAGTTGCAATCTCTGTGTGTTTGTGATGATGGAAATATGGAAACTGGTTAACACTGGCTGGTGTGAGAGCTGGAGAGATGGCTCAGAGGTTAAGAGGACTGGCTGTTCTTCCAGAGGACCTGAATTTGGTTCCGAGCACTGACATCTGGCAGCTCCCAACCACCTGTAACTCGAGCTCCAGAGGATCAGACTCCCCCTTCTGACCCATACATGTGGCATTCATACACACACACACACACAGATACATGTGCATAAATTTTTAGAAAGATCCAATGGTGGCTGGCGGCAGAGACTGCTTGCTAGGCTCCAGAGATGCTGAAAGCTGTGAGGCTGACAGGATTGCTGAGAGGCATGAGTTTGGATAATAAATATGAGAAGGGAGGGCCTCATAACTTGTATACAGGTTGGTTTTTAGTTGTCAAGGTGACACAAATTAGATTCACATTGGAAGAGGGAGCCTCAACTGAGGAACTGGCTCTAGACTGGCCTGTGGTGTGTCTGTGGGAGATTTTCCTGATTGATGGAAAAGGGTCCAGCCCACGGTGGGTGGTGCCTCCCCTGGGTAGTTGGTCCTGGGTTGTATAAGAAAGCAGGTGAGGCGGTGGTGGCACATCCCAGAGTGAGTTCCAGGACATCTAGGACTACACAGAGAAACCCTGTAAAAAAAAAAAAAAAAAAAAAAACAGGCCGAGCAGGCTAGTGAGCAAGTTTCTTTTTTTTAACCTCTGTCCCTGCTTTCTGGTTCCCTCAGTGATGGGCTGTGACCTAGAAGTGTAAGCCAGATAAACTGTCTCCTCCCCAAGTTGCTTTCTGTTTGTTACAGCAAACTAGAACAACACAGCACCAACTCACAGCAGGGTTGCCCTCTCCACATCCATTGCCTGGGGCCAGCCGCCTGTCTCCCACTCATCACCATTTCCCGTAACATCAGGTACCTTCACCTCTGGAGTACTTGGTCGGGAGGCTCCTATTGGAAGCTTAATCCCCTGCAGGTGAGGCCAGGTGCTTAGGTCCTGAGGGCTAAGTCCTGTCCTGTCCACTTGTGTGAGCAGATTATCGCTGGTTCTCAAGAGGCAGGCTTGAGTCCTGTCTTTGCTCTCTTCCTCCCTTCATGCTCCAGGTTCTCTCTTGTCCTTCTGCCTCCCCTACAACCTGGGGAAAGCAGGAAGACCCAGACCAGAGGAAGCATCTAGATTTTTTTTTTTTTTTGGTTTTTCGAGACAGGGTTTCTCTGTGTATCCTTGGCTGTCCTGGACTCACTTTGTAGACCAGGCTGGCCTCGAACTCACAAAGATCCGCCTGCCTCTGCCTCCCAAGTGCTGGGATTAAAGGCGTGCGCCACCACTGCCCGGCTTAGATTTTTTTTTTAATACCCCAGTTTTGGATCCATAAGAAACCACCTCTGGCCAGGTAGTGGTGGTGCACGCCTTTAATTCCAGAACTCAGGAGGATCTCTGAGTTCAAGGCCAGCCTGGTCCACAGAGTGAGTTCCAGGACGGCCAGCGCTACACAGAGAAACCCTGTCTTGAAAAACCAAAACACACACAAAGAAACCCAAAACTAAAGAAAATAAATCATCCTTGGGGGGCTAGGCGGATGGCTTAGTAGGCGAATGTCCACTGTACAAGCAAGAGGACATGAGTTTGATGCCCAGAACCCGAGAGACAATAGCCAGGTGTGGTGGCACACGTCTGCAGTCTCAGCCCTGGAGATCCCTGGAGCTTGCTGGCCAGCCACCCTAGCCTACTTGGCGAGCCCTGGACTGGTGAGAGAGCCTGACTTAAAAAACAAAGTGAGAGGGGCTGGAGAGGTGGCTCAGAGGTTAAGAGGACTGGCTGTTCTTCCAGAGGACCTGGGTTCAATTCCCAGCACCCACATAGCAGTTCACAACTGTCTGTAACCCCAGCTCCAGTGCATCCAACACCCTCACATAGACATACATGCAGTAAAAACACCAATTCACATAAAATAAAAAATAAATTTAACACAAAACAAAGTGAGAGGTTGGGGAGATAGCTGGAGAGATGGCTGAGTGGTTAAGAGCACTGGCTGCTCTTCTAGAGGACCCAGGTTGATTCCCACCACTATTCACAACCATCTATAACTGCAGTCTAAGGAAATCCAACACCCTCTTCTGGCCTTCATGAGCACCAGGAATGTACATGGTACACAAACATACACACGTACACATAAAACACCCATACACATAAAACAAACAAACACCCCCCAACAAACAAAAAAATCCAACCAACCAAAAAACAAAATAAAATAAAACAAGATGGGAGCCTGGCATGGTGGTGCATAGTTTTAATCCCAGCACTTGGAAGGCAGATCTCTGTGAGTTCAAGGCCAGCCTGGGCTACATAGTGAATTCCAGGCTAGCCAAAGCTACAGAGCAAGACCCTGTCTCAAAAAACAAAAACCAAAAAACTCAAAGTGGATGTCAACTGAAGAATTACTTTCATGATTGACTTCTAGCCTCCACACACATGTGCCTACTCCCAAGAACACACACACACACCCCGGCAAGACTATTATATTAGCACCCAGAAGCTTCTCACCACAGTAGGATCTGAGCATGCCTTCTCTCGACTGGAACCTTCTTCTGGTCTCATCTCACCCAGATTCAAAGTCAACATCTCTGATGTTCCTGAGGATCAACTGAAGCTGCCACTATTTTCTTCACCGACTTTGTCCTCTACCCTTGGGCTATGGTACCAAGGACCTTGGCCTTTTTAGAAAGTTGTCTGTGCACATAGCATCCCTGCCTGGGGGGCCTGGACACTGGCTGTTCCCTCTGCTTAGAAACTTTCTGCGAGATTTTCCCAAAGCTCCCTCCTGTCACCTTCAAGCCACTAGGAGAAGTCATACAGGGCCAACCCCACCCCCCAGCCCTATCTTTTCTTTTAGTTCTGACACAGGGCTTTATTAAGGTTGCTCAGGCTAGACTTGAACTCACTCTGTAGCAAGGATAACCTTGAAACCCGGCCCCTCCAGCCTCTACCTCCCAAGTGCTGGGATTATAGGGTATTGCTCTGGGATCCAAGCTTGAGTGGAACTTACCTTCATCCTCCTGCCTCAGTCTCCAGAAGGCTGGTTTTCAGGCGTGGCCCAGAACTTCCTGTGCTTAGCGCTTTTGTTTCGGTTCTGAGGATGGACCCGCGGTCTCACTCACTCAGTATCTTTTGTTACACTATATACCCCACATATCCCTGTTACAGCATCCCTGTGAGTACGTGCACACGACACGCGTTTTAAAGGTCTTCCCTCTTCCTCACATCCGTCTGCATGAGTTTTCTGCCCAAGACACCTCTGCAGCTAAGTGAGTGTAAGGAAAGCAATTTAATCCTGAATAAATGAATGAATGAACTAACGAACGCACGCCAAGGAGGGCACCACCCGCCAGGTTCTGCAACAGGTGAAGGCGCGGACCACGCTCACCGCGCCTGCGCAGGCCAGCACTCTTTTTGGCAGCGTACGCACCATTTGCAGGAGCAGCGCGGCGGAGGGTTACAGCAGAGGGTTACAGAAGAGGGCGTGGTCTCATGAGGCGTGGCTTTCTGGAGGCGTGGCAAACCCTGCTTGGGGGGTGTGACCAGGCCGGATGTCCCGCAGGCCGCGCCGGCGCTGGCTCAGTATCGAGCCGTCTTTCGTCGGCGCCTCGGTGATTCGCTCCACGCCTTGCGCTCTTGGCCGTCCCCACAGCCCCAGCCCGGCAGCCCCGGCCACGCAACTCTGCAACCATGTCCAAGCTGGTGCGGCTCGGGCGCGAAGAGATCATGGAGTGCCAGGTGATGTGGGAGCCTGACAGCAAGAAGGATACGCAGATGGACCGCTTCCGGGCGGCCGTGGGTGCCGCCTGCGGCCTGGCGCTGGGTGAGTGCGGGCACGCGGCTAGTACACCCCCGTCATGGGCCTTCCCGGAAGCAATTCCCTCTAGGGATGCCCGCTCTAAGAAGGTCTCTTCTAGCTGTTGGGATAAGCCTCTGATAGATGAGTGGATGGCCAGTGTCCCTATTTTAGGGTTGGGGAAGCTCCTTGGCTTGGGGGTATCCCTCTAGGAAGGTTCCTCTTTTTTCCCTTCTTGGTTGCTGAGATGGTCCCTTGATGAATGGTCCTGGACAAGGGAGCCCCCTTGTCTTAGAGTCCCCCTCTAGAGAGGTCCCTCCTAGTTGTTGGCATGGGTCTCTGATGGATGGATGGCCAGTGACCCTGTCCTGGGGTTGGACGAACACCCTGGTTCTGGGCCCTCCTCTGGGAGGTGTTGTTCTTCTGATGGTGTATCCTTTGCTGTTTTGGGGAGCATCACCAAATGTAGAGGCCCCTTTCCTGGCTGCAGCACCTCCCTGCAGGTGAGGTTCACTCTCTGGAAGTGGCCAACCCCTTCTTTGTTCCTCAGATCTTTTGCTAGACTTGCCTGCTTGGAAAGTGGCTCCTGGGGTCTTGACTTCCGGCCTGTGGGGTCTTATTTCGGGTCTAAGTTGCAGTTCTTTTTGAGTTTGTGGGATTTATATGACAGGCTCCCTCCATCTGGCTTTGCTAGGGACCAAACTGAAATCTCACTCTGGAAAGGTGGGAGTTCATTCCTCCTCCTTCCTTTAAGGTTATGGTAGAGTCCTCTTTTATGTTTAAACTCCCAGCCCCACACCGATCCTCCTTCCAACCACTACCCCTGGTCTGTCTGGTTGTGGGTGGAGCAGAAGCCTTTCGCCTGGGTGAGGCCCTTTTCCATATGCCCTTCCCAGGGATCCTCAGGGCTTGGCTAGTCCTGCAGCCTGCTTGGTCCCTCTCTCAGGTGTCTGCCTGGGTTTTTCAGCTTACGGTGGTTTTCTTCTTCATTTTCATTTCTTTTGCTCCCCTAGCTGCAGGGACCCTTTGTTTCTGTTGCCTTTCATGTCTGTCTTGCTCCCAGGATCTGCCTCAGGGGATTCTTCCTGAGTTTTCTGTTTGCCCACCCTGAGCACCAATCCTCTGCGCCTCCTTCCCAGGGTTCGTGCAGCACTCGGCTCTTCTTCCTTCCCCTCTGCTCGGTGCACCCTGCTTTCTGGCTGGGGTAATCTCGAAGTTCAGGCAGGTCTTTTGTTGTTGCTGGGCTCCCAGGCTCTGTACAGTCCCTTGTTGGTCATGGACCTGCAGACTGCTGCTGGAGAGGTTGGAGGTGGAAGTGGAGTTTCTACCGGGTCTGTTTTTTCTTCACTAATGAGGCACCACCCCTACCCTCCTTCCCTCTCACCTGGAAACAGGTGTTCGCCTGGCCACTTGCTGTGCTTGCAGGCTGTTTGCTGGATAGGAGAAGAACCTTCACCCAACTGGATCGTTGGAATTGCATTCCTTTCCTGCTTCCCATTCTCTGCCTGGACTTCCTCTGTCTCCTCTGCCAGCAGTGATGAAGTACTGATCTGGTGCTCCTGTGGGCTTGACAGGCCTGACCACACTCCACTGAGGGCAGCCCTTTGAAGTGGGCCAAAGAGGTCTCTGTAGCAAGAGCAGCAGTAGAGAGCTGTAATCTGACACCCTGTAGGAACCTAGCCATGCCACTTCTCAGCTGTGTGACCAGGAGCAAGTCACCAATCTCCCCAGGCCTTGGTTTCCTCATGTATAAAATGCACACAATGAGAGGACATTGGCCACCGTACACTGTCATTGCTGGAAGTTTGCTAAGTAACCACTTAGCATTAGTCTCCTCCCTCCTTCAAGTCTCTGGCTGTTGGCTGGGCCTGGGCTGATCTCTCTGCTTGTTGACTATCTTGTGTTTAAAAGTTGGGAGGCTTACCAGCCATACTGGCTCGCAGTCAGGTGCTTAGGCAGGAGGATTGCTGTGCGTTCAAGGATAGCCTGGACTATAGAGGGAGACTCTGTCTCGGAAACCATGACAACAAAATAAAGCTGAGGGGCTGGATATGAAAACCCAGAGCCTGCCTGCCCGTCTGTGCAGTCTGTTCACATGGCTGCCAAGGACGGTGGTTGCATGGCCCCTCCCTTTGCCCTTTCCTCCTTTTTCCTTCCCTTTTACTTGCCTGGCCCTGAGGTTTAAGGATCTTTCAGATCTAACTCAAATGTTGTTTTCCTCTGTACCATTTCTTTCCTCCTTCCCATCCGTGTTCTTTTTTTTTTTTTTGTAGGGCTGTGCTCTCTTGCCTTGCACATGATATATATGGTCAGCATTCTTGTGTACAGTTAGAGCCCCCAAGCCCCCAAAATGGCTCACTCCAGCTCTTTTTTTCTTGTTGGAGACAGGGTCTCACTATGTCATCTTGGCTAGCCTGAAACTCACTGTATACATCAAGCTGGCCTCAAGCTCTCAGGGATCCGCTAGCCTGCCTCCCGAGCGCTGGGATTAAAATCAGGCATGTGCCACCAACACTTGGCTGACCTTGAACTCTTCCTGCCTCTAAATCAAGAGCATTGAGATTACACCCATGCACCACTACACCCCTTTCATTTAAGACTAAGATTTTAGGCCAGGCGTGGTGGCGCACGCCTTTAATCCCAGCACTCCGGAGGCAGAGGCAGGCAGATCTCTGTGAGTTTGAGGCCAGCCTGGTGTACAAAGCGAGTTCCAGGGCAGCCCATACTGCTACACAGAGAAACCCTGTTTTGAAAACTGAAGGAAAAAAAATAAGATTTTAAATGCTAGCAATTGGTTTAGAACTCTTGGTTGAGTGTTAAACACACTGAACCAAATGTGCCTGTGGTTACCTGGGGCTCTATTTGCAGCCCTTGAGTGGATTCCTGGGTCAACCTGCCATGTGGTTGAGGTAGGAGACAACAGTGGAAAAGCCTCCACACAAAGTCCTGGAGGTGCTAAGATGTCCTTGTGACCATCAGTTCCCCAGGTTTGTGGGGCTGGCCACACCCCTCAATAATGCTAAGGTCTCTCACATGCTAGACAAGGCTTTACCAGTGAGCCACACCCTAACCCTCTTTTCTTTCTTTCTTGTTTTTTTTTTTTTTTGAGACAGGCTTTCTCTGTGTAGTCTAGGCTGTCTTGGAACTTGCTCTGTAGACCAGGCGGGCCTTGAATTCACAGAGATCCATCTGCCTCAGCTTCCTGAGTAGCTAGAATTGCAGACCTGAGCCACTGGACCCAGCCTAAATCCACTTTTGTGTCCAGAGAAGACTTCTGAGGTCTAACCAGTCTCTGCAGCTTGGGAAATGTTTTGCATCCAGATCCCGCCTCCAGTGACTAAGCCTGAGGGAGAGAGAGGAGCCGAGGGGCCTGTTTGACGAGTGTTGGTTCCCACAGGTGCATAGAGCTGTCTTGCCAGGAGAACTGGCCAAGCCTTGTGCTGCCCTCTGCCTGCCTCAGTTGAAGTGCCGCATGCCACTGCATATTAACTCTCGTGCTGGCTGGCCTTGTGCGGATGGGATCAGTATATGCCACCAAAGTGTCATTTGTGGTCTTTATCCAAATGGAGAGGTGGCATCAGTGGTGGATGCCTTTGGGTGCCTTTACTCTGCAAGGAGCTTTTCTGAGCACTTAGGCCTGACAGTGGCCCTAGGATAAACACCATCAGCCTCCTCTTACACAGGGAGAGCCCGAGGCTCATAGAAGCTCAGTAATGTCTGAGATTACTCAGAATGGCAGGGGTTGAATGCAGACAGTTGAACATAGGAGTTTGTACTCTTTTTTTTTTTTTTTTTTTTTGGTTTTTCGAGACAAGGTTTCTCTGTGTAGCCCTGGCTGTCCTGGACTCACTTTATAGACCAGGCTGGCCTCAAACTCACAAAGATCCACCTGCCTCTGCCTCCCAAGTACTGGGATTAAAGGCGTGCGTCACCACTGCCTGGCTTTTTTTTTTTTTTTTTGTTTTGTTTTTTGGTTTTTTTTTTTTGAGACAGGGTTTCTCTGTGTAACCCTTGCTGCCCTAGAACTAACTGTGTAGAGCTGGCTGGCCTCAGACTCACAGAGATCCTCCTGTCCCTGTGTCCCGAGTGCTGGGACCAAAGGCGTGTGCCACCACTGCCTGGAGTATTTTTATTTTTAATTATGTGTATTCATATGGCTGTGTGTGGTTATGCACATGAGTGCAGTTGCCCACAGAAATCAGAAGACAGCATCGGAAGTCCTGGAACTGGAGTTACATGGAGTTGTAAGCCATCTGACATGGCTGCTGGTTGGAAACCAAACTTGGGTCCTAGGTAGTAGCAGTATGAATTTTAAACTGCTGAACTATCCTTCCAGCCTCCTTTATGGCTCTTAAGCACTGTGTCCTATTGGTTTTTCACAACAGCCATGTCACTGCCCCAGCTCTTCAGACAAGAGTGCTACTGCTCAAAGGTAGGGCAGCTTGCCCCAGGCCATTTGCTCCGAAGTGGCAGAGTAGGTGCTGATCCAAGCCACCCAGCCTGACCTGGAGCTAGAGTGAGTTCTTCCACTGGTGTGGAAGGATCTGTAGCTGCTCAACAGCTTGAGGTAACCCATGGGGGAAACTATATCCCGGAGAGGCAGAATGGCTTGAGGTCTGTAGCAAAGTCAAGAGGTCAGCGCTGGCTCAACCTTTACAGGCTCATTGACCCTGCCATTTCCCCTCGTCCTTGTCCTCTATCTATTTTGTATACATCCTGCCTGGGGCCTGGAGGGGGTTGAGGTTTAATTGCCATGACCAGGTCCCTTCTTGGAGCCTGGAGCGGGAAAGTCCCACATCTGGCTCTGCTGTGGCTTTCCCACCTGTCAGCTGGCTGGCTCTGCATCTCCACACACTCTGCTTCCTCATGTCGTCCCCTCGCCTCCCAGCTCTGTGCAGCTGTGCGCTCTTGGGCACTAAGCTCTGTAGGGGTTAGATAAATTAGATTTAGAAAATATATAGGAGTTTCTGATACTGTCTCTTAATTCGGGGCCTGAAGAGCATTATCAGCATGAAGTCAGCAAAAACAGGAAAGACTTAATAGATTGAAAAACAAGGTTGAAGTCAGGAAAAACAGGAAAGACTCAATAGACTTGAAGAAACAAAGTATCTGGCCTGACATTGTTTTCAGCTGCTAAGTGGGCGGAGCCCAAATTAAGATGAAACATAGTTCCTCCTATTTAAGGACAGTGCATGGAGCCCAGAAAAAGAAGAGGCCTCTGATGCAAGAGAGCTCCAAGAGTCCTGCTGAAAAAAAGGGCTGGCCATTGATGGCCAGCTCTCTCCCTGAAGCAGAAAGAAGCCGGTGAGCAAAGAAAGCCTAAACAAGACACCAAAAGGCCAAGGACTGGACCCTGTGGCTCAGCTTTTGCTTTTTCATATGCCAAGGCATTTATCAAGTCCTGTCTGGCACCAGGGTTATCTACATCTCTCTCCACAGCTGAAGTCAAATCTCCCTAAAAAGTCTGAGAAGGTTTCCTGAGGACCTTGTATTATCTTGGTAAATGAAGTAAACCTTTTCCCAGCCTCAGCCACCATATCCCAGGCCCTCAGAGCTGTCATTGTTCGATGACAACATCTTCAAATTGAGTCTGTAACCGTATGTCAGCATAAGGTCCCTCACCAAGCATTTGGTGGGTTGTGACATTTATTCCCCTTGCCATATTTTGCTGCTCTAATTTTGTGGCTTCACGTCTCCACCATGACAACCATTGTAATTGCTGGCTACCTTCTAGCACAGCTGATATCAGTCCCTTCCAATCTTGGGGAATGATTCTATTTTGTATAGCCCAATTATTTAGCATCTGTTTAACGAATGATGAGTGCATTCCATAAGAGACAATAGACTCCTTATCATCAGCTCTGTGGGAAGAGCCTTTCCTCAAACGGAATTTGGTAATTCTTAAGTATCTCAGTGTATGAAAGGGCAATGTATGTCCAATATACAGAGGCTTCTTTTAGAATCATTTGTCCTTTCTCTTCCAAAATCATCTTAAATACCTTTGTTAAGCATTGTTAAGCAGAGGATAAAGGGTTTGAGGCCAGCCTGGGCTGTCGATACATACACAGACATAGATGTTTGTATCTTACTGTGTTTCTTGGAGACTGGACACCGGTGTGTGTCATGGGGTTTAGCAGCCCCCCCCCCCCCCAGTCATTCGAGGTGTCAGAGTCACCAAGTCACTGGCATGTGAAGGTCTTAGGCCTCTGCTTCCTGCTGGAGCAACTCTCTTTGAGGCTGGGGTGAAGAGTTGGTGTTTTGTTTGTTTTTTTAGGGAATTATGATGACTTGTACCACTGGTCCGTCCGGTCATATTCAGACTTCTGGGCTGAGTTCTGGAAGTTCAGTGGGATGGTCTACTCACGAATGTATGATGAGGTAAGTGAGCTTTGGCACGCTTTTGTCTCCTTTCATGTAGCCTAGGCTTGCCTCCATCACCCCGGGTGCTGGGCTAGTGGGCCTGAACTTTCCACTTCTGGCCTGGGCATTTCCTTTACTTCCTCTTTAGCAACTGTCTTAAATAGGTGCTCAGTGAACTCTGTTGTAAGAATTTCTGGGGCGGCTTCCCTGAGTGCAAGGCTGTGCTGTCTCCACAGGTCAGGGTTGGTGAAGGGTGATGTCATCCTTCTGTCCCTCTGCAGGTTGTGGACACATCCAAAGGAATTGCAGATGTCCCCGAGTGGTTCAGAGGTAGCCGTCTCAACTACGCAGAGAACCTCCTACGGCACAAGGAGAATGACAGAGTTGCCCTTTACGTGGCCCGTGAGTCTCATGGGTGTCCTGGGTGGTGTGTGGCCCTGTGGTTGTGCAGGGCTGCAGGGAAGGTTCCAGCTGGGTGTTGGCACCCTTCTGGCATAACGGCCACCTCTGCTGGGAGACAGAGAGGGCTGCTCAGAGACTGTTGCTTGTTTCTGTCATTCTCTTCCCCCCACCAACACCCTAACCCAAGATAGGGTTTCTCTGTGTAACAGAGCCCTGGCTGTCCTGGAACCTACTCTGTAGCCCAGGCTGGCCTCGAACTCAGAGAGATCCACCTGCCTCTATCTCCCAAGTATTGGGATTAAAGGCATGCACCACCACACCGACCTGTTCCCATCATTCTGTGTGTGTGGTGCATGTTTGTGTGTGCACGTTCACGAGTGTGAAGGTGCACTTGTATGTATATTTGTGTGTGCAGGTGCATGTGTGTGCATGTAGAGACCAGAGGACAGCTCAGGCCCCCATGCCAGAGTCTGAGGTAGTGCGGGGAGATGGATGTTCCAGGTGGCTGCAAGTTTCCATTGAGTAATAACTTTCCTCTCTTTAGGCAGGCCATTTGATCACTGTAGGGGTGGGGCTTAGTGGAGTGGGTGGAGCTTCCTGGAGCCATTGGCTTTTTGTAACTCAAGGTTCTGTTTTTTTTGGACAGTGCCAACATCTCCCAGTGAGGGCAACTGAAGTGTGTTAGGTGCTTGGCCCTAATGCTTCTGAAAAGGACCCTGTGTGCAAGAATTGTCACTGCCTAGTATCTGTCCTGGTCTAGCCATGATCAGTTTTCTGATCCAGTCTAGTTTTGTTGCCCTTTATCGAGTTTTTTTCTTAGTCAGAAGTGTTACAAGGGGAGGGGTCAGATCACTGGGCTTGGCGTAGGACTAAGTGAGCTTGAATGAAGATTTTAGTTTAAGGCCCAGCCTCACGATGTTGCTGTGTGCCTTTAGGTGAGTTGCTCAGCCTCTTTGGGTGTTTCTGCACTTCCAAGTGGGACAAAGATAGCACCTACTTCAGAGTTGTTGTTGGGTTGAGCTGGGGATATCTCTCATACTCTGTGTGTGTGTGTGTGTGTGTGTGTGTGTGTGTGTGTGTGTGTGTGTATATACATACACTAGCACCCGTTCATGTGTGTCTAGAGCAACCCTTGGTACAGAGAAAATATGTGGGTTTCTCCATCAAGGTTTTAGATTGGAAATCTGTGCAGCTCTCCATATGGTGGCTGTCTGGTTTCCATGGTAGCTTCCTGGGGCATCTCTGGTGGGCCCCAGCCTGAGGTCTCAGAGCCCATAGTCGCTCCCAACACACATGCTTAGCACAGCACTCTTGTTGAGTTTGGGTGTTGAATGCTTTTTGCTTCGTACCTGGGTTACTAGCCCCATGGTGCAGGTCAGGCTGAGGCATTGGCTCAAGTACCTGCCAACCTCTTTCTGACTCTTGGGGCATCTCCATTAGCCCCTCATGCACCTGCTCCTCAGACCCAAGTGGTGCTGGGACTGCAGCCTTGAGTGGTACAGTCAGGCTCCCTGCTCTCATGAGGTCGATGTTCTTTGGGGGGCAAGAGGAGACCTTAGTGGTGGGAAGAACAAATAAAATAGCCTAAGAGGAAGAAACTGGTGGGCTGAGGGGGAAGCTTTAGTCGGAGCTGCCAGGTGCAGGGCAAAGGTCTGCTTTCTCCTGCCTCCTGTCCCTGGAGTCACACTGCATGGCCTCTTGCACTCAGCATCAGCTTTTCTTTTTCTTTTTTCTTTTTTTTGGTGGTGGTAGGGGGGATGTTCCTCTCGACAGGATTTCTCTGTGTAGCCCTGGCTTTCCTAGAACTCGCTCTGTAGACCAAGCTGGCCAGATTTGCCAACTATAGGCCTATAATTCACAGAGTCCTCCTGCTTCTACCTCCTGAGTGCTGGGATTAAAGGCATGTGCCATCATGCCCGGCTAGCATCAGCTTTTCAAGGTCTGTCTTATTACACCCGTCAGTATTTCTTTCCTGAACCCCCATAAGGCCCCATTGCCTGGATGTCTAAGTCTCTGTGTGCATCAGAGGCTTGGGAAGGCCACTCTGCTCCTGGTTTGGGGTTGGTGTGACACCACCTTACCTTCCTCTCTGGATCCATATAAACGCATTTGCTCTACTCTAATGCTTTATGATCACTTGGTTTCTCCCCCTACAAAATGGGAACAGTCACAAGTCTTAAATCCCAAACCACAATGGCATACTTGATGGCTAGGGAAAACTGAACTGCTTCTCACTGCTTGTGGTGCGGGCCTCTGGGTGGGTACTGAATCAAGGGTGATCCCTCATTCTTGTCCCCATGTCCCCTCTCTCACAGGAATACAGGTCAGCTAAGCTGGCATTTCTGTAAGCTCTGTCCTGAGTGGGCAGAGGAGGCCGCTTCTGTCTGACTCTCCCCTGTGCCTTCCCTTTAAGGTTGGAGCTTTGCTGAGCCAGCTTTCCTTTCTTATGTCTTCAGAGTGGCAGGTGCCGGGGCTCTCTGACAGCCTATAAATCAGGTAGACAGCACATCATACTGAGCTTGCGTTCCTCCCTGGCCCACAGTTACCCTTCCAAGGCTGGCCTACAAGCAGTATAGGGACTTGAGGATCATTGCATTTCATTTTCTGCTTTTTATTGGTGTGTGTCCTGTTGCGCCCTTTCCTTCCCAGCCCCCCACCCGACAGCTGTCACCCGGCTGTGCTCTGCTCACCCAAGCATCTACTTCAGCACTCAGGGTTCCTTCTGTAAAGCCACAGGTACTCCAGCCTTCACGCTCCAGTGAGTGGCCAGCAGTGCCTCAGCCCCGTCGTGGCTTTGTCAGCACAGCCATCTGCACAGCACACATTGTCTCTGAGTACTGTGGCCAGGGGCAAATGTGGCCTGGGTTGTAGATACAGGAGTGACTGCATGGCCAGCCCTGCGGGGTCAAAGAGAGGCTGGTGGGCTTATGCCTGTCATGTGTACATCGGGACACCAGTTTTGTGCCTGGGGCGAAGAGACTCACCCACTTGTGGAAAGATGCCTTGCAGTTCTGAACTAGAAAGCACCCTGCCTCGCAGGGCTAGCCTCTTCCCGAGGCCATTGTTTTTCCTTCAAGGAGGACTCCAGTTCCTCCACAGCGCCATCTAATTGCTGTGCAGGGTGACAGATCACCTGACAACCCATCTTGGACAGATTTGCCACCTTAGTCCTTGTGACATGGGGCTGACAGAGGCTGCCCCATGGCCTCACCCCTCACAATGAGGGCCCCTCCAAGGCTTGCATGGGTCCCCACAGCAGGTGGCTGACTCCCCATATTGGGCCACAGGGATGGTGCAGGATCTTGTTTTCGTGTGGGGATAGGCATGCGTTCTTCTGCTGAGCTATATCTGCAGCTCAATTTGCACCTACTTAGAGCACTGGTTATCAACCTGTGGGTTGTGACCCCTTTGAGGGTTGAACAACCCTTTCACAGGGGTGGCATATCAGATATCCTGCATATCAACTATTTACATTATGATCCATAACAGTAGCAAAATCACAGTTATGAAAAGGCAACAAAAATAATTTTATGGTTGGAAGTCACCACAACATGAGGAACTGTATTAAGGAGCCATAGCATTAGGAAGGCTGAATACCACTGACTCAGAGACAGCGTCATTCACCAAGTGGCCCTGGGTGGCCTGGAGCTTGTGATTTTTCCAGCCTCAGCCTCCTGAGGAGCTGGGATGAAGGGCTTGAGGCCAAGCTACTGCAGTTGCAGTGTCTTTTGTGACCAAGGCTAGTTCACTCTGTGGCCACCACAATGATCCACTGCTCACCTGGGCCAGGTGTGTGAAGCTGAGAGGGGTTGTGTGAAGCACCTATCCCACTGCCATTTTTACTAATCAATGGGTAAAAATCAGCTTTGAGGCTGGGTGTGGTGACACACATCTTTAATCCCAGCACTCAGGAGGCAGAGGCAGGCAGATCTCTGAGTTGAAGCCAGCCTGGTCTACAGAGTGAATTCCAGGATAACCAGGGCTATGCAGAGAAACTCTGTCTCAAAAACAAACAAACAA
The DNA here is from genome assembly GCA_907164525.1 of Lophiomys imhausi. Classification (NCBI taxonomy): domain Eukaryota; kingdom Metazoa; phylum Chordata; class Mammalia; order Rodentia; family Muridae; genus Lophiomys; species Lophiomys imhausi. Next base: position 9,333,600 of record CAJQZJ010004765.1, read on the forward strand.
AAAACCCTTGATATTTTGATATAATTTCTTCTGTGAGGGCTCTTGCAAGCCTTGGAGCAATCCTCACAGTAAGGTCTCTGCATGCAACAGTGGCCATTTAATATTCCTTTTGGGGGGGGGGCAGAGCTTAATAAGAACTCACTATGTAGCCCTGCCTGGCCTGGAACTTGCTATGTAAACCAGGCTAGCTTCAAACTCAAGAGGTTGGCTTGCCTCTGCTTCCTGCATGCTGAGATTCAAGGTTGCGCCACCACACCCAGCTCATTTAATTTTTTAATTCATACTGTTTACTTTTTGCATTAAACATTAAAAAGTCAGTAAGAAGATAACCATCAAAGCCTGGCCAAAGATGGACTGATACTCAGCAATGAAAAGGAGTTACTGACTGGTGCTGAAAACAGAATAGATGAGTCTTAAGTGTGCCCCACTGAGGGGAAGCCCAAGGCTAGTGTCAAAGGATGACTACTGTGCTGGTCTGGCCGTAGAAACTGTTAATCCCAAAGATGGGTGGAGAAAGATCACCAACCCAAATCATCATGGCCAAATTAATTAAAGCAAGCAATTACTTTTTTAAATCTCAGCACTCGGGAGGTAGAGGCAGGTGGATTTCTGTGAGTTCAAGGCTAGCCTGGTCTACAGAGTGAGTCCAGGATGGCCAGAAGTAAACAGAGAAACCCTGTTTCGAAAAACAAAACAACAACAAAAGAAGATTTATTTATTTACTATATATACAGTGTTCTGCCTGCACATGAGGAAAGGATGCCAGCTCTTACTATAGAGGGTTATGAGCCACCATGTAGTTGCTGGAAATTGAACTCAGGACCTCTGAAAAAGCAACTAGTGCTCTTAACCTCTGAGTCATTTCTCCAGCCTATTAAGCAATTACTTAAAGCAAGCTTTTTTATTCATGTACATAGGCTGCCTCCTCCTAAGGTGAGGTTTGAGAAGTCAGTATTGGACTTGAGGAAGACAAGGTTTTTTTAGATATGGGTAGGTGGTTTCCACATGGGAGATTTGGCAGGCAAAGTAGGTGGGGTTATAGGAATAGAACATAAACATAACAAGTTTGTCTTAGCATAATGACCTCCTGAAACAAAGACATGATTGCAAGGCGGTCAGAACAACAAGTAGTCATAACAACCCTTTGACATGATTTCCATTTCCTGGAACATTTGTAGTTAAGGGTACAGATGGGCCATAGCCCAATCCTTGAGAAACAGGTTTAATCACAGATGGGAACGAACTTAGTTTACTATAAGGTGGCTTTTAAACCTAAGATGGAGGCAGGCTGGTTCCTCAGAACCTCTTTCATCGCTTTCCAATCACTGATGGACAGTAGATTGGAGATAGCTGAGGGGCAGAGGTGACCCTGAGGCACATGACCACAGAATGGGTCTGTGGTGATGGGTGTGTGTTGGTGGCCGTGCCAGGGAAGTGGTACAGATGACATCTGTGAACACGCTGTCTCATATTAGCTTCCCGGCCTCCATAGTGTACCCTCCTGTATAACGTAACCCCAGGGATGGCGTGGGGTCCTCCTGCCACCCCACCAGTCTGGTTATTTTCATCAACATCTCCCGGGGATCCCGCCGCTTCCACCCTGCCTGGCTCTCCTGTAGAGTGGTACCCCCCCTCTGTTCTGCCTTCTCTCGTGTCCTTGTCCCCTTTCTCCTGGGCATGAGTTGATCCCCATACTGACCTTTGGTCTCCTTCCTGTGTGGCCTGTGCTTGAACTGTCCTCGTTTGCTCCTCAGGGGAAGGCAGAGAGGAGATTGTGAAAGTGACCTTTGAAGAGCTGCGACAGCAGGTGGCTCTGTTTGCAGCCGCCATGAGGAAGATGGGCGTGAAGAAAGGGGACCGAGTGGTCGGTAAGGGCCTTTCTCTTCTCTCTCTCTGTTTCTTTCCTTTTTCCTTCCTCTCCCTCCTTCCCTTTCTTTCTTATTTATTTATTTATTTATTTATTTATTTATTTATTTATTTATTTTGTTTTTTCGAGACAGGGTTTCTCTGTGTAACCCTAGCTGTCCTGGACTCTTTTTTTTTTTTTTTTTTTTTGGTTTTTCGGGACAGGGTTTCTCTGTGTAGCCCTGGCTGTCCTGGACTCACTTTGTAGACCAGGCTGGCCTCGAACTCGCAAAGATCCGCCTGCCTCTGCCTCCCAAGTGCTGGGATTAAAGGCGTGCGCCACCACTGCCCGGCATGTCCTGGACTCTTTGTAGACCAGGCTGGCCTTGAACTCACAGAGATCCGCCTGCCTCTGCCTCCCGAGTGCTGGGATTAAAGGCGTGCACCACCACGCCTGGCTCCCCCTTTCCTTTCTTTCTTTGGTTAAATGCCTTTGAGTGCTGTGGTAGTTCAATCTCTAGAACCAAAACTCAAACCAAATCCACCACAAAATGTCTCAGAAGGTGGAGAGATTTGTAAAAAGTTTAGTCATGTGAAGAACACACTTCTGTATGACTCCAGGCATATACACAGGTCAGAGTGGACACAGGATGAATTGTAGAAAGAGTCCTGGGTATAGTGGTATACCCATCATTCCAGAGTCGGGGAGGCTGAGGCAGGAGGATTGTTAGTTCCAGATCAGCTCAAGTTTCCTAGGGAGATCATGTGTCAGAACAAACCCAATAACAACATAAAACAAGACAAAGAAAGATAAAGCAAGAATCCCCTCTCCTGTTGTTCCAGGAGGGCCAGGAATTCACTTTGTTGTGTTTCCAGAGCAGAAAGGGGCAAAGATGTCCAGGAGCAGTCTGTGTAGGTGGTGGACCAAGAGTTAGCAGGGCGGTGGGGCAGTCTGGAGGGGGAAATAGAGCCAGGTAGCAGGACACAGCCTGTGCAAAGGTCCTGTGACTGCTGAGAACAAGGTGTTTGTAGGAGCCAGGGCACTGTGACAGATGTCCAGTCCTGACATGTCACAGCTTTTAATACCTCTAACCTGCTCCACCCTGCCTTGCTGAAAGCCTCACTCCTTCTCACTGCCTCCCCTCCTCACTTTTGACCACAAGGCAGGAAGGAGATGAGCGGAACCCTGAGGCAGTAGATGTGGGCACAGGGAGCTTCTGGACGTGGACCAAGGACCTTGCTGGGGACTGTTGTTCAGGAAGTACACTGGAGTCTGCAGGCCTCCAGGCCTGGATGTCCCTCTTGGATGTCCTAACACCCCATCGTTCCCTCAGGTGGCATCATACTTCCTGTTAAGAGCTCAGCCACCTTTCCAGATCTCCTTTCACCTTGATTTCCAAGCTGCAAGCAGGCTTGTGGGGAACTGTCTTTCACCCAATAACGTCAGTTACTTAGTGGCAAGAAGGGTGTGCCTGGGGCAAACCACTCTTGCAGGGCAGCTTGAGACTCAATCCCTGACCCTCAGTTGGACAAGGCCACAGGCCAAGGCAATGGTCTGAGTGTTTATGTGCTGTTTCTGGCAGGATGTGCCTCTCCCGGAGGGGACTGACTGACAGCAGGCGCCAGCTTATATTTGCAGAGGGTTGGTCTGCAGCCACACCACAGGGAGCAGGTCTAGGGGTAGCCCTGGAGCCCTGCAGCTCCTTCTTAGACAGTGGGCAGGACATGGAGTGGGCACAGCCTGTGCTGGTTGGCAGGAAATTCATGTGCCAGCCTATCCCTACTGTGTTCTGTGTTTCCCCACTGCACCTGGAACTTCAAGGTGGGCAGACACTGCCTCACCAGGGGCCACCCTGGCAGTACCTTGGCAATTCCTCAGCGATCTCCAGTGTCAGCTTGACTTTTCTTTGTGAGCTCACGGCCTCTGATGTCATCCTCATGTTGTTTGTCTGCCCTGCGGTCCCCCAGGGATGGTTTCTGTTTCTGTTCCTGGCCTGATACATGCTGTGGAAGGCCAGGCTCACAGATGCCATCTAAAAACTAGCTGTTAGGTGAATGTGTGTGAGCGCTGGGCCAGCAGTCAGCCCACTCAGGTTTTCATTTGTGTGTGTTTTCAGACAGGCTCTTGTGATGTGGCCCAGGCTGGCCTGGGACTTTGGTCCTTCTGCATGAATCGCTGCATGCAGCCAGTGCAGGCTTTACAGCTTGGAACCTCACTTTTCTTGTGTCCTTCTTGGATCTTTTTAAGCTGTCATTTTTTTTTTAATTAAAAAAAAAGGGATTTATTCACATATTATATGTGTATGAGTGCTCTGTCTTCACGAACACCAGAAGAGGCCATAGACCCCATTACAGATGTTTGTGAGCTACCATGTGATTGCTGGGAATGGAGCTGAGGACCCCTGGGAGAGCAGTCAAGTGGTCTTAACCGCTGAGCCATCTCTCCAGCCCCCCCCAGCTGTCACTTTTTAAAATCTGACTAAGCAATGCCGAAGCCTCTTCTCATTTTTGTTTTTTCTTCCCTCCAGTTTGTTTTGCGGTACTGGATGGGAACGCTGGACTCAGTGGTGGCAAGGCCCCATCGCTGAGCCATGTGCCAGCCCTCGTTTGCAATTTTTTTTCACATCTGTCTGCAGCAGGTGTCTGAGAGAAGGGAACACAGAACCAGGGGTGCCTGGGGACATTTGAGACCCTTCCTGGGACTGGGCTCTCCCTGGGGAGACTGGCTCTTCAGTCAGGCTGGATCTTGGTTTCTGTGGCTCTCAGTTGGCTTCCCGTTGCCTCGACTAACTCCATGGAAAGAGTCACTAAGTATCAGGTAGCACAGGCGACACATTCAGGGCTGTGGATGCACGAAGCTGTTCACAGCTGTTTTCTTTTGCTTGTGATGTGGCCCCCAAGGTAGGCCTGATGGGTTAGGAGGAGGGTGGGCTGCTTGTTGGTTGTTGGTTAGCAAGTAGTCAGCTGGACTGTACACTCCCCTGGGCAGTGAGTCCAGTCTCCCTTGGGTAATGGCAATGCAGAGGCTCCTTTGTTCTGCTCATAGGCAAGTGAGCTGTTTTGCAGGAGGCACCGTGGACTCTTGGGGGGGGTTGAGGGGACAGTGTTTGAGCCCTGCCCTTTGAGTGTCTGTGGACTAGCAGGGGACACACAGGCACTTAGGCAAAGTACAAACTGCTGTGTCTCTCTGGAGAAGGTCATTAGGGGGCCCCAGTTGGGTGCTTGTCCATGGCCCTTTCCCCAAGACCTGTGTTGAAGATCTGTCCCCCAGAGCACTGGCACTGTCTGTTTTGTTACTGGTGACCGCTCTGACTATAGATGTTTCTGTCTCTCATGATTCGGTGATGAGGCCTTCACCATTCTGCCCCAAACGTTTACACATATCTCTCCCTGTGTGTGTGTAGTCTCCTGTCCTCTCTTGTTCCACCCACCTACACACCAGCCAGCACATTTCCTAGGGCAGTTGTTTTCAGCCTGTGGGTTCAGATCCCTTTGGGGGTCAAACGACCCTTTCATAGGGGTCGCCTAAGGCCACTGGAAAACACAGATGTTTACATTACCATTCATAACAGTAGCAAAATTGCAGTTATGCAATAGTTAGGGTTGGGGGTCGCTACAACATGAGAAACTGTATTAAAGGGTCACAGTGTTAGGAAGGTTGAGAACCACTGTCTCAGGGTACATGGGGCATGCTGAAAGCAAAGATGAAGACAGGTGAAGGCCTTGCCCTCACCTGAAAACTCCATGTTAAACACCTGGTACCCACATGGTCAGGCGGTGCAGCACTCCCAGCAAAGAGGATGTACCATTGTGTTTCTTAAGTGCCTAGCTCAAGGAAGGCCTCCCCAAGGAAACACCATGTGACGTGAGAGCTGAAGGACAGGTGTGTACCGAGTGTGGAAGACTGGTGTACGTGTAGGTGTGCTTAAGTACAACAGCTTACGCCAAGGCCCTTGGGCAGGAGAGGCTTAGAACACTCGAGGGACTGAGTCAAGTGAGCAGAATGAGGGAGACAAGCAGGGAAGGGTAGAGTTGCTTATGGAGGCCATAGGGTCACTCTAGTTCAAGTGTGGAAAAATGTACTCAACCCAAGGCTTCCTCCCCTCTCTCCTACAGGTTATTTACCCAACAGTGTGCATGCCGTGGAGGCCATGCTGGCCGCTGCCAGTATTGGAGCCATCTGGAGTTCTACCTCGCCAGACTTTGGTGTGAATGTGAGTTGGGGTCCTGTTGGAGCAGTGCCACTCGTTCAAAGAGTGTCCCTGGTGGGGTGGAACTTCCCACCTCCTTGGAGCTTGTGGCTGTTTGAACCAAACTGCCAATGTCTTCCTTGTAAGAGGGAGGAGAAGGCTGTAAGGAGTGATGTTGTTGTTGATGCTGGGGACTGAACAGTTGAGCACACACACTCAGCATGAACAGGGATCTGGTTTTGATAAATTCATTATTATTATTATTTTTTAGACAAAGTCATACTCTGTAGTTCAGATTGCCCTTGAGTTTCAGGCAATCCTCCTGCCTTAGCCTTTTAAGTTCTAGGATTACAGGCATAAGCCACCTCTCCCGACTTGGACCTTGTTTTTAAGTTTACAAATTGGTTCTTGTTTCCTTCCTCAAAGTCTTGTGCACTGGTTCTTGTTTCTCAGTTATCAGGCGGTGTGTGCCATTACCGGGTGGCATGTGTAGCAATCAGGGTTGGTCTGGTGTCATGAAGTCACCTTGCCTTCTCTGCCTGGGACTTTGGGACTCTGAGGTTTCCTGAATATCTGTCCAGACCTTCTTGGATTGGTCTCTCTGAGGAGCCGTGTTGCTCAGGGTGTGTCCAGAGTGGCACAGATGGGTGAAGTTTGCTGTAGTAATGGAGGGAGGCCTGCTATGGCCACAGTCACTGGGTCAGAAGGGCCATGGATATCATGGACTCATAAGTGGCAGAAGAATCTGCACTGTAGGAGGGCAGATGGTGTTCATGCCAGCTGTCACGCGGTGCCCATGCCAGCTGCTGTCCTGGGGTCAGCTGCTCCCCCCCAGACAGGGTCAGCTGGTCTGGCCAGCAGCTGAGGGTTGGTCTGAGTGCCGTGCTGGTAGAGCGTGGCTGATTTGCTCCCTGGCTCATTCTTCAGGGTGCAGTGTGTTCTCTTGGCAAAGGCTTTTGAGATGTCATCTCATCTCCCCATAGAGGAGGAGTGGCATTGCTCAAGGCCCCTCACTTAGGTCCCTGGCCCAAGGGGCCGAGGTGATGTCTCTGTGTCCTTTTCCACTTCCTGTGCCCTTTCCCCACCTAATGGCTCCTCCTGTGTTCTCTCCCATACTTAACCCCAGGGCTGTCTGGGTTCAACAAGGCTTGACCTAGACTGAAACTCCACAGGTGGTCCCAGCCCCAGGGTCTTCTGTGGGGTTGCACGAGCTAGCTGTGGTCCATGGGGTCCTCACAGAAGGTTCTAACAAGGTGGCTCTGGGTGCTGTTCTGTTTTGGGTCCTTCAGGAGGTGGCCAGAGTAAGGAGGCAGAAGGGTGCCCACCTGAGGTCCAGAGCCTGGGATGGGGTCCTCAGTGGAACTGTGGGTACTGAGAGGATGGACTCAGGAGGTCTGCGTGGCTGGGACCCTCTTAAGTGTGGGGTCAGTAAGTATTGGCTCTTGTTCACTAGGAGGGAAAGTTTCATCAGAGCTGGGTTGGCTTGGGGCTACAGACCTGAAGTAGAGCTGACCTCGGGTCAGAATTGGCAAAGCACCCTTCAGTGGACTGGACTGCCCTCTCCTGGGCAGATGTTGTCTGTGACTCCAGAGGACTGGTTTCCAGTGAATAGCTTTCTGGCTTTTTGTCTTGCAGACGGGAGTCCCAACTGCCCGCTGCTGGCTGGGTAATGCTTGTTTGTGACACGAGGGGGCAGCAGGGCTCCACTGTCTCCTCCATCCTGCAGGGCCTTGGCTGTACCTCAGGTCAGACTGGAGACGGCTGCCTTCCCACTATGATGCTGTGCTAAGCCACTCGGTTTCAGACTAGGAAGGGTCTCCTTTCATTGGTCTTCTCCCCTGTTTAACACAGGAAGTGAGTCCTTGGCAGGGGACCTGGCAGCTATGGCTTGGGACAGATAAATGGCACTTCAGGGGCAGCCTCTTGCCTGCTGGCCCCTGGCCTAGGGCCCTGCATCCTCTGGCAGGCCCATTATTTGCTCATCTCCACACCTGTTCCCTGTGCACTGTGGCCTGGGACAGATCCAAAGTCACTGAAGTCGCTGCTCAGACTGCCTACCCAGCACTGACCACCCTTGTTCCAGGTGAAAACCAGCCAGGAAGAGTTTCTGGAATGAGGAACAGAGAACTGGAGCTGGGCAGAGGTTCAGCCATGGGCTCGTGCTCTGAGCTCTGCCTTGGCCTGAAGAAAGGGCATCTTTCTGAGGCTCTCCACACCCTCCTTTAATGTTTTATTATATATAAGTATATAATTATATGTATATCTATATGTAGATATATGTAATTTTTGAGACAGGTTCTCTCTGTGTAGCCCTGATTGGCCTGGACTCACTGTAGACCAGACTGGCCTCTAACTTACACTATTTGCCTCTGCCTGGGATTAAAGGCATGTGGCACTGCATCCAGCTCAGCACCTCCTTCTTTAAGCCCCAGTCAGGCACTTTCTGAAACCCGCAGTGGAATAGGAATAGGAGTGTCTTTCCTATTTTGACTAGTGTCTTCTGCTGTCAATCACCGGCATCAGCCCCAGATCCATATGTGACCCTAGCACATAGCCCAATCCAGGACAGACTCACTGTGTGGTTGAAGATGACCTTGAACTTCTGATCTTCCTGTGTCTACCTCTCGGAGATTATGGGTGTTCCACACTGCACCTGCTTTTATGGAGGGCTGGGAATGAAACCCAGGGCTTCATGTACACTAGACCAGCAGTCTTATCAACTGAGCGACATCCCCAGCCCTGGTGGTTTTTGTTTTTTTTGAGGCAGGCATCTTACAATGGGGCAGGGTGCAGCCAGTGGGTTTGCAGCCGGAATCACTATCAGGGACTGATAATGACTGAGGAGTCCTTAAGGGCTGTGTCCTGGACTCTGATGCTCCAGGGAGGGCAGGTACATCTTTCTGTGATGATGGGGGTCCACTTTGGCCTGTCTTAGTCTCCTAACCAATGCCCCTCTGCCAGCTGCTGCCCTGCTGTGCTCTGTGTAGCACACACGTGTGACCATTGCCCACAGGAGGTGACCCACCCAGTGCCATACTTACCAACCGCTTTGAGTCTTTTTGTTTTCCTCTGAGTTGGTGGTGTTTCTAGAGATATCAAAGAGGCCACCCTCCAAGACCCACGTGCTTAGGGCTCAGCCCGCAGACCGCCTGTTGCCCTCATTCTTGCAATACACTTCAGCTGCTCGAATGTTTTGTGTGCGGAAATAGGACAGCCATTGTCCTCACTCTGGGTGGCCATCTGTGCAACTCAACATGGGCCACCCATGATTTCAACACCTGATTGGTTGCTAAGCACTGGTTCAGGTCAGACCCACGATGGCGGGTGTTCTTTGTAGCAAGAGGCAGTTTGCACAGCTCTGTGGACCTCAGCAGGCCAAATGCTCCTTCACACACTCTGAGCTCCCTGCCTCATCTGCCCAGCTAGGGGAACTTCAGCTGCACTCTACAGACTCCTATTTGGAAATGCTTGTCGTCTTTGTTGACTGGGTACAGTCACTGAGACTGGGGTTGTCTCTGTGATATTTGAGCCTTAGGCCTCTGGCTACTGGGTCTTCCTTATGGCCACCTGTGAGGAGATGGTGGTCTGAGATGAAGACCCCACTAGGGCCCTCCCAGGCTAACTCCTTCCCAGCCTTTCTGGCCTCACGCTTTCTAGCAGACTTGACCTTCCTTCTGTCTGGCCACTGTCCCTGGCCCTATGCTGGCTGTAGGGTTCCCTTCTAGATGCTGATGTGGTCTGCCTGGGTACCTCAGCACCCACCTCTGTCCTCTGTCTAGTCTGTTTCTCCAACAGAGCAGCCTATGGCCTGGGAGTCAGGCTGTAGTCCCATTTGTGCCACTGGCTTCTTGATACTCTCTGCTTGAAGTTCTTAACTCAGTCCTTCCTCTCAGTAGCATTACCCAAGCCTGGAGCCCTGAGAATCAGAGGAGGACATGCCTTTGATAAGCTTAGAAAGTGCCTGCAGGTTGAGAGCTCCCAACGTTGTTAAGCGTTTTTACTGGCAACCATTTTCTTACTACCTAACCTAGGACTCTGCCTCCATGGAGTCTCAGGTACTGAGTTCTTGTGCTTTTGTGGTGGAATGCTTCCTAGAGCAAAAAAAAAAAGACAGGCCCCCGTGTCTGTGCTGCAGGTGTTCAGGAGTCCTGCGGTATTGGGGCACCCTTACAGGATGGATGAGGCTGGAGGTGCAGAGTACCCTGTTACTGTACCCAGGTCCTGGGTGCTCACCACTCAAAAGCCAGTGTCTGGGAGACAAGAGTTGGAGAGGAGTTAGGTTTATTCAAATATGGAGGATGGAGAGGGCTGTTGTCCTCGGAGCCCTGTCCTGGGGAGTCTTGGGTGCAAAGGGGGTTTTCATACTGGGGCAGGGGGAGGAAGAGTGGAGCAGGAAGGCTGGGTTTTCATCACCTGGAGGGAGTCTAGCTTTTCCCTCTGTTCTCACCAGAGCACCACAGTGGGGTTCCATGACAGCCCCTCACAGGGAAGGTGAGACCTCATACATAGCGCTGCACATTTGTGTTCACTGGAGGGCAGGTGGTGATAGCCCCTCATCAGAGGGTCTGGGGTGATGTCTACACTGTGGACATGGCCTGTTGCACTGTAAGGGGCTGTGTGAATCACTGCTGGGGTACTGACCTTCTTACTCAGATTTGGCAAGAACTTCGTTTTATCAGGAAAGAAACAGGTTTTTTTTTTGTTTTGTTAATTTTAGTTTTTTTTTGTAGCCTTGGCTGTCCTGGAACTCACTTTGTAGACCAGGCTGGCCTTGAACTCACAGAGATCCACCTGCCTAGCTAGCCTCCTGAGCGCTGGGATTAAAGGTGTGCGCCACCACGCCTGGCTTTATTTTAGTTTTTGAGACAGGGTTTCTCTATGTAGCCCTGGCTGTCCTGGAACTCACTTTGTAGACCTGGCTGGCCTCCAACTCAGAGATCCACCTACCTCTGCCTCCCGAAAGCTGGGATTAAAGGAGTGCCACCATGCCCGGCTCTTTTTTTTTTTTTCTTCTATTTTCTTCACTTTTTATTATTTTGTGTCTGTGTGGCACACATGACACAACACGCGTGTGGAGGTCATCAGAGGACAACTTTGTAGCATCAGTTCAGTCCTTCCACTCTTACATAGGTTCCAGGGATTGAAGTCCAGCTGCGAAGCCAGTACCACCAGCACCTTCACCTGCTGAGCCTTTTCAGCAGCCAGTTTGTTTTTTGAGACAGGGTCTCACTGTGAGTCCAGGCTGACCTTGAACTCATGAACTCACGATCCTCTGCCTCAGCCTCTGAGTGCTGGGCTGACCGGCATGAACAGGAAGTGCCCTGTGCTCTCTTTTCTGAGCTGTCCGCATTGTGCATCCTCTTAGAGGTGGAACCAGAAGCAAAGGCACCAGAAGTTTCCTAGCGACTTTCTGGTTTTGTTCATATTTTGGAAGAGTGCAGACCCTCGTGGGTTCCCTGGAAAGTGCCTGGTGCACACAGGAGGTGGAATTAGTTGCCTGTGCTCTGTGGTATCAGTTTAGGATTGGGGAATGGACAACATTGAAAGGGACAGAACTTAGCTCTGAGGTGCTAAGGTGCATCAGAACTCCAGATGGGCTGAGGGGATGCTGGTGGGGGGCCCTACCTTGAGTTGCCCCACACCCTGGATTCCTGCTGAGTCAGCACTTCTCCCTACTGAGAGTCACCCAGAGAGCTTTGGAAACATTGCAGAGCAGCTAACTAGTCACACTTAGAGCCCTAATTAACCTAATGGTTCGTCTGCAGGTGGCTGGGCCTGCAGCCATGTGGGGACCCTGTCTGTCATGTGTGCTGTCGCTGTGGGTTTTTTTTCTGAGCAGCTACTGGCAGGAGCACAGAGGTCTGAGGCATGGAGCCTTCCTGGGGTAATATGCCATGCCTGCCTCAGTTGCTCGCCTCCCTGGCAGTACAGAGGGCCTGCGGGCCATCCTGGGTGGGGCAGGGGGCTAAGGAAGTCTGCCTCAGAGCTTTGATCTGTTGCCCTTGGGATGAAGCATAGCTGCCCAAGGCTGTGCCCGTCCACATTAATTTGTATGGGAGGTAGAAAAAGGCTACCCTCAGTTGGCTGTGGATTCCCCTGGGTGGCACGCTGCTCTGTTGGTAAGCCCGCTCCTCCAGCCAAGGCTTCCTGAGCGGTGCCCATGCTTAAAGGAGTATGCAGGCTCCTCTTGCATTGAGGAACCTTGCACTCCTCTGGAAAGAACCTCGCACCCCTTTGGAAGGCAGACGGCATATGTTTGGGGAGGGCTGTGTAGAGAATTGTTCTGTACCATGAGGAGCCTCTGCTGGTGGAGTAGAACCTTTTCTGTTTTAGGACTTGCTTTCGAGTCTTTGGCCTTCCTTGGTGTGGCCACTACTTCCTAGATGTGGATGGAGTTTGTGTGGATTGCCCATAATGACAGCAAGTGTTGAGGACAGGTGGCATTGCCCAGCATCAACGCCAGCATTTTCTCTCCTGTGTTTATAGTCTCCAATGACCTATACTCTCATTCTCAGGGTGTCCTTGACCGGTTTTCTCAAATTCAGCCGAAACTTATCTTCTCAGTGGAGGCTGTTATCTACAATGGCAAGGAACATGGCCACCTGGAGAAGCTGCAGCAAGTCGTGAAAGGTACTTGGGGCTCTGCCCCAGGTGTGTGTATGTATGCACACGCACAGATCTGTGTCCCCAGAGTCCTGAGTTTATGTGTGTGCATGTATTGTGTAGGCAGACATGGGGCTCTCCCAGGAGTTCTGGATGTTTGTGCATGTGTATGAAGAGAAGTCCTGTGGTCCATACTCCCTCATACCACCCCAGATTGTGCTGGGTGCATGCTCAGACAACAGCTGGGCCTGACCTTGTCCTACCCCTCCTTCAGGACTGCCTGACCTGCAGAAAGTGGTGCTGATCCCCTATGTCCTCCCAAGAGAGAAGATAGACATTTCCAAGATCCCCAACAGGTGAGCAGCCACCACTGTTCAGAATAGGTCCTGTATATATATCTGAGGTGGGGACACCATTGGCTGAAACCCTCACTGTGGTATGGAGCGTGGGAGGCCCCCATGGTGAGTCTCTCCAGACCACACAGCAACGAACTGTCAGTTCCTTCGTGTCTTGCTGTGGTCTGGGAGGACTCCAGGCATGGCTTCTTCAGAACAGGCTGGTGTTACATAACTTGCGTGCACAGGCATGCTCACAGATGTCACCCATGTGGCACACTCAGGTTTGTCCTTGCACTTGCATGTGGATGGGTATATATGTGCATAGTGTATGCAGCTGACCCGAATCTGTGGGTTCTCCATCTGTGGATATCACCAAATACAGATGGTAAACATTTGGAAAACATGCGTCTGCATGGAGCATGTGTAGACCTTATCCGGGCCGCTGCTTACCCAGCGTCCTACTGTGTGTCCTCTGGAAGTGGGTGACCTAAAGCTGGGAGCATGTGCTGATACTGCCCTCTTTGGCATATAGACCAAGCACCTGTAGATTTTGGTCCCTATGGGGTTTTTTGAACCTGTGTACCCCCAGGACACTGGGGAATGATGCTGTTTGTTCCTGGCTGCTGATGACCCCTCCTTTGCTTTTCTGGCATTGGAAGTTTGTCAGTGGATTAGGCTGAGCGGGTCTGTTTTTGTTGTGCACCCCTTGATCTTCAGGGGACAGTTGAAGGGATCTGGTTACCCTTGCAGGAGTCCTTCCCTCAGTAGCTCATGCTACTGGCAGATGCCACAGCCTGAAACCGTACTTTTTAATTATTAAACATTTATTAGTAACTATATTCACTCATAACAAAAACACTTACTTAATTACTATTCCTATAAATTCCTACAACCCCTATGAATGCCTTCAACCCCTAAGACCTAACCACTAAACCTATTAATAACTATTACAACTATTTTCTTTTTTTTTTTTTTTTTTTGTTTTGTTTTTTTGGTTTTTCGAGACAAGGTTTCTCTGTGTAGCCCTGGCTGTCCTGGACTCACTTTATAGACCAGGCTGGCCTCGAACTCACAAAGATCCGCCTGCCTCTGCCTCCCAAGTGCTGGGATTAAAGGCGTGCGCCACCACCGCCCGGCACAACTATTTTCATAACCTTTTAGAAGGATACAGTCTCTGGGGCAGGTCCTCAGTCGCTAGGAACACAGTCTCTGGGGTAGACCCTTTAATGCATTTAGCAGTCTTTCTTCCAGGAATATCTCAGACGTAGATTTGTCAGGGTAAATTGTCTATGGCAGTCTCACCTTAAATAAGGCTTGAGGCTTTCTTCTCTCTGGGAGACTATTTCCTTCCTATCAGCAACTCTGCCATTCTGCCTCAGTCTTTAAAGCTGGCCACAGTTCCGTTTAGGCCGCTGTTTGGACAGGTCAAACCCCTCTAGGCAAAAGCTGAGCCACAGGGTTTAGTCCTTGGCCTTTTGCTGTCTTGCTGAGGCTTTCTCAGGTCACCAGCTTCTCTCTGTCTCAGGGAGATCTGGCCATCAGTCCACCAGCACTTTCTCCATCAGAGGATACAAACTACTTGTCCTTTTTAGCGTGAGGACTCTCTAGCATCGGAGCTCACTAGCATTGGCTCTCTAGCATGGAGCCCCTAGCACGCCCTCTCCCGGGCTCATCCACTTTTCCTTAAATAGGATCACTCCTTGTTCCACCTGCTTCCGCTTAATTTGGGCTTTGCCCACTTAGCAGTTGAAAACAATGCCAGGCCATAAAGTCTTTGCTTGTTTCACCTGGCTTCAACCTTGTTTTTCAGTCCATGGAGACTCCCCTCGTTTCACGTGATTTCATCCTTGTTTTTAGTCCATAATCTGATAAGCTAAATTGCTCACAGTGAAGTTGATCTTCATGCCCTGGATTAAGAGACTGTATCAGAAACCTAGGTATTTACTAAATCTAATTTGTATTAATCTAACTCCCTATAACAGCCTCTATCCCCCCACCCCCCACCAGGCTACTATTCGACACTGTGAGGAGGGCTGTGGGGACATGGCAGATGTCCCTGTATCCTCTGAGAGGAGATTAAGACAGGTGGCAAGTGACACTGGGCTCCCTGATTTTGTAGGGTGTGGTCTGGGGCCCTGCAGGATGTGAAGTGTATGTCTTGATCTCTTCCATAGGCGTCGTCTGCTCCAGAGGTTGAGACACACTTGTGGGTGGGGAACTACTGACCCCTAGGCCCACAGGACACTGCACAGCCATCAGGAGGGAACAGAAGTGCTCAGGAGCTGTGAGCTGCCTGGCTACTTCCTGTGAGTTCGGAGGTGGTTGCTTCTGTCAGAAACAAGTCAGGGTCTCAAAGAAAGGGACCACCCCTCCAACTGTCTGGACAAAGCAAACTTTACTTTTGATCTAGAGGTTGTGTTCTAATAACTCAGGTGGTGACTATCTTTTCCCCATTGACTAGCGTCCAACCTCACGGTCTCATTGGATTTGCTAGTTTGAAAAGAAATTGGTCACAGGAAAAAGGGGTCATTGTCCCAGGTTATCAAATTCCTGGAATTCAGTAGGAGTCTTTTGGTAAACAAAGGCTTTAGTGGGTGGGTGGGTGGGGATTAAAATACTTGCATAAAAGTCTTACAAGGCGGGGGAGATACAAAGATTTGATTTCTTTGTACAAAACACAGAGTTTTCGTATTTGATAGAAAAGACTCATGTCTGATATTTCTTACAATGCTGACTGGCTTTGAGGTCTGTCCTATATGGATCCCTTGCTACCTGGGAACAGTGTTGAGAGCAATGTGCAGCTTGGAAAGGCCTGGCCGCTAGAGTCTCCCCAACTCCGGGTTCTGATCCCAGCTGGGTGGCCCCATGGATGGTACATCCATCCCTCTGTGAGTTAAATAGGTCAGTGCAGGGACAAGTGTGTAGTTAACGGTGCATAACTATGTGTCTCTGTGAGGCCCAGTGGGTTCTGTCCCTTGAAATTACCCACAACCACGGCTGTGTGTGAGTCCATTGTGAGCCTGCCCAGGTGTTTGCTCCTGTGGACCCAGGCACCTTGCTGACCTGCTACCGCAGAGCCAGATGGTGAAGGTCTGGTCTTACTCCTTCAACTTTAGGTTTAGCCCTAGTGTATCTCATAGAGGTCATGATGCAGAGGTGAGGCGAGCAGGGGGTCATCGTTGTGTTTGTCGGTAACTGATACAAAGTGAGTTAACCAGGAGAAGCACATCTGTCGGCTGGTTTTGTGGTCCTCATCAAGCCCCGGGCCCCAGGCGCTCCATTGTTTTTCCTTCAGACTGCTGACTGTCACAGATAAACCTGAACCGAGGACTACTGGTCCAAGGAGCGAGGGTGGAGCCACCCCTAGTCTTTTCATTTTCAGAAGAGAAACAAAAGCAATGGTTATTTACTGTGATTTACAGAGCCTTTGGAAGAAAGGGCTCTCCTCTGTGGGAGGTGTCCATTAGACTGGGACTTCATGGAACAGGACTGCGGAGGAAGTGTGTGTGTCGGTCCGAATCATTTAAGTGTGTGTGTCGGTCCGAATCATTTTGAATGTCCTTTTTTTTTAAGTTAGACTGGGACTTCATGGAACAGGGCTGCGGAGAAAGTGTGTGTGTCTGTCCAAATCATTTTGAATGTTCTTTTTTTATTTTATTTTTATTTTTTATTTTTATTTATTTATTTATTTATTTTGGTTTTTCGAGATAGGGTTTCTCTGTGTATAACAGCTCTGGCTGTCCTGGACTTGCTTTGTAGACCAAGCTGGCCTCAAACTCACAGAGATCCGCCTGCCTCTGCCTCCCAAGCGCTGGGATTAAAGGTGTGCGCCACCACCGCCCGGCTTTTTTTTTTTTTTTTAAGTTATCCCATCTCTAGTCCCTGAGGCATGTCTTCTCCTGCCAGGTGGGATGGGTTTCAGTCCCATTAGCCTCAGCAAATTGTTCAGTTTAATGACATCACACCTCCTTGCTTGGAAGAGAGAGTTTGACTAGTCAGAAAATGGAGACCCACTGTTCCCATTCATTCTGTGGTTCTGGGCTACCCACATCTGGTGGCTTTTTTGGCTGTGGGCTGAGGCAGGGCAGGCCTTAGCTAACAGCTTGGGTTAGTTGTATTTCTTCTTGGTCATATATTTACATGTGGCTGCTGTAGTAATGTAGTTATGGGATGTAGTAAATGAGGGTGACACATATTTGCCTGTGGTGACTTTGGACCAGTTGTCTTACCTTCCTGATGCTGTCCTTCTGCCCCTGCCCTTGGGTGGGGAAGCCCAGGCTGCCCATCGTGAAGTGTGAACAAGGAAGTGGCTAGTCCTCACTGGTCCTGGGGTCTGTGGACAGTGGATAGTCTCCCTCGTGAGCTAGTCTTTCCAGCAGTGTAGAAGGGATCAACTGTGTGTGGGTGGGTGTCTCTAAAAGTTGGCCCTTGACCCAAGAAACTCTAGCGTGTGATCTTCATGTTCAGTGACTTCCCCTTTAGCCATCTTGAATTTGGGAGAATGACTCTTCCCTTCCTGAGCATCCCTGGATGCCAGGCAAACTAGCGCTCCAGACTCTTACGGAAGACGAGGAGGGATCTCGGACCATATCTAGCTTGGGGGAGAATCAGCAGAGCTCTTCTGGCATTCTGGAACGCTCACTGTTGGTTTCTCATGTTCCTGCCTACAGCGTGTTCCTGGACGATTTCCTGGCAAGTGGGACTGGCGCACAAGCCCCGCAGCTGGAGTTCGAACAGCTGCCCTTCAGCCACCCTCTGTTCATCATGTTCTCCTCAGGCACGACAGGAGCACCCAAGTGCATGGTGCACTCTGCTGGGGTAGGTGTCTAGCCTATGCTGGCCTAGCTGTCATCAGACTAGACCCTTCTTCAGAGTTCCAGGCTGCTGCTTTTCCCTGAGTGAGATGCCTCGAGGAGACCTAGAGGTGGCCCAGGGCAATGGAGCTCTGCAGTCCTGGGGCTGTGGTGGCTGTGATAGGCTGAGGGTGTGGTGGAGCACTCCATAGCCTGGGCAGGGTGCACTAGGCCACTTTCACTCTGCAAGGTGTGGAGCCAGTGGGGGATTGTGAGCTCAGAGGTGGCCTGCTGGCATTTTCAAAAGGCAAGCGGGGAAGAGGACAGGCTGTGCTGGCACATCAGGTTCAAAAGGGATGTGGGTCCAGGCAACAGTCTCCAGTGTGTGTAGGGGGTCGAGCAGGAGCTGGGTGGCCTTTGAAACTTGTATGAGACTGGACTGTAGGTTGTGGTCAAAACCACTCGAAAGTCACTAGGTTAGGCTAAAAATGTATTTCACCGAGAACTTCTTGTGCTGTGAGACTGAAAGCTTACTGGAAGGACACCTGCTTTCTTGGGGCGGGAAATGAAGACTGAGTGTCAGCAGGGTTGCCTTCTCCTACAGCCTCCATCCTTGCCTGGTCAGTAACCTCCTTCATGTGTCCTCAAGTGGCTTGGTCTGGCTGTGTGGTCCAGACTGACCTTGAACATGACAATCCTTCTGCCACAGCCTCCAAATGCTGGGATCACTGGCATGTGTTACTACTCGAAGTGGAGAATTCATTTCCTTGAAGACAGGTGATTGTAGACTAGGGCACAGAAGAGTGTTGCCCTGGTGTGTGGGGTCAGAGGACATGCCTGGCTTGTTGCTTGCTTTCCTATGTCCATGGAAGGGTCTTAGAAAGCAGTGTGCCGGGCTATGGCTCAGAGGGATGGTGTCTGCCCAGCACGCTTACATCCCGGGTTCCATCCCCGGCACTGAAAGAAAAAAAAATGAAGCTCTTGTTTGAGACCTAAGGAACCTAAGGAACCATTGTACTGGGTCACCTCCCCCAGGGAAGGCAGTCAGCATGGGTGTTTAACAATCAAAGGTTAAGTGTGGGTATGGAGGAGAAAAACAGCGCTCTGTTGTGAGGTTAGAATGTGAGGGTATCAAGCTTGGTGGTGTATCCCTTGGGAAGAATAGCCCCCTGCGGGAGATGGTTTCTACTGAACCTTGTGTTTGTTCTTTCTTGGTGATTGTGGTAAACCCCAACGAAAAGCAGCTTAGAGGAGAAAAGGGCTTATCTTGGCTTACAGGTCCCATCAGGGTGTGGAAGTCATGGTAACAGCCACTGGAGGCCCCTTGGTAGTCAGGAAGTAGGGCCAGACTTTAAGCTTGAAGGACATTCTTCTTCCGGGAAGGCTCCATCTCCTAAAGGTTCCATAACTTTCCAAACAGAGCCACCTGCTGGAGGCCATGTGTTCACATATATGAGCCTATGGGGACAGTCTCATTCAAACTACAGCAGCCTTGTATGGAGGTCCCCCTTCGAATGGCTTGTCCTTTGACTTCTCTTGAGTGTGAGTGTGTGACATGCATAAGTTTGGTGTGTGACAATATGTGCCAGTCCCATGGCTGTTCTGTGGCCTATGAGCCTCCCTGTGAACCTGGTGCTCATACCTGGCCCAGGCAGTGAGCCCATCATTCCAAGAGCATCAAAGGGTGGCATCTCCAGTCTGTCTTCACCCAGAATAGAGACAGGAAAACCAGGCTTGAGGGTGAAGTGATAGGCAGTGGGCACTCACAGTACTAGGTAGACTCAGCTCTGAGAAGGAAGTCCACCCCATCCCCCGGCTTCTAGTCAGAGCCACTGGGAGTGCACATGTGCAGTGTAGGGGGGTGCTGAGCTGCCCTGGAGAAGCAGGAAGAATCATGTGCAGGGCTGGGAGAGGAGGGCACTTCCTAGGCTTGTGCATTGTCACTTCACAGCCTGGGACTTTATTGCCTACTACACACTGGCCCTAAAAGCAGAGGGTAGATGGGAGATGTCCTGTGTGGTCCCCCTCTGCCATGCTGTCCCCAAACATATGTATTTAGATGTCTTCTCCCAGGAGGAGCCTAAGGGTGGGGACATACCTGCTGTGGGCCCTTAAGCTTTCTCTCCCATCTCAGTGAGGGTCACCTCTCCGTCAGGTTAGTGTGTCCCTGATGGGATGGCTCACAGGCAGGTGGGGGGTACCAGGATTTTCCCTGATTGATGCTCAGAGGACCCCGAAGCTGCACCTTAGAGCCAGAGAGCTCCCGTTGGCTTTCTCAGGGGAGGGGAGGTGGATGATGTGTCTCAGCCATGTCTCACCCTCCCTCCTGCAGGGCACCCTCATCCAGCACCTGAAGGAGCACATGCTACACGGTAACATGACATGCACTGATGTCCTGCTGTATTACACCACGGTGCGTCCTGCCTCCTTCTGCTGCCCCTCCTAGGGCTGGGGGATGGTACAAGGTTGGCAGATGGCTGTGGTCTCTACTTGCCACACGGCCTAGAGCAGTGTGGGGTGCTGCCACTAACCGAGAGCTTGAGTTGGGAGCTGGGATGTTCCTGTCCAGTCTGGAGAGGTCCCAGAAGGATCTAGCAGTGTTTCTTGGATGCCGTGGCTATCATGGCTTATGTTTCTTTTCTCAGCACCTAGGATCGAACCCAGGTCCTTAAGCATGCTAGGCAAGTGCTCTGCCACTGAGCCACATCCCTAGTCCTTTATTTTTATTCATTTTGAGATAGCACCTAGCTCAGTTGTCCAGGCTATATGGAGCTTAACTCTGTAGTCCAGGCTAGCATTGAACACTCCTGACCTCCTTCTACAGCTTCCCAAACCTGGGATTACAGGCATACACCACCCCTTGATTTCGGGGAGCTTCCTCATTTAGCTTTATTTCCCCACCTCCTAGTACTGACCCTAGGGTGTTGGGTAACACTCAGATCCCCCAACAAATCTTCCCAGGTTCCACAGAGGGTTGTGTCCCTTGCCCCTCTGGCCCATGTAAGGGAGCTCGGGTGCCCTTTTTGCCCTCCACGTTGGAGATCCTGCTGAACTTTGCCTCCCTTATTCTCTCCTTTTGTGTTTTGTTCCAGACTCTGCCCCCTACTCCAGCTCCCACTGTGTTGATGGAGGAGTAGTCAGGCCTACGTGTGTCCTTTCCTTTTAAAACAATTTTTGGCTGGGCCTGGTGGCACACGTCTTTAATCCCAGTATTCAGGAGGCAGAGGCACGTGGATCTCTGAGTTCGAGGCCAGCCTGGTCTACAGAGTGAGTTCTAGGATAGCCAGGGCTATGCAGAGAAATGCTGTCTCGAAAAGCCAAAGCCAAAACCAAAACCAAAAAAAATTTTTTTTTTCATTTGTTTCTTTTAGACTGGGTTTCACAGGGTAGTTAAGGCCAGACTCAAACTTGCAGCCCTTCACCCTCTCCCCACTGCCCCTAGTGCTAGGATTCCAGGCTGGCACCTCTGCCTGACTTCCCTGGTCTTCCTGTTTGTGACAGGTCGGCTGGATGATGTGGAACTGGATGGTGTCAGCGCTGGCCACAGGCGCATCCTTGGTCCTGTATGATGGCTCCCCGCTGGTCCCAACGCCCAATGTGTTGTGGGACCTTGTGGACAGGATAGGGTATGTATCCTGGGTCCTGTCGGCTGACAGGACAGCAGGCTGTCATTACTGGTGCTGAGGGAGGCTCAGCATCAGACAGAGCTAGTATCCCTGTTCTGTCCCAGAGTGCTCCGTCTTTGTGCTTGCGAAGGTGTGGAGGGTGCTGAAAGTAGAAAGCCAGAGGACAGGCCAGGTCCCACCCTCAGCACTTTTGCTTGTGAAGTGGGTAGGACATAGCATTGAACGACTTCTGGTGGATGGGGATTATGACAGTGTCCTCCATAGAGACCCCTAGGCACCCTGTGCTGCCAGCACCTGGTGGATGAACCCATCCCTAGCTGGAGGTCAGACTTCCAGTGCTCGTGGTGCTGCTTTGGCATGCTCCGACACCAGCTGGAACCACGGTGGTAGGAGCAGAAGAGCTACAAGTGGCATTGATTGATTGTTTTTTTGAGACAGGGTTTCTACTTTCTGAGTGCTGAGATTAAAGGCATGTATGCCACTACCCAGCTTTTTTTTTTTAACATTTTGACACTTATTTTGTATGTGGGTATGTGCGTGCCGTGGTGTGCAAGTGTCAGAGGACAACTTTTTGGAGTTGGTTTTCGCCTTCTACTATGTGGGTCTTGGGGATTGAACTCAGGTCGTCAGGCTTGGTGGCAAGCACCTTTACCTGCTGAGCTGGCCCACCACTAATGTTTTTGAGTCTTGACCAGTAACATTTTACATAAAACCGCCTGGCCAGGATGATGCTATTAAAACCCCTACATGTAACTCACAGTGTTAATGAGTCTGTCGCCTAGTGAGACTCTGGTTGGCCAGAGGTTAATTGTATCCCTTGGTACCTGCCAGCCAGGCTTCAGGAAAAGAAACTGGTTTTGGTGTGGGGTGGGTGTAGCTGGGGAAGCTGCCGGAAGGGGCATGGAGAGGGAAGTGTGTGTTCACTGGGTCTTCTAGCTCCGGTGTAGTGTGTGAGATTATGTTTGTATGTGCCTGTATATGTGCAGAGGTGCACATGTGTGTCTGAGATTACATCTGCATGTGTGTACATGAGTACGAACTGCAGTTGTGTGCATGCATACGTGTTCACAGATCGGTGGGCTGGTTCTATGCAGGGTGTACACACTGGGTCTGTACCCCAATACTAAGACATGGTCTTGCCACGTGCCATCTTCACTCTGGTGGAGTGCACGCCCAACACAGCAGGTGCAGCTTGGTCCCTAGGCAGGAACTGCATCCCTAAAGTCCCTGCTCAGCTGTCAGTGGCAGTGAGAAGCACAGGTGTGAGGGAGATGGGGAGATGGCAGGGTGCCCCATCCCAACCAGTCCTGAGACTAAAACAAGGTTAAGTGTACTCACAAAAACCCTGTTGTTGGTCCAGTGAGATGTTTTACTGGTTGCTGGGTGACAGTGTTGGCAGCTGTGCATGCCTTTAATCCCAGCACTTAGGAGGCAGAGGCAGGCGGATCTGTGTGAGTTTGAGGCCAGCCTGGTCTACAAATTGAGTCCAGGACAGCCAGGGCTACACAGAGAAACCCTGTCTCGAAAAACAAAAAAACAAAAAACAAACAAACAAAAAAGATCTTAGTGGATAAAGTCACTTGCTGCCTCCAGGCTTGATAATCTTGAATTCAGGCCCAGGACCCACATAGTAAAAAGAGCAGACTCCTGCAAGTTGTCCTCTGGCCTTGACATGTAAATATAAATAAATAAAGACGAATTTAAAAAAAGAGGAAGAAATCCATTTGTCTTATAGCCAAAGGCGCTGTGTCTGTTGGCTGACTGCATCCTCAGGACCTCAAAAGTTTTTCATACATGTCCATAACTAGGAAGGAATCTTTAGACTGTGCTATCAGCTCCTAATTGGTGGCACATTCCCAGCTCTAACTCCCAGGCTCAGACCAGACCCTTTAAGGGTGGATTTTCTTACTGAGGTGAGTCTAGGGAGAGAAGATCTGGTTAAAGATAGGGTCAGAGTTCTGCAGTCTCTATCTTGGAACATAGGTCAGTGGCCCATTTGCCAGTGCCGTGTGGCAGTATGACAGCTCCGCATGGGAGTTCTCACTGTTACCAGCTTCTTCTTGTGCTAGGCGTGTGTTCCATGTCAATCTCTGCTGGCCCTGGGTGTCAGGCTGGGGATAGGACAGAAATGACCAGGAGGAGCTGCAGTGGGTGGACAGGAGGTGGAGGCTCTGGCTGAAGTCTGTTACTGATGGCTGGAAGCTTTGGGGACCTGAAGGTGCTTTCTCTCCCACCTGTGTCGTAGCATCACCATCCTGGGAACAGGAGCCAAGTGGCTGTCCGTACTGGAGGAGAAGGAAATGAAGCCAGGTGAGTGGTCCCTCAGTCTGTGTTCGCCCCTTCAGGAACAGACACCCATTCTGGCTGTAAGCTGCTTGTGAGTGTGGCTGAATCTGTGGCCTTGTTTTAATCTCTGGTCATTTTTGCTCCCAGTGGAAACTCACAACCTCCACACGCTCCACACGATCCTGTCTACCGGCTCGCCACTGAAAGCCCAGAGCTACGAGTATGTGTACAGATGTGTCAAGAGCAGCGTGCTCCTCGGCTCCATCTCAGGTAGAACACAGTGGCTGCAGGAGGAATGAGGAAATGGGAAGGGAAGTGTGGGGTGGCCCTTGGAAGCCATGGTTTTGGGGGCATCTAGAATACCTAGTGTGAATAGCAGGGTGTCTATATGACTCTGCCCCTCTTCTGGACTCCTGGCTTGGGAGTCCACAACCCCACTGTGCTCCAGCTGACTTTGTTGTGTGCCAGTGTGTGTCTCTTCATGTCTGGTGTGGTCAGTTTGTCTGTGTGAGGTGTGCATAGTGTACATGTGTGCCTGGGGAGAGGTGTGTGATGTGTGAGTGCCGTCAAGTGAGGCCTGTGTGTATCTATCTGTCTTGAGTCTCGGGCTTCCATGTGACCAACTGGGAGCATTTTCTCCAAGTCCTTAGGTAGGGAGGTTCACTCAGAGGGAATGTCACCAGACACAGGGACAGATAGAGAGCTGGGTCCAGTCTCTGTCACTGCTGCCTCTCTCTGCAAGGAAGCCCTCACTGGCATGTGTGTGGCACTGCGGGAGGGAGGGTGGTGCTGGTCCAGACAACTCTGCATCATGCTGATAGGGAGCCCTAAAGGTTGCCTGTCCCCAAGGGTCACCTCTCCCTGAGGACTGCCTGTCCTCTGCTTTTGCTTGCAGGTGGCACTGACATCATCTCCTGTTTCATGGGTCAGAACTTATCTGTCCCTGTGTACAAGGGTGAGATCCAAGCCCGGAACCTTGGCATGGCCGTGGAAGCCTGGGATGAGGAAGGTGAATGGCTCTCTGACTCCTCTGGGCTGTGAGGAGGGAATCACACACATGCATAGCTTGTGGTGATTCCCTAGCACCCTAAGAGGGAGTGGCTACTCTCCCAAGGAGAACAGTGTCCTTGCCACGGGTGGGTTTTGCACGCTTTGGCTCTCTGACCCCCAACCTTGGAGAAGCAAGCATTGAAACTGAGTGCCATGAAAGCTGAGTGGGTGGCGGGTTGTGTGGATTTGCAGAGGGAGGCCATGGTGCACATGCAAAATTATGTCCCAAGTAGGATTGTAAAGAAGGGAGTGTGTGCCAGAGTGTGGTCCTGAGTGTGTCAGGCTCAGTCTTCTCCCATATGCCAGGGAAGGCCATCTGGGGAGAGAGTGGTGAGCTGGTGTGCACCAAACCCATTCCCTGCCAGCCCACGCACTTCTGGAACGACGAGAACGGCAGCAAGTACAGGAAGGCTTACTTCTCCAAATTCCCCGGTAGGTGGGAGCAGGCTGGCGCCACGTCCTGCCTGACTGGGGCTTGGCATCTCTGCTTATATGGGTACTCCTCCTGCTTTCCTAGCGGGGTCTCCATATCTCATCAGTGTCGGCATGAAAACGTCCCGAGATCTGTAACTGGGTTCAGTTGATCCTAAGCCACCCCTGTACTCAAAGCCTCCAGCCTCCAGCCACCAGCACTGTGCTGAGAGCCACACGAGCCCCTGGGGCAGAGGACTGAGAAGCCTGCCCTGTGGTCAGGGTTTGTCTGCTCTTTCAGTGGAAGTGGAGTGGGAGGGCGGGGTCTGGAGACCGGGGAGGGTGATTGATGCTCATGTGGCGGGTGGACTTATGCCAGCTATGCCACAGATGCCACCCTTACACACTAACACCTGTAGTTCATCTTGTCAGCCTCTCCTATAGAGGACCCTCCTCTCTATGGCCCTGAGTCCTCCTGCCTTGATTGGAACAAGCAGCCTCACTTTGGGAACAGACGCTGCTTGCACCCTCAGTCTCCATAGGGATTGTTGGCTTTGTGTAAACTACATGTGTGCAGTCACGTGTGCTGAGGTTATAGGTGTGTGAGGTCTCACCCTCCCTCTCCTCAGTGCTCAGCCACACTGCCTGTTCCTAGAGGTATGAAATCTGTGACCAGCATCCCCTCCCTTCTGTTCCTGCCTCAGGTGTCTTGTCTGAGTGTATCCCAGCCCACCCCCTTAGTGACTGATCTGTGATGCCTTTCTTGCAGGTGTCTGGGCACATGGTGACTACTGCAGGGTCAACCCCAAGACCGGAGGCATTGTCATGCTGGGCCGAAGGTGAGGTGTCCCCTCCTCCTGCCATTTCCTCTGGTGGCCTGGGGGTCATGTCCTGCTAAGTGAGCGAGGAGAGGGCAGCAGTGGCAGTCAGTGCAGGGGGAGGAGCCTGCCAAGAGGGAAGGGCATGGCCAATATTGTGCTTCTTGTCTTTGCAGTGATGGCACCCTCAACCCCAATGGAGTACGCTTCGGCAGCTCAGAGATCTACAACATTGGTTCGTGCATCTGTCCCCTGCTACTCTCACTCAGGTCCACAGTGGTCCCAAAGGCACCAGGACCCTGATTTTCTTTCTTCTTTCATTTTATGTACATTGGTGTTTTGACTGCATGTGTGTCTGTGTGAGGGTGTCAATTCCTCTAGAACAGGAGTTGCAGACAATTGTGAGGTGCCATGTGGGAATTGAACCCGCGTCCTTTGGAAGAGCAGCCAGTGCTTTTAACCGCTGAGCCATCTCTCCAGCCCAAGGACCCTGATTTTCAAAGATCTGGGTGAGGGTAGACATCTATGTAGCAGAGTGAGGGCTGTCTCCATGCATACATCCTCTCTTCCAGAACATGCCTGGCTATGGGACCTCCTAAGGCCACAGAAGATCACTTGGCTTTGGCCTTCCGTAAGGTTTTATCTTCACAGCAAGCTTAGAGGATTGGTTAATCCTGTCTCTGCCTTCTGGGCAAGGTTACAGAGGCAGAGAGGGTTTGTGAAGGCTGAAGGTCACACAGCACAATGCAGGACTCCAGATGCACACTTGTAAGAGACCCTCAAAGCTTCTGGTCTAGGAACTTAGTCCCAGTCCAGGCCCCAAAGCCACCCTTCTTGGGAGGTATCCTCCACTGTCATGTTGAGATCTGAGCCCCAGGTAGTGCCAGGTGAGACCTGAACTCACTTCCTCCTGTGCCTGGCCCCTTACATGGACATTCCCCAGTCCAGGTACAGCTGTTATATTGCCCAGGTAGCCTGGTGCACTTCCTTTCTGACAGGTGACATTAGCATGGTAGCCTATGGAGAGCTTCGTGCAAGACCATTTCCTTTTTTTTTTTTTTGGTTTTTCGAGACAGGGTTTCTCTGTGTATCCTTGGCTGTCCTGGACTCACTTTGTAGACCAGGCTGGCCTCGAACTCACAAAGATCCACCTGCCTCTGCCTCCCAAGTGCTGGGATTAAAGGCATGCGCCACCACCGCCCGGCTGACTATTTCCTTTTTTCATCCACAGTGGAAGCCTTTGATGAGGTAGAGGACAGCCTGTGTGTCCCCCAGTACAACAGGGATGGTGAGGAGCGGGTGGTCCTGTTTCTGAAGATGGCATCTGGGCACACCTTCCAGCCTGACCTCGTGAAGCGCATCCGTGATGCCATCCGCCTTGGCCTGTCTGCTCGCCATGTGCCCAGCCTCATCCTGGAGACCCGAGGCATTCCAGTACGTTGTGTCTCACCTGGGCCAATGAGAGCCTGGGTGACTGCAGCTTGCTCTTGCCTCTCTATGGGTACCACGTTGCCTACCAACCACCTTCTCCCTCATGACAGCATTTCCACTAGCTTCTGTGGGATGCCTCATTGGAGCTGATGGCCTGGGCATGCCCTGCAGACAGTTGTGGGAATGTGTGCTCTGAAGGGGTCTGTGTGTGTGTGTGTGTGTGTATGTGTTGGATTTTTGTGGGTCCTGGGGAAGGGGCCTCTGAAGGCTCCTCATTCTGGCTCAGTCACATTTGCAGTTGGGGAATGAGGGCATGCATGTGCACACAGTTATCCACACTTGCTGTGAGGCAGCCATTCCATGCTTGCTGGCTGCTGCTTGGTAGATGAGGGGTAGACAAGCTTCTGGCTTGGGGGCTCCCTGTGCAGGTGGAGCAAACGTGGAGTTGGAGCTGGACTCAACAGGGCTGAGCTGAGTGAGAATTCTGGAACATGCTGAGAGTAGCCAAGCCACTGACCTTGAGTGCTGGGAGTGACCTGGGTAGCCTTCACCATGCCTGGGAGAGTTTTGACTGTCCTCCTAGTCCCCCTGGGGTAGGGAGGCAGAGAGCCTGAGGTGTATACTGTGAGTGAATGAAGGAGTAGCCTGGTCCTCCTGACACCCTTCTGGGTAAGGACAGGTCTGTTTGCACTATTGTTTCACATCCAAGAGAGGAGATGAATAGGAGAGATCTGTCAGAGGCAGCGGCACCCGAGACGTGGTGTCACCCTGGGCAAGGGCCAGGTGGCACCTGGTGTGCCCACTCCAGGGCACCTGCATGTGGGTCTGGTGTAGCACACAGCCATGGAGACACCCACATACTCATGTGGTTTTGGCAGAGTTGTGGGGTCACATGACAGGTTCCATGGACAGTGTCAGTACTGCCTCTGATGTCCTTCCCAATGGGTCCCTCAGGTGTCTAGAGGTTCTGTGGCATGTGTTTGAAGCCACAGCATATCTGGTTTTATGGGTTTCTTTGGAAGGGAATGTGGGGAGACACTCAAGGTGAGGCTGGGCTGTTGTCTCTGGTTTAAACACTCCTTTCTGTGTCATCTGTGCCTTTCCCACAGTACACACTCAATGGCAAGAAAGTGGAGGTGGCCGTGAAGCAGGTCATGGCTGGGAGGACCGTGGAGTATCGAGGGGCCTTCTCCAACCCTGAGACCTTGGACCTGTACCGGGACATCCCTGAGCTGCAGGACTTCTGAGCCAAGAGCTCACACACCATCCAGCTGTGCATGTGATGGAACCAAGGGACACATTAGAGACAGCAGCTGCTCCAGATAGCCCTGGGCACTGCGCTTTCTGCGGGCTTGGAAACAGCATTCCTGTTTCAGAGTCATTGGTGGGGACCAGGTCTCCCATGTTCCACGATGTGCCTGGCCTTTGGAGACCAGAAGGGCACATTGAGGCTTGTCTCTGCCCTGCTGCTGTAGGTCAGCATACAGCCTTGCAGGTGCAGGGCTGGTGATATTTGGTGACAGCACACCGGAAGAGCGATGTGGCCTTCAGCCTCATGAGCTCACTGTTCGATCTCGCTCTATGAAGGTGAAGTCTTTCATACACTCCCTGTCCTAAACTGGCCTGGCTCCCTCAGCCATACTGTTCTCAAGAGCTGACTGAAGACAGGGCACCTGGCCCAGCATGCCTGTTGGGACCCCTGGCCTGACAGCTCATGTACTGTCACTGTCTGCCATGGCCAGAACACCATTCTAGGGAGTTGTGAGTGACTCTCTGCTGTGGCGAATCCCCTCTGCTGTCAAGTGTCCTCCACTGGCTCTGGGTCTTAACAGCATAGTGTTCGAATGGACTAGATGTTTTAATGTTAATTGAGGATCTGGTGTTTGGGGACACTTGAATCCCTTGGTGTCTGTGCTCTGCTACCACTTAGGTGTGAGCTGGGCAGTGTGATCCTTCAGTCCCTCAGGGATGGAGCTGCCCGGTCGCAGAGGGAAATGGCCCTGTTCTCCCTCCTACTCATTCCTGGGCTCTTTCTGTTGTGACTATCCTCTGCATTTGTAAATGGAGTCTCAGGCTTTGGTCACCAGGGCTTGACGTTACTTCTCATCTAGCACGTGGAGTATGTCACAAATCCTGGTGATTGTTTTTGTATTTTTTTTTTTTTTTTTGTAAAACTGAGCACAGCATAAAACCTTTTGCAAATATCCTGGATTTTAAGTATATAAGGGAAAAGTGCTATGAAGAATTTTATGGAATAAATTTGTGCCATGCACACCTGTGCACGTGCAGTATGCTTGTATTTCTCTGAGGCGACTAGATCTCTGTGTGTGGCTGACCATGCCACTGGCAGCTCACTGCTGCGCCGTGAGGTTGTGTGGTCCCCGCACAAGCTGTGTAGTGGTGTTTTCTAGGCTTCTGGTGTTCAGTGTTGTCCCCGATTATGTTGGATCAGTGTCTTGGGCCTCACTGCCACCTGGGGCTGGCTGGGTGTCTGGATCACAGTGCGGTTTTATCACCACAGTCTCTGGATTTTACCAGGTAGGCCCAGACCCCAGTTCAGCCCTGCATAGCCTTCCTACCACATAGAGTGAGTGATAGTTCCCGTCTCCAGGATACGGGAGCACCCGGCCCTGCTGTGTGCTATGCCCTGACATCCTGGTGTGGCTGTCTTATCTGGTGCCCCATGGTATCATCTGGCTTGTTTTCCCTAAGCCTTCCATCCGTATACCTGGAGGAAGATGGAGGCCTGGCCTCAAGTGCCTGTCAGGTCAGCAGAATGATGGCTCTCCTGGAAGGTGTCAGGTCAAGCTGCCTGAGCCCCTGCTCTGGGGTGGCCCTGCTGCAGGGGAGCTAGGGGACCTGAGCACTGACGGCACCTTTTGCAGTTTCCCATGGGTCATTGTAACAGAGACTGGAAGCCACCAGCCGCTCCTCGTTCAGGGGTTAGAGCCTGAGGTGGCCCCATCAGTGTGCACAGAGCTGACTCTGGAGGTTCTGGAAGAATCTCTTCCCGCCTGTTCCTGTTACTAGGGGTGTCTCCTTTCTCAGCCAGGGCCTCTGTTACCTCTAAAGCCTTGGGCCCTTATCCCCCATTTGTTGCATTTTGGACCCTGGTCGTTCCTGTGGCCATTGGTTCTCTTTCCCTTTGGCATGTACTGTGAGCATCTGATTCCCCGACCCCTCACGTCACATATGTCCCCACAGGTTCTCAGAGGAGGATGGGGCACGAGGAGGTGGGTGCTCCAGATTTGTCTTCCTGTGTGATTTCTAGGAGCCTCACAGTCTTATGTTTCTGCCACGAGGACGTTTCTGGGGTGGTCTTTTTATTTCCCTTTTCTGTTTTATTTACTTTGATAGTATAGGGGATAGAACTTGGGGCCTCATGTGCTAGGCTGGTGCTATACCACTGTGCTATATACCAGCCCATTTAAAAAGAGACTTATTTCTATTTTATGTGTGTGAATGTTTTACCTGCATATATGTATGTGCATCACATACATGCAGTGCCCTCAGAGGCCAGAAGAGGGCATCAGATTCCTTGGTACTGGAGGTGAGAATGGTGCCAAGCCCCCATGTGTGTGTTGGGGAGAACAACCAATGCCCTTAACCGCTGAGCCAAATGACCCAGATGTGCCAGTCTCACCTCTGTGAGGACCCAGGTTCTTGCAAAGTCTGTATCCCATAATTCATTGCTTTCTTGTTCTGACAACATTCACTCTGGAGGTGATAGTTCTATTAGGTCTGCTTTCCTGCAGACCTTGCAGGAAAGATTGACCTTGCAAATTGAATTTAGGGATCAGCACCTCTGTTTGATTTCATGGTGGTAGTATGGGAACTGACCCGGGTGCTGAGTTGGGATTTCTGGCTAGGCAGCCACTTCCATCTTGTCTCACCTGCCTGTCCCCTTCCATCCTAGTGTCTCAGCTACCCACATGGAAGGCAGAGGTCTGTGATAGATGGCTACTGTTCATGGTGGCTTTGTCAGCCACTCTGTCAAAGTGACGGTGGCATTTTAAATGTCCTGTCTTCAGACCCAAGTTTATTTTTAGCCAGCCTTCTCCAAGGTGGAGTCACACAAGAGTTTGGACTTGGCTCTCATCCTACAGATTGGGGAGGACCGACCAGTATAGTCAGAAATCTCAGAGCCTTATCCTTGCCAGGATGATGTCCTGTATATCCCCGCCATCAATCAGAAGGAATTCTCGTGGTTCTTGGAAGCTTTGAAGGAGTCAGGCCATGGTTAGCTGCGTGTGTTTGAGATGGGGGTCTCATATAACTCAGGCTGGCCTCTATGTTGCTGAGGGTGACCGTGAACTCCCGATCCTCCTGCCTCCATGATTAATTTTATGCAGCACTGGGGACAGAATTTGGGGCCTGTGCATGCTGGGCAAGCACCTCACCAACTGAGGACCGGATAGGTACCTCTCTGAGTCTCCTGAACTTCCCAGGATTGCAAGACAACTGTTGTGGTCTAGTCATGGAGGCTGTGTTTAAAGCAAGAAACAGAGGCGAGACATGGTGAGGCGCCTGCACTGTTGTGGTGGGGGTCGGGGCGGCGGGGGGAGGTCTCCAGATAGAGTCCTGTCCAGAAATAGATCTGCAGGGGAGTCTGGGAAAAATCATCACTTAGCTTTCCTACTCTTGATGAATAAGGAGGAAGGAGCTGGAAAGGTGTTCAAGGCTGAGTTTAGCTGTGCATAAATGACACGGCAAACGTCAAGACTGCTTTGGGCTGGCTGAGGATGCCTTGGGAGGGGGTTCTGACTCCTCTGTGACATGCACACGGCTGGCTGAGCCACTTCCGGCCCAGCCTGGGTGGCTGCCACTTTCACTCTGGAGGTGGGCGACATTAAAGTCGGAAGCTAGTCTTTATGCAAATGCACGCCCCACTTTGTCTTAAGCTCTTAATTTTTCTATGAATTATTCCATTTTCCCTTTCCCCCTTCCCTGTGTAAGAAATCAAAACACCCAGCAGCTGATCAGAGGAATTTTCCAGCCTTTCTGTTTTGTTGAATATCTTTTCTGGCCAGGACCTCTCTAGGACCAGAAAATCGCCAGCAGGACAGTTCCTGTGATGTGTAGTTTGCACATCAAGCTTACAAGCCATGAGTCAGACCACACAGTAGAGAGAATGCAGGAGAGAATGAAACATCAGTGGTAGAGAGACAACTGGGTGGTCAGCCTGGGAAACCTGAAGGATGGGAAGGTGCCAGCCATATGTGATCTGAAGGAAGGATACTCTAGGCAGAGGGGACAGTTGGTGCAAAGGGTGTGGTGGGCCTCTTCTGGGACCAAGGCTGGGGATCTAGGTACCATTTCTCACTGACCATCCATTGGGCTGCATCTTGACCTGGAGGCTTCTCCTTGGTTCCATGGTCCCCTCCATCCTCCAAGCCTTGGCTCTGAGTCCTTTACTCTTTTGGCTTCGGAAAGTATCTGCAGTTCGCTTTTTTTTTTTTTTTTCCTTTGAGGCAGGGTTTCTCTGTGTAGTCTGGCTGTCTTGAACTCGCTTTGTAGACCAGGCTGGCCTTGAACTCGCTGAGATCTGCCTGCCTCTACCTCCCGAGTGCTGGGATTAAAGGTGTGTGCCACCATGCCTGGCAATTACAGAGAGCTGTGAATTGTCTTGTGGGTGCTGTGGTTGTTTGGAAGAGCAGCCAGAGCTCTTAACCACTGAGCCATCTCTCCAGTCCTGCCTACCTCCCGAGTGCTGGGATTAAAGGTGTGTGCCACCATGCCTGGCAATTACAGACAGCTGTGAATTGTCATGTGGGTGCTGGGGTCGTTTGGAAGAGCAGCCAGAGCTCTTAACCACTGAGCCATCTCTCCAGTCCTGCAGTCTCTATTTTTGTTTTGGTTTTGGAGCTAGTATCTCAGGAGCTCAAACCTGCAGCTGTCTCCAGGCCCCATTCCAGATGTGAGCACCTAGTGAGAGCCAAGGATTTTCACCTGATCCAGATGAGGCCACATTCCATCACTACACAGCCCTGAGGGTGTGGGGACAGGAGTCTTTGGGGTTTCAGTAATTCTCCCCAGGCATCCCTGTCTTTCCCTCCAACCCCGTTAGTCTCAGTGGCTCTCTCACTCTTGGAGCAGTTCTCTTCTGCCCAGTGTTGCAGAGCCTCTGTCTTAGCTGTGCAATTCACTGGGCCTCTTTAATGCTGGCTCAGCCCCACCCCAGGGTCTTTGCACATTCTGCCTCTGCCCCTTGCAGGGCTGCCCCCAGCCTGTGAGGCTTTTCCCTCCCTCTCTGTTAAGACAAACTCTAATGTCCCCTTTTCAGTCCTTCCCCTGCTTAAGCCACCCCTTCCCACTCTAAAACGCCACCCTCCACACCTTTGCTCTTGACTTCTCTAACTTTTCTTCTTACAGCTTCCTGCCTAGGGCACCACCCTTGGATGCCTAAGGACTTCACCGTGATCCTGGACAGGTCCCTGGGGCAGAACAAGTATGTAACCAAGGAGTGAATGAATGTTTAGGGAAGACCACCTTGCACTGAGCCTCATGGCTTCTTTGAAACCTCAGTGGCTGTTACATAACTGGCTGTCTGCCAAACTGTCTGCGAAGTCTCCTCAAGTGGTTATATTTGGTGTTTACAGCCTTTCTTCTCCCTCTTTGGAGTTCTCTTGAGAGCTCGGGGCACCAGGCTTGGCTTCTGCAGGGAGATGAGTCTCCTGCTGTGGTCCAAGAGGACCTGGATACCTGGAGACTTTAGTCTTGGCTGCAGCCCAGCAGCTCAGACACAGAAGCAGCCCACATGCTGGTGTGGGAGGTGAGGTTTATCCTGCCAATCCCAAGAGGATGGGGAGAAGCAAGGGCCAAAGTGGAAGAGCAAAAGATACTGTCTGTGCCTAGCTGTGTTATCTCAGCCCACTTGCGTGACCCCTATGAGCCACTTCATTCTTGTTTGTAGAGCTGGGAAGGGTCCAACACCCCTTTGAGGAAGTCACTCAATGGAGGTGCTCCTGGGACAAGGCAGGAATTTCAGAGGTTGCAGGGAAAACACAGAGAGAACAACCCTGTATTTCTTGCAAGGTGTGAGTCCTGGGTTCTAGCTGAGGCTACTCTGCACTCACACAACAGCAAACCCTCTTTCTGCCCAGGCCACCCTCAGTGGGTTTCTTTTATACCTGTTTATAGAAACATTTCAATTAGTGTTATGTCCTGGAAGTAGAGAGAGATGTGGGGGTGGCTCATGTCACTGGCATTGGTGACAAAGATGGGTGTTTTCTTCAAATCTCTTCTCATTTGTCCTATACTAATCTCAATTTATTAGTTATTTATTTTGGTTTTTTGAGACAGGGTTTCTCTATATAGTCTTGGCTGTCCTGGAATTCACTCTGTAGACCAGACTGGCCTCAAACTCACAGATATCCACCTGCCTCTGCCTCCCAAGTGCTGGGATTAAAGGTGTGCGCCAGGCTAATCGCTATTTAATTCCAGCCGGCCATTCAGAATAAAGATCCATGGGGTCCAGTAAGATGGCCCAGCTTGCTGACAAGGCTGACAACCTGGGTTTGGTTCTCAGGACCTACATGTGGAATGAGGAAGCTGACTTCAGCAGGTTGTCCTCTGACCTCCATTCTTGAGCAGTTGTAAGCATACATACTCACACATACTACACGCACACACAATAAATGTAACTTAAAAATTGAGAAAGGATAAAGGTATTCTTGGCTGAAAACAGCTGTGGCGGTGGCTTGCAAGAGATTCTGCCTGTGGCAAACATTGCGGCTCCCCTCTCTGGCAGTGAGTGCCCTTCCCACTGGCACAGGAGGCAGGGAGACTGTGGGAATGTCCGTTGTGGCCAGACCTGCGCCCCTGAGGTTTGCTGTACTATGTTGATGGTGGGAGACATTGGGATCCTAGAGTCCTTGCAGCTTCCAGGAATGTCTGGCTATTGCCAGCCTAGAGCAGGTGTATGAACACAAGTAAGGTGCTCTGGAAGCCACTGAGCTGGGATGTTTGTTATGTGGCTTTGCTGGCTGTTGCTGACACAGTGACACTTGGCTCACCCAAAGGTAAGGCCTCACCACTCCCACCTGCCCCACCACCTTACGGCTCTGGGTGTCCAGTTTTTTGATGCCTGGACACAGGGTGAAAAGGCATTTGGTGCTTCCCTCAGAAAGAACAATGGAGCTTTTTGGCAGTGGTGACTCAGCTGTCACTGTGTCCTGGGTGTCTGAGCACATCCCAAGCAGCTGGGTGACACAGCACTGACTCACAGATGTCAGACATCTCTTAAACCCCCTGCTAACCAGGGACTCTCTCTGACAGTCCCCAGCATCAAGTAGGGCTGTCATGCCTTATCTGGGTGACCTCTCTTCTGATAAGGGAACCCTGGTGTGTAAGGGGAGTTAGATTAATATAAATTAGATTTAGTAAATATCTAGGGGTTTCTGATACAGTCTCTTAATTTGGGGCATGAAGATCAACTTGGCTGTGGGCAATTAGCTTATCAGCTTATGACCAAAAACAAGGTTGAAGCCAGGTGAAACGAGGAGAGACTCTATGGACTAAAAACAAGGTTTATGACCTGGCATTGTTTTCAGCTGCTAAGTGGGTGGAGCCCAGATTAGGCTGAAGCCAGAGAGAGCAAGGAGAGACCCTATTTAAGGATGAAATAGGTGGAGCCTAGGGGCCCCCATGCTAGAAAGCTCTGATGCTAGAGAGTTCTCACGCTAGAAGTGACCAGTAGTTTGTATCATCTGATGGAGAAAGTGCTAGTGGACTTACAGCCAGGTCTCCCTGAGGCAGAAAGAAGCTGGTGAGCAGAGAAAGCCTCAGCAAGACAGCAAAAGGCCAAGGACTAAACCCTGTGGCTCAGCTTTTGCTTAGAGGGGTTCGACCAGTCCAAACAGTGGACTGAACGAAACTGTGGCCAGCTTTAAAGACTGAGGCAGAGCTGCAGAGTTGCTGATACAAACTGAATAAGTTGGCTTACAGACGGCTGACTGAGGTCTCCCAGAGAGAAGGAAGCCTCAATTCTTAAGGTAAAGCCACCATAGCCAATTTACCCTAAAGGACCTACGTCTGAGATATTCCTGAAGAAAGACTGTTAACTAAGTGTTTTAAACGATCTACCCCAGAACCTGTGTTCCTGACGATCGAGGCCCTGCCCTAGAGACTGTATCCTTCTAAAAGGTTATGAAAATAGTTGTTAAAGTTGTCAATAGGGTTAGTGGTTAGGTAACAGGGGTTGTAGGCATTCTTAGGGCTAGTAGTTGGGTAAGTGTTTATATTTGTTATAAACATTTATAGTTAATAAATACATATTCAGGGTGTCTTAGGGTTTCTATTGCTGTGAAGTGATGCTATGACCATGGCTTCTCTTATGAAGGAAAACATTTATTTATTTTGGTTTTTTGAGACAGGGTTTCTCTGTGTAACAGCTCTGGCTGTCTTGGACTCACTTTTGTAGACCAGGCTGGCCTCAAACTCACAGAGATCTGCCTGCCTCTGCCTCCCAAGTGCTGGGATTAAAGGCGTGCGCCACCACACCCAGTTGAAGGAAAACATTTAATTGGGGCTTGTAGTGGGTAATTTAAAAGGGTTGGCTTTTTCTAATCCTGGTCTAGCTCCCAAAATGAGATGGAGTTTTATCCAACAAGCTTTAAGCACAACTGAGCAGGTATTCATCTATCCTAACCCTCTATGGCTAGTCTGGCTGCTTCTCAGCCAGAGTTACCCTCATGGTTTCTCTTGCCTCATGGTGACCTCCTTCCTTCCTCTCTCCCTCCCTCTCTTCCCCTGGCTGGGATCAGAAGTCAAGCCTTCCTCTGCCCAGTCACTGGCTGTTCAGCTTTTTATTAACCAATCAGAGATAAATGGGGAGCTTTTTTTACACAACATTGATACAGGAGATTCTTCAATGTTCATGTCAATGCTCATGTCTAGAATGCAACCAGATCTTGGGGCACAGAAATCAGCAACTGAATGCACAGTGCACAAGACCAGCCCCCATCAGGGACTGGCTTACAGTTCAGAGTTTTAGTTCATTATCGTCATGGCGAGAAGCATGGTGGCACACAGGCAGACTTGGTGCTAGTGAGGTACCTGAGAGTTCTCCATCTGAAGAGTCAGGCAGCAGCTCCTCCTGTGATTGAGCCACTGACTTCTTGAGGCTTCTGAGCCCAACCCCTAGTGAATGCACTTCCTCCAATAAAGCCACACCCACTCTAAGAAGGCCACACCTCCTAATAGCGCCTCTCCCCATGGATCAAGCATGCAAACACATGAGTCTATGGGGGCCGTTCCTATTCAAACCACCACACCTGGCTTCCCTGAGAGTTGTCACAGCCATTGTCAGTCATAAGATCCCACAGGACTCCATGGGCAAAGCTTTTTCCAGATGTGCATGAAGAACAGTTGGAATACAGGTGGAGTTGGGGAGAGGAGAAGGTGGTGTAGAAATGCTGTTAGTAAAGCACTCATGTGTGAAATTGTGTGTGTGCATGCCCAAGATGCCCATGGTAGTCACAACTGTCACCCCAGTACATGGGAGGCTGAAGCAGGAGGAATAGCAGTTCCAGGCCAGCCTGCCTTAGAAAATCCAACCCAAAGAAACCAAATCAAACCACCAAAACTGAAGTTCCCCTGAGGTAAACAAAGACCACTGGACAATGAGAGATCCTGGGGGTGGTTAGGGGCTGAGGGAACCTGGGGTGATTGGGGGATGAGAGAGAGCACCTAGGGGTGATAGGGGGCTGAGAGAGGGTCGGGTGGTCAGGGGTTGATAGAGGGCCTAGTGTGGTCAAGTCCTAATGGAGAGCCTGAGGATGTCCAGGTCTCTGTTCAAACTTCACCTGAACCATTTGGTTGCTGTGGGGCAAATCAAGCTCCAGTAACCTCTTCTGCTAAATGAGGTGAAACACCCCATCTTGCAGGGGGGTAGGGTAAGTGGTTTGTCGCATCGGAACATGTTGTAAACAGCAAGACAGAGTTGGCCTTTTTAGCTGATCAGATATTTGGTAACTGTCCACCAGATGTGAGCTCCCATGCCCGTGCTGTCCCCTTGAAGCTCATGATGGGGACTGGCAAGCTGGAAGAACTTACTAGAAAATTCCAGAATGACGCTCGAGTGTAGAAAATTCCAGAACGGTGCTCGAGTGCCTGACACTTCGGGCTGTGGCTGCTGTCATCTGTAAAGAATTCCTGTCTCTCTCAGACTGTTATCCATGGGAACTTGGGGAAGCTGGGGGTCTAGGGCAAAGGAGCTGGGCTTGGCTGTGGTCTGCACAGAGTTGGGTCCTCCCAGGTCCAGAGCCTGGCCAGTCATGGTCCATCCCTGGGCACAGTGACCGACCAATGATAGGTACGCTTTCACCAGCAAGCTTGTGGGCCCCTCTGCTCTACCTCAGTAGGAATTGTGGGTAGGCGAGGAGACATTCTTCCAAAGGGTTCCAGAGTGCCCAGGACCAAGGGGTTGGGCTGGGGACCCAGATGCTTGGAGCTCAGTGAGAGCTCTGGAGACTCATTGCTCTGTGTGTTAAGCACCAGTGGCCCTGGTACTTGGCAGTTGCTGTAATTCGCAGTTTCCATCAGCGGCTGCAGCAGCACCACGAGCAGGCAGTGTGCCTGCTTATGTCATTACTCCATGGCCTGTAAATCCTGGTGGCAATCAGGACCTAGTCTGCCTTTTCATACCTTCTATCTTTGGCCTTGACTCTCTCCACTTTTTACTTCCTCCAGCCCTCTTTGTTTCTGCTGCCACCTCTGTTCCCCCTTGTATCTGCCACAGATGTTGCTCAGTTCTCCACTTACCACTGCTGGTGGCGTGGCTGCCACCACCTCTGCCACCGTAGCCCTTGCATAGAGAGATCCACTCTGTCCTCTTTGTGTGACTAGCTCAACCAGTTCTACTCATGACAAATGCTGAAATTGGGCAAGGCCAGGCTGGAGAGATGGCTCAGTAGTTAAGAGCACCAAGACTCTTACAGAGTCTGGTTCCCAGCGTCCACTTCAGATGGATTGAAACTGCTTGTAACTCCAGCTCCAGGGGATCTGACGCCCCCTTCTAGCCTCTGCAGCTATTGCACACACATCTTAGGGAAAAAAAACCCTGTGTCTAAAAAAAATTAGACCCAAGGAAGGTCTAATTAGGGAATATAATCACCCCAGACCTCAACATCTTATACTATTTTAAGGAAAAATAGACACTAGAGGGGCATTTGCAATAAGAGCTCATCATCAACACTTAGAGTGATTTATTTGTGTTCACTAGGCTCTGCTCTTAGCCAGACACCCTTAGGGGTCATTTTGTCATCCCTGTGACCTTACTCTTGCCAATATTTTCTGCTCTTGTACTGCTGAGAAGAATGTTTACATGAACCTTGAAGATTCTTAGTCATGTCACTAGCTGGACCCGAAGCCAAAGACTCTGCAAGCCCTGAGTTCCTACTTACTTAGGAGTTTGTCATTGTGAAAATGACATTGCTGAGCCCTGTGGTTCTGGGGGAAACTCACAGCTGCCAGTTGCTTACAGTCAGGTTTGCTCAGAAGATCACGTGGGACCACAGATGTTCCCTGTACAGCCAGTCTGAAGGTCTCCCTACCCTGCTCTGGGCTAAAGGATTGCTTCCCATGTTACCAAGGGCTGTGGGCTCCTCACACCCTAGAAGCTAATTAGCATGAATCCTGGTGTGGCATTAAACACTTTCTCATTTTCCCACAGGAATTGCTCCTGGAAAGAAGAGAGAATAAATAGAAGGTATGAGAGAGAAAAATTATTTAAAATGTATGTAAGTAGATGTGGTCAAGAGAGAGGGCACACAGATGGGAGGCACCTGTGGTGTCCTGAGAGTCCAGTTCCCCACGTGCAGGCAGAAGGATGCTGGATTTATCCAAAGGTCTGGATTCAAACACTGTGAGAGGGGCTGACGTGGTGCTAAGGATGGAGTACATGCTAGTGCATTCCAGGTTATGGGTAGAACTCTAGCACACATGCGCGCATGCACACACACACACACACACACACACACACACACACACACACCCCAAAACAAAACAAAAAAAACCCAGGAGCCATTCCAGGGAACTTGGTGCCCCCTTCTGGTCTTTGTGGGTACTGCACACATGTGGTTCATATATAGGCTGTCATATACTTGTACACATAAAATAAATATAAAAAAATGAAAAAAAAAATAGATGACGACATTGCAGGTGGCAGTTATCTCCCAAAATGTCCACATTTCGTTGTAAACATTTCAAAATTTACAGATTTGGACTCAGTAAGGAGGTAATACTGTTGGAACATTTGATTCGTTGCGTCAATGAGACATTAAAACTGAACCAAGGAAGTGAAGGGGCGGGAGGTATAACTCCATCATTAAAGGCTAAGGCTCACAACCACAGCTTCAAGGAAGCAGAGAAGGCTGGGTCTGGAGCTGTGAAGTAGCTTTGAGGTACTAATGGGTGAGAATTTGGATGTACGCATCTTTATGAGGAGGTTTCTATTGGGCACCCTGTGATGCTGTGATACTTTTCCCAACAGTGTGGATTTAGGGGTGCACCCTGAAAACTGACCATGAATAAGTAAAACAGCTCAGACAGACTTTCCTTTCCCCTCTCCACCTGCCTCCCTCTGTCTTTCTTCCTTTTTCCTTCCGTTTGCCTCAGGGAAACTGATGGAATTGAACAAGGACAATTCTAAGGGTGGGGCAAAAACACATGCATCTTTCAAGTTGTCACATAGAGAGAAATAACTTGGGGCAGGGCCACATACATCTTTCAAATTGTCTGTCACACAGAGAAATACTGATACGGGAGGTGAATACCTGAATACAGAACTCTGCAAGAAGCAGGGGAAGCAATGCCATCATGTGGCACCCTCACTGCGGGGTGGGGTGGATACAGAGTGCAGGGAGAAGGGCGTGGGGTGCCCACTAAGACGCTCAAAGTGTCATCCCTTGGGGTTTTGTTTCTCCATATCTGTGTCTTGAGTTTCTGTCAGGAGCATGTGATTTGGAAAACTACTTAGCCCTCAAAAAGTCAGCGTAACAGAAGCACCCTGTCTGTGCACGTGTGTTTGTTTGTTTTTCTTCTACCTTTTGATGTACATTCCAAATTGTTCTGTTGGGTGCTAAGTGCACACGACTTCTCCCAGAACCTGAGTCTATCATCCAGGCAGCTTTTGGCTTTAAGTCATGGGCACCTGTCCAAACAGCAGAGTTTAATGCAGATGATGTGGTAGTTTAATGGAGATGATGTGGTAGTTTAATGCAGATGATGTGGCGGGTAAAGCTGTTGTCAGATTCTGTCTTTCTCTCTGCCACCTGTGGCAGTGGTGGGCACTGTCATAAGTGTTCCCATAGCCCCTCCCATAGCCCCCTCACTCAACAAGGCAGCAAGAAGGACCCTTGCCTCTCAATCAAGTAGTGAAGTCTTTGCTCTGTTTGCCTTTCCTTTGGTTTACATTTGGAAGGCCAAGGCAAGGGTTGCTGAGTGCTACAGATATCTGAAAGGCTGCTGATGTGACCCCATCTCAGTGGTCCAAGTGGGCAATGTGAGGCTCTGTGGATTTTGTCACCTTGGGTGTGTGTGAACTCTCTGGCCTCCCCCAGCTTCATTCTTCTTCTAGCACATCTTAAAATTTCTCTGAAGTCCCAACCAGCTGTTGTCTAAACAGCTGACTACTTTTAAGATTTTATTTATTTATTAGTGTACAGTGTTCTGTCTGCACATATGCCTGCAGGCCAGAAGAGGGCACCAGATCTCATTATAGATGGTTATGAGCCACCATGTGGGTGCTGGGAATTGAACTCAGGACCTCTGGAAGGGCAGCCAGTGCTCTTAACCTCTGATTCATCTCTCCAGCTACCAGCTGACTCCTTTTTTTTTTTTTTTTGGTTTTTCGAGACAGGGTTTCTCTGTATAACAGCTCTGGCTGTCCTAGACTCACTTTGTAGACCAGGCTGGCCTCGAACTCACAGAAATCTGCCTACCTCTGCCTCCCAAGTGCTGGGATTAAAGGCGTGCACCACCAACGCCCGGCTAAGCTGACTCCTTTTAATTTATATTTTAAAACCACTGTTTTATATATACCAGTGTTTCATTTGCATGTGTGTCTCTGCACCACATGTGTGCAGTACCCGCAGAGATCAGCAGAGGGTATTGGATCCTCTGGAACTGGAGTCACAGAAGGTTGTGAGTTGCCATGTGGATGTTGGGAATTGAACTTGGGTCCTTTGGAAGAACAGCCACTGTTCTTAGCCTTTAAGCCACCTCTCCAGGCCCCTGACCAACTTTTTTCTACAGGGGTCAGTGGAGAGGCCACAAGGCTCAATTAAACACCTCACCCCACTAGCCAGATTTTTGTGGGGAGCACATTACTCTTTTATGTGGCCTTTATGTGGCCTCCAATCCCTTCTTAATAATAATAATATTTATTATATATTTATAATAATAACAATAATTCCCGATGTGGTGGCTCACACCTTTAGCTCCAGCACTGGGAGGTGGAGGCAGGTGGATCTCTGTGAGTTTGAGGTTAACCTGGGCTACATAGGGAGTCCCCCGCCACCTAGGACTACACAGTGAGACCCTGTTTCAATGTTTAAAAAGCTATTATTGTGTATGACTACAAATTGGGGGTGGTGGCTTATATGTGTCACCACACATGTGTGGCCATCAGTTCTGTCCTTGTACTGTGGAGTCCAGGGATTGAAGTCAGGCAAGTGGGGCCAGTGTCATTTCCTGCTGAG
This sequence comes from Lophiomys imhausi, assembly GCA_907164525.1. Classification (NCBI taxonomy): domain Eukaryota; kingdom Metazoa; phylum Chordata; class Mammalia; order Rodentia; family Muridae; genus Lophiomys; species Lophiomys imhausi. The sequence goes on from CAJQZJ010004765.1 coordinate 9,376,692, forward strand.
CTCTTTAGCTTTGGCTTCCTTCTGGTCTCAATTCACAGACCTATGGGGACTTCTGACACATCGTTAATCTGCTATGCAACCCTGAGTTTCCTCCCTCCCTCCCTCCCTCCCTCCCTCCCTCCCTCCCTCCCTCTCTCCTTCCTCCCTTCCTTCCTTGGGAATGCACTGCAAGCTTTGGCCACAAGATGGCAATGTTGCTCTTCGACCGCAGCCCAGAGGCGCCTAGGCAGAGCTTTATAGAGTCTAGAGTCCAGATCTGGGAGGATTGGGAGGGGACAGCCACCTGCTAGATAGGGGTGTCTGGAGCCCTATACCTCCTGGCCAGGCTAGATCTCCCTCCCCGCACTACATAACGGGGGCGGAGAGGGGACATTTCTGGTCTCAGCTTCTCCATGAGTACACAGAACCTTGGGGGGTCCTGCCTGGTTCTCCCGGACCATCAGGCTGGAGGTGAGACCTGGAGCATTTGAGGTTGGGTTAGGGTCTCCTGGTTATACTGTCAGGTCCTCAGCCTTTCTGGGTCCTTCAGATCGTGGAAGGCTTTCTCCCTGCTCAGAATTTCTATAAATACCGTCAGAAAAACACAGGCTTGGTTAGCATGCAGATGTCCTTACCCAGCCTGGCTCCCAGGCCAAAGTAGGGAGCCCAGAAAGAGTTAGGAGTTTATACAAAGTCACACAGAAGTTTCCTCTCTCTCTCTCTCTCTCTCTCTCTCTCTCTCTCTCTCCCATCCCACAAAACAGATGCCCCCTTTCCTCTTTGTGAGATTAAATCAACACCAGCAAGGTTCAGGTGAAATGGGCACTCCAGTCCAGCTCTACCCTGGATAAACAGGGAGTCTCTCTGGGGTACCTCTGAATGGAAGTGTGTGAGAGGGAGGGTAAGGTAACTTCCATTACACCTGGGACTTTATGGATCTTGGCTTGTGGCCTTGCTGGGTGGATTCATGCCTGCCCACCATGCACTATCTGCCACCAATGAAGCCCAGAGAGCGACTCCTGGTTCCTTCTATAACATGATTTCTCTCTGGCCACAGATCCTAGCTCTTGATGATCTGGTCATATACACCCTGGGCTCCCTCTGGCTATGGCTACACCTGGGGTACCTGTATCATGGGGCCACTGTTTACCCACTATGCCTCAAGAGTGGGAGGCCTGCTGTGTTTACTATCCAGCCCAGGCCTTGCACATGGTAGGTGCTCAGTCCAGCCATACTCATGAGTAAATGAAGGGAGACAGAAGAGGTGGCTGGAGTAACGCAGGGAAGATCCTGAGGTTGGGCAGCATCCTCCACAGCCACGATCACTGAGAGGGGGCAGACGGACACTCCAAACCCAAGGAGAAGCCCAGAACCCACTGTCCAGCTACTGATGCCTTTTCCAGGATCCTGGCAAGGACAGAGGTTCCCTAAGAAGGAGGGCCACATACAGGCAGAACCAAATTTGTTCTTGGTAACTAACCTGGTCTAAGACCAGGCACCTGCTCCTTGCTCTTTCTTCTTTTATTGTGGAAGAACCTAGGGCTGCCTGGGCTAATGAGCCCCTACTAATGAAGCAGGTCGGCCAAGCCCCATCACCAGCTGGAAAGGCTGGAGGGTTCTGATGCCCACCCATGGAGGGAAAGTCAGACACCCAGGTGATAATAGCTACAGTAAGCATGAGGATGTTGTCCTTAGTGGATCAGGTCAGGGGCTACCTGTACATTACTGGGGACATTAACTAGAGGCTGCCTTGACTTCGTGTTTCAGGTTGGGAAACTGAGGCTCTGGAAGGCTTATGAGTTTTGCCAGCCCTGGGCTGTGCAGGCAGAACTGCGTTCTCAGCTAAGATGCTGAACTGAAAGTCTGCATCATCCTAGTTGACCGATTTGAGGTCTGACCCATTTTTCCACACCAAGCCGGGACACCAGAAGCTGGTGGGAGATTGGGTAGAGTAGGGACTCTAACTCAAGTCGGGAGATACCACAGTCTCTGGCCTTGCAGCCTTGTGGAGGAAATGTCTAAGGTCTCTTCAGATGACTAGAGAAGCCCCTCAGTGCTTCCCTGCTTCATCCTGTTGCCTGGACTAGGCTGGGGCTGTGCATTCACGACAGTAGTTTCTTGGTCCCTGTGACCTGGACTCTCTTCCCAACCTAGCTGAAGCCTGTGGACAAATCCGGCGACCTGCCCTGGTGCAGGAGTCGTGGCCGGCCTTAGGGCCTTAGTACCCCCCTCAGACACCACTCTGGTCTGCCTAATGCTGGCAGACACTCTTGTGGGCCCTCGGGCCGCACCATATCCATCACGTGCCTTAGTCTGCGCTTGCTTAGCCTCGCAATCTGTCCCTCACAGACGCCTCCCCTGCGGGCCTTCTCCTTCTGTAGCTGCTTTGCCACCTCGACCCCGGAGACGCCCATCGT
>CAJQZJ010004765.1:9379097-9389742 GCA_907164525.1 Lophiomys imhausi
CTGGAGGGGCGGCCGGCAGCTGGCGCTGGCCGAGGCGGCGGCGGGATGGGACGCGCGCTGGGGCGCAGGAGCCGCGGTGCCGGCGGGGGCCGCGCAACTCGGGCCAAGTGCAGGGCGGGCGCGCGCTGAGCCCGGGCGCCGTCTGCAGCCGGCTGCCGAGCGCGGAGCCGAGAGGTGCCGGAGGCGGCGGCGCAGGAGCGAGCGGAGCCCGGCGCCGGCTCCTGGGAGGACCATGCGGGCCCCGGCCGTGTCGCTCGGGCTGCTGCTGGCGCTGAGCGCGCTCCGCTGCGCAGGTAACGCGGCCGCGTCCCCTCCCCGACCCCGGCGCGCAAAGTTGCTGCCTGGGTCCCAAGTCCCGGGCTGCCGCCGCCTCCGGCTCTTAGCGGGGCTGGGGAGCCCTTGGCGGCCCAAATCTCGCGCGCGTCTCCTTTGCCTCCTCTCCAGTCCCAGCTGCCCTTCGCATCCTTTTGGGGCTCCAGGAGCCTCAGGCAGGGCGTCCTGGAATCCCCTTCCTCACTCTGCCCAGCACCCGGGCCCTGGGGTCTGTGGGAGATATAGTGGCCCAGCGTCCGTGGACCGCTGTCCTGTTGCCTGGACACCTGCGGGGCCTGGAGGTCGTCTTGGCCCGCGATGTCTGGTTTGGCCGCAGTCCCTTCTGTGCCTGTCTGCCCTCCTGGTCTCCTGTCTCCCAAAGCCACCCGCTCCCCCAAGTGACTCCCGCAGGCAGCCAGGTGATCTCACCGCTCGCCCTCAGGAAGCGCGGGTCGCCCCTGCGCCCTGACCCGTACGTAGGCTGGCAGGACCCGGGAGCTTGGCCCGGCAGCCCAGGGTCGCGCAGACACCTGGTGATGTCTAACGATGAGGTGTTCAGAACCCTTGCTCCAGGATCCGGGAGCCTGGCTCCAGGCTGGCACCTGCGCAGCTGTCGCCCAAACCCCGTGAATGGGGAAGTCAGAATAGCCAGGTTTGCTGCCTGGGCTGGAGTTGGCTAGGCTGGCCACCTCGGTGTTGCTACGTGTTGGTTGTAGAGGAAGCTTATCCTAAAATGACAGTACCTCCCCCTCCCCCACCTCAGGCAAGTAGAGATAATCCCAAAGGCTGGGTAGAAGCGACAGTCACGAGCCATGTTCATGTGCATGCGAGGGCCATGTTCTCTAGACCTTTAAAACCCACGTTTTGGGAGCAGATAGCTTTAGTCTGAGAACATCTCTTCTGGTTCCTTAAAACCAACCAACCGCACAGATACCCAGAGTGCAGAGGGAAAACACAACCTCAACTTTGCAGCTCCGACTGCCTGGGTGAGGTAGCACTTAGGAGCAGCCTGGATGTCAACTTGTTCCGAAGGATGACGGTGCGTGGGTAAAAGTAAATATTGCCTTCCTCCCAGATGCCCTCAAGTGACCTCAAATATTTACTAAGACTTTCCCCTTGGAGAGACAGTGGCCAGCCCAGGGCTTTGGCTGGGCCCCCGGAGGATGGTTCTGGTCTTAAAGTGGAGTGCTCTCCTTGGCGTGGTTAATGAGCAGCCGCTGCGAACCGGTTAGCTCTTGGCACTTCTCTGTGGCCTGGAGAGGGTCACTGACCGGGTCCAGGCCGTTTCCTCAGAACGGAAGCCCTGAGACGTGTTTGCCAAAGTGCACAGTTCTCTGGGACTTGGAAATAGCACTGTCGTGGCTATTTTCTCTCTCCACGGGGGTCAGCGTTCACCCCGGCTGTGTTCAAGAGCGGTTCTGGGCAGCCTTGGAGGAGGAAGCTGCCTGTCTCTTGCCTTGTGCCAGAATGAGTCCCCTCACCCTGTTCAGCCCCACCCAGCTACAGAAGAGCCTGCGCATGGCTATGGGAGGCTGGTGGTGGGAGAGAGGCTGTGCCACCCCTGGGAACTTATTCTTGGCCCTCCGAGGAGGGTGTCAGAACAGCCACCAGGGCAGAGCTTAACATACTTGGGGTCCTCCGTTGCCCGTGCCTTCTATCGGTTCCCACCAGAGACATAAAGAGAAACACAGTTTGCTAAGTCTATATTTAGCTGCAAAACAAGGGTGATGTTCCTGAAAGAGCTGCCTACACTTGGTTGGTTGGGAGTTAACCAGCTTCCTCTAGAACTGGCTGCATTTTCTAGATCATTTCTGGACCAACCTTGGACTGGCTGAGGCCCTGGGAGAGCGGTTGGGAGAGTTCAGCTGTGAGGAGGCGCTCCCATCGCACACTCCCTCTGTCGCCTGTGCCCCCTTCCTGCGTGGGCAGCTACCCCGGGAAGGAGAGTGGTAGGCGGGCTTCTTGGAGCTCCGCGAGGGGCTGAAGCATACGGAACTGTACTTGGTTGAAGTCAGCACAAATCCTCCGGCTTAGCGATCAGGGGGCCCCATCATTCAAACCATGTTTGTTCATGCTGTGGTTTTGGAAGTTAGTGATGCAGTTAACAGACCACGTCCCTGGGGGAAATTGACAAGCTTGCTTTGTTAACCCTTGATGCTTTTTCTTTTTTTTGGAGGGGGTGTCTGTGGAATGCGGTGGGTGGGCCACCCCCACCCCACCCCCCCAGAGCCTTGCTGGTGACAAGTTTGCAATTGTAGGGACGGCGCTGTTGGCTTGCAAGTCACAGGGCTTAGCTCTGCCTGGCCCCTTGCAGTGGCGAGTGGTCTATTTGTTTCTCATTATATCGTGTCTTGGGAAGGGGTGGCCCTGTGGTGTGGGGAAGTGGGGGTGGGGAAATGCTAATTCCATCGCAGCCTCCAGTGATTTAATGGCATTGGGGACCTTCCCAGAGTAAATCATCTGGCACCCCTCCTCCCGCCAGTGGCAGGAACCGGGAGGCGTGGGGCTTCCTCAGGAGCTCCGCTTCGGTGACTGGAGGCAACAAAGAACGCAGCGGTTGCCAGGATCCGAAGGACAAAAAGGAGCCCCTCATTTGCTGACTCCGAGTCTGGGAAGGTGGCCTCCGGCAGTAAAGTTCTTAAGGGTTTCCTCCCCAGAGAGCCCCGAGTTCTGGGTAGCCTTTTCTCTCCTGGGTATCAATTTGAAAGGGGATGAGGGAGTCCATTTCTCTCGGGGCCTGTGACAAGGAGGAAGGGTTTAGGTACCACACTCAGCTCTTGGGAGGAAATGGTCCAGAGCAGGAAGGAGCCTCCGAGCATAGCCCTGCTGCAGGTAGGAGGCTGAGGCCAGGCAGATGGTGTGAACTTCTGTCAGACTGGGACTGCTGTCCACTGCAGTGTGACAGAAGCCGTCCAAAGAAAGATATTATTGACAGGCTAAAGCTCCTTCTTCTCAACTCATTGCCCTAGACTTTCTTTTATTTGTGTGTGTGTGTGTGTGTGTGTGTTTGAGACAGGGTCTCACTATGTAGCTCTGGCTGTCCTGGAACAAAAACAAAGTGGATCTTTCCTCTGTAGAGCAAAGATCCACCTGCCTCTGCGTTCCCAGTGGTGGGATGAAAGGCGTGCAAAAGCCACCACAGCCTAACTTGCCCTTGGACTTTCTAACCTTACACCTGGCTGGAGCTTGGTTGCTAAGGGGGTTTCCACTTAAGGAGCCCCAGTTATGACAGTGACAGCCCTTTGGAATAGCCCAAGTAGCAACCTGAAAGATAAGGGCGAGTCAGAAGGGTGATGCTGCTGATGGGAATGGGGACTCTGGGGCTGAGGTCTGTTGTGGCAGATTCTATCAGCTTTTTCTGCTAGGAGTTCCAGAGAGCATGTGCCATCACAGGTGGGTGAGGGCCTCTATTTATGTTTATGCCTGAGGATGTTTACAGGGAAAGGCTGAGCAACTTAATTGCCATCAGTATGCCATGACATGTGCACCCTCCCAAATGATGCTTAAAAAAAAAAAAAGAAAAAAAGAAAAGATATTGGCAGGCCCATGCATGCACCCCTGCCCTCTGCCTCCTGGTCTTTTGTGGTATAATGCTCTCTGCCCACCCCACCCCCCTTTGAGTATATGTATATGGAGGTTAACATCAGGTAATCTCCTCAATCATGCCCTACCTTGCTTTTTGAGACTTCTCACTGGACCTGGAGCTCACCAATTCATCTAGGCTGTCCTGCCAGTGAGCTCAAGGGATCTTCCCGCCTCTGCCTCCCCAGTGAGATTTTGGGACTACAGAGCACAGTGCTGTGCCTGACTTCCTAGATGGGTGTTGGGATTTGAACTCAGGGCCTCATGCTTGCCTGCAAGCACTTTACTGACAGCCACCTCCACAGCCTCTGGTTCTTCCTCTTGAAGGTGTCCCAGAATCAGTAGTGACATGGACTGGCTCTGCTGATGGGCTCTTCCTTTTCTGGAGGTGGATTCAGTAATCTGCAACACCCGCCACATTTTGCAGATGAGGAAACGGAGGCTGGGGAGACACACGGGGCTGTGCACAGCAGCATTTGCCATCTCCGAGTTTCTCTCAGCTTCTGTGATCTGTATATGAACATTAATCCCAGGATGATTTACTTATTTTTAATAGATGATGATGATGTATATGTATGACCTCGGCCACCATGGTACAGATGTGAAGGTCAGAGGGCAGCTTTTGAGAGTTAGTTCTCTGCCAGGTTCCGTCTTTCATTCCACCTTTATGCGAGTTCTGGAGATTGAACTCACCTCATCCTGCTTGTGTCTTTACCTGCTGAGCCGTCTCACCAGTCCTGATTTTTTGGGACTTTGAAGATGGTTTTGACCCAGGGACTGCTGGGAAAGACTGTGGATCTGAGTGGGAAACTGTGTCTCTCATGAGCTATCCTGCTTGGGAGATATTTGTCTTGTCTCAAGTTTGCTCGGTGGAAGCTCCTGTTGTTATTTGGGAAGACAGAGAAGGTGAGGGAGTCCACCTGTGGAGGTGTTAGTCACTTTTGTGGACATCTGACATGGCAGGCTCTCTCTCTCTCTCCTTGCTTGTTGGAAAGAAAAAAATCACAGTAAGTGAAATAAGTTAGATTCAGAGAGAGAAATAAGACATATTCTGTCTCATATGTAGATCCTAGAGCCATATATACACATGGGATGTGAAAACAGAATCAGTACTGTGAGGGGCAAATGGGGGTGATGGGAAGGGAAGGGGAGGAAGTGCAGATGTACTTATTTGAGAATGTCTATGAAAGCCATGACTATATTTAATGAATATAAAAAAGAAAAATTTTATATTAAAAGATTAATATGAAGAAATGCAAAAAAAAAAAAAGAAAATTGAAACACACAATTGGTAATGGGTATGGTAATGGCAGCACTTAGGAGACAGAGACAGGTGGATCTCTGGGAGTTCAAGGTCGGTGTGGTCTACATAGTGAGTTCCAGGTCAAGCAGAGGTTCACAGTGAGACCCTGACTCAAACAACAAAATACACCAAAACTGAGGGGCTGGACAGAAGGCTAAGTTGGTTAAGGTCTTGGCTTTTAAGCATGAGACCTGAGTGAGTTCCATAGGACCCACATCAAAAAGCCAGGTATAATTGTGTATACTTGTGTCCCAGCATTGGGGACACAGAGACAGGAGGATCCATGGGGCTCAATGACTGGCCAGCCTAGTCTACTTGGTGCATTCCATGCCAAAGAGGCACCTTAAAAAAAAAAAAACCATAAAAATCCCAAGGTGGATGCACCTGACAAAAGACATCCAAAAGTCATCCTCTGGTTTCCACTTGCACATGCAAATACATATAAACACACACACATACTAACAACAACTCCCCTACCTCCCAACAGTAGCTGTCAGTGTCTCCATTCAAGTTTGAGGTATTGGCAGTATTGACTTAGTCCCTTGGCCTCTCCAAAACTCCGCTTCCCCATCTGGAACGTTGGCTCTGAACTACTTTCCTAAAGATCTCATTGTGGGACTGGGGACCCCAGCAAGCACAAGGCTTAGGAACAGTATACAGGAGTGGGGTTGTCCCCAAGATGGGGCTACAGTGAGAAGAGCCATAAGCCATGAGCCATCCACCAAGCAGCTTAAAAAATGCCATGTCTTTGGGTTGGAGAGATGGCTTAGCCTTTAAAAGTGCATTTTCTGCCCTTCTAGAGGACCCCAGTTCAGTTCTCAGCACCCATGTTGGCTGGCTCACAGCTTCCCATAACTCCAGCTCCAGGGGATATAATGCCTTTTTCTGAGTTCCTCTGACTTCTGTGGCATACACAACTGTGGGCACCCATACATGCACACATAAATAAAAATAGAATCTTAAAAGAAAATATTGAGTGCTGCATGTAGCCAAGGTTAGGCTTGAACTTGAGACCCAGGGTTACAGACTTGTGCCACTGTATGCAGTTCACCAAGGGGCTTCTTGATGCAAAGCTTCACTGGGGTTCTTGAGCAACAATTGGGGTTTGGAGGCTCGGATACCCTCTTTTGACCTCCACAGGTACCAGGCACATATGTGGTTCACAGACATACAGGCAGGCAAGACATTCATATATATAATTATTATATATATAATATATACTAACATATATATGTAATAAATTTGAGACTGGAGACTTGGCTTAGTGCTGAATGGCACTTGTTGCAAAAAGTCTGGTTTTGATTCCTAGCATCCACATGGGGGCTCAATGCCAATTTGGGCACCAAACATGCATGTAGTCCACAGATGCATAAAATGATAAAAATAAACCTTAGTAGATAAATACAATTCCTTTCTTATTTTCTGTATGTTTTTATCTATCTATCATTTGTCTATGTATCAATCATCTATCTATCTATCTATCTATCATCTATCTATCTTCTAATCTATCCATGTGTGATGGTACAGTACATGTGTGGAGGTTAGCAGACAACTTGTAGGAGTCTTCTTCTACCATGCTTTGCAGCAAGCTCTTTTAGCCATCTCGCTGGTCTCTGTTCATGTTCTCCCTCTCTTTCTTTCTCTCTGAGATATTTTCTTCCATTTATTTATTTTATTAATTTAAATATGCTTTTTGGCAGTTGTGGACATGTGTTTAGAGAGGCAATAGTTTTTTTGTTTGTTTGTTTGACTGAGACTTAAATTGCCAGAAAGGACCAACTCCTGGAGGAGCCTTCCAAGCAGAGGAATGGGGCCCCTTGCATCTCTCTGCGGAGTACCTGGGATACAAGAACCCCGGGATGCTGTGTTGACTCACCTGCTCACTGGCTCAATCCTCATCCAACAATCACACATTCATCATCACTGGACACTTGGGATGCCACAGGGGACAAAGAAGCTGCTTAAGTCTCATGGGAAAGGCTGTCATTCTCAGAACCAGACAGCAAATTGAAGGAGAGATAAATACCTGCTTAGTGGCACAGGGAGAAGCTAAGTAAGCGATGGACAGCACTGTGTTTGCTACCCATTGCTTGATTCTGTATCTCCCTTGCAAGGCTTGGTATATGCTCCCTGGCCTGGGGAAAGAGAGAAAAGCCCCACCCTTTCCATTTAATTCCAATGTCCAGCCACCTGGTACTGCTTTTGGGGTGCTTGAATGAAACACCTTCCCTGATGTCAGGCTCCTTGACTGATGGATGCCCTCCCTCTCCCCATGCTCTGGGCCCAAAATAGTTACAGAAGAAATCGATAGGGTCTAGTCGGGCTCACCAAGGTTTATGATGGAGCTGGATGGAGTGTAAGCCTCACTCTGAGCCTTGAGTCCCATAGTTTGAGCTTAATTAACCCACTGGGAACTCCCTCTGGTAGCTGGCTCAGTCCCCCAAGGTGGGGAAGAACTGGCTTGTGGGCATCATGTGTAGGCTAGCTGCCCAGGGCCAGCTCTGTGATTCTGTCATCCAGTTGGGGGGGTCCTTGCATTCCCTATCACCCTCTGCCTGTGCTCCTGGGGTTGCTAAGAAGCCAAGTTGCTGGGGGTGTGGGGGATGTTCCCAGTTTCCGCTGGCCAAGGTTATCTTTGGCTACATAAGTAAGTTCCAGGCTAGCCTGGGCTATATGAGACCCAGTCCCAAAAGCAACAAACAACAAACAAAAGCAATCATCAAGTGTAACTACCAAGGAAAGTAGAGTCAAGGTGGTTCATGAGACAGGAAACACACAGTTTTTGTTTGGCTCTCAATAAATGGTAGCAACTATTTGGTAATATCCCGGTGATAGTTGAGTCCCGGGATCCAGGCTTGGCTATTCTCTTACCTCCATTCCCCTCCCCCCCCACCAAAGCAAATAGTTTGGCTCTTAACTAGGATCTGGAAGATTCTACCTGTGTTGTGGGTGTGGTTGTTTCCGGCATCAAGCAGAGGTCTAGCTGATATGGGTTCTCAGGCCTTCTAGTAGCTGCGTAGATAAAAGGTGGTGTGCCTATCAAATTTCATTTCCCCCCAGGAATTTCCATGACACTCTAGAGATGTGTGAAGCCAACCGCATCTTGGATCTTTACATACTGCTTATTATTTCCTGTACTCTTTAAACCAGGCATTTGGGCTGGCCGACATGGCTCAGCAGGGATGCCTGCCCTCCAGCCTGAAAACCCTAGTTCAGCCCTCAGAGCCCACATGGTGGAAGGAGAGAACTGAGTCCCGGAAGTTGTTTTCTGACCTCTACATATGTATCCTGGGACTCACATCCAGAAAATAAATGGTAAATTAGAAAAAATATTAAAGCAGGCATTAGCACACAGGTGTCTTGTCGATTGCTTTTGGCCCTTCACTTGCTGTTTGTAAATAAAGTTTTATTGGGACTTGGCCCTCCCTGTTTGTTTACAGGTTTCAGCTCAATGGGAGTCCAGCAGTTGTGATAGGGGTAGTACTGTGTGGCCTCCCAGTAAACCATCTACTCTCTGTCAGTTTTTTTTAAAGATGCAGTTTGCCTTACATAGTCAAGCAGGGCATCCTCTGTGCATTCAGGGGCACTTCCACCATGGAGAACAAGGGACCCTTTCTAATGTCAAAGAAAGTATCCAGCTCAGGAGTGAGGACAAGGGCTGCTTTGGTGTCCTCTTGGTTGAAAAGAACAACATATTGATCGAAAGTGGTTGTCAATTCAGCAGCCTTTGAAGGCAGGTCTGGTAATTACAGTAGCATTTATGTAACATTTTAAAAATAGTAGCACATGTGTAGGCTAGCTATTTTTTACTCTGCAGGCACAGCCTGAAGGCTCAGAGCTCAGAAGACCCCTCATGGGCTGCTGCTGCACAAGCCCTGATCACAGTGACTCCCATCCACACTTCTCTTTTCTTGACCTCATGTCTGCTTCTTATCAGATTATTTTGAAGACATGCATGCCTATAATGTTTGAAATTTTCTATAGCTGAGATTTTGCTGTACTCCTGGAGATGGCACACCAAATGCAGAAGCATGTCAACCCTCCAGTCTGGGCTCTATAAAAACTGCCATGTTCTTTCCCGGGACTTAGGAAGCACATGGTGGGAAAGGTTCAGGTGTGGATGGATCCAGGTGCTTGACTCTGTCCTAATCATTTGCTCTCTCTTTCTCCCTTTGTTTTTTAGTTCTCTTTTCATCTTTGACAACTTAATTCAAACCTAAGCTTGCTCTTTCTGATGACTGAGTGGGCCACAGTCAGCTCTGGCCTGCCCTGGGATCAGTAAGACCTCAAATGTCTCTTTCTGAACCAGCTCAGCATGAAACTCAGGGCTGATCTGATCTGGACTAACGGAGGGCGGGTGTCTCTTCTGGCCCCAGTATCAGGGGCTGTGTCTGATCAGCTGGAAACTCACCTCTGAATCTGGTATTGGAAGAGGGGCACTCCCCCAGGAAGCACTGGGCAGCAGGCAGCCTGCAGCTGGGGCTGGCAGTGTGGAGGAGGAAAGGTTGATCTCATATAGCTGTCTCCGGGTTGTTGTCTATCAGGAGGTGAATCCATTCTCACATCCTGGCTGCTCTTCTGGGCAGGCTATTGCGTAGTGAGCTCCCCAACCCCACCCCAGTGTTTGCATGTGTGTTTTGGCTTCTTTGCACAGTACATAGAAGGTTTGAAAAGTGAGGCTGGGGAGCTCAGTGGTTAAGAGTACTTGCTGCGTTCCAGATGTGAGTTTGGTTATAAGCAACCATATCAGGCAACTCACAACCACATGTAACTCCAACTCCAGGGGTTCTTGCACCCTTCTGACTTTCTGGGTACCTGCACACACCTGTATAAACACACACACACACACACACACACACACACAACTGGCCTTTGGCCTCTACCCTCTGAGGCAATCTCACTAGCTTCCTTTTTTCTTGATTAGCTTTGTACTGTGCTTCCATTGCAAGCAGGAAGTCCAGTTTCTCAGTAAAGCATCTCAGATGGCCTTGCCTCAAAGTGGCCTTGACCTCTCCTCATCCTGGAACAGACTGTGACCTTATGTGTCACATGGACAGCTGGTCTAGTTAATGTGCCCAACCAGGCTTGAGCTCATGGAGGGCAAAATTGTGTGTGGATTTTTTTTTTTAATCTACCCTGTTCCCCTTGCCTATTCCTTCTCCTTTAAGACTGTCAGGCAGAGTAGATGCCATCTGCCAGGGATAACTGATGTAAGAGTCTCCTTCATACCCCTCTCCTCCCCCTGCCAATCAAAAGAGCTTCAGAAGTGCTCTGTCTCCTGCACCTGTTTGTGGTTGAAACTCTGAATGTCAAAGATGAAAATGTTATTGACATTTTTAACTCAAGGCTCATGAGAAGTTCAGCAGGGAAGTGAATCTCATAGAGGCTCTGGTGATTATCTATCTATCTATCTATCTATCTATCTATCTATCTATCTATCTATCTATC
>CAJQZJ010004765.1:9392622-9411671 GCA_907164525.1 Lophiomys imhausi
TCTCTCTCTCTCTCTCTCTCTCTCTCTCTCTCTCTCTCTCTCTCTCTCTCTCGGATTTCTTATTTAACCCAGCCCACTGTGGGCGGTGCTGTTTGCTAGAAGTGTTAAGAGGAGGAAGCTGGTTAAAAGTAAGCAAGGATATGTTTATTCCCTCTGCTCCTGACTGTGGTGTGATGTGGCTGGCTGCTTAAGTTCCTGCCTCGACTTCCCTGAGATGATAGAGTGTGGCCTACACTCCTAAGTCACGTGAACTCTTTCCTCCCCAAAGTTGCCTTATGGTTAGGGTGTTTTATCACGGTGACAGAAATGTAATGAGGCCACAGGCTCTCCATGGATGCCCAGGTTGGACTTGAACTCGCTCTGCATAAAAGGGAACTCTAATGCTGCATGAAGTCACAATCTGTGCAACAGAACACCAAGCATAAAAAGCTGGCCCATGTAGCCACACAGTGTGGCTGATGCTGGGGTCACCTCCCCTTAAAGGTGTCAGGGTCTCCTTTTTCAGGGCAGAATCGTATTCTACCATGTTTTAGGGATCTGGATGTTATGAAGCTGTGAAGCCCTTGGGAGCTCCCCACTGTGAGGTAATGTTGAGGAGGTGCTGAGGAGGGGGGGGTCCCCTTCTGTGGCTCCGTGGTTATGAACAGGGATCCTTTCCAGGGTTTAAATGGAGCCTGTTCAGCTTTGTGCCAGGGGCCCTAGGGGCCTCTTGAACTCCACATTGATCCCTCTCCCTGGGCTCAGGGGACCCCTCTTTAATTTAGGCTGGGAAGAGGGGTGCTGTAGCTGGGTTCCCTTTGAGTACTAAATTCACCAAACCACACAAAGCAAATGTTTTCAGAATAGCGTAGATAGGGGGTGGGGGTGGGGTTGGTGGTGGGTGGGGTGGAGAAAGACCCTGTGGAGAAGGGTGCTCAGGAGTGCCTGCTTCTGTTAGGCCTCTCACTAGTGAGTGGTGGAGAGTGTTTTGGGGTCAGTGATGGGGAAAGGAGGCTGGACATGGTGGACGTGAGGGTGTCTGTAGGCCAAGGCAGCACAGAGGGCTTGCAGGGCACCTTTGTCCCTGTCCTGCAGAGTGTAGAGCAGAGGGGGAAGGGCCCCTTTCTGTCCTTTCTGCTGAGAGGCCCAAGGACAGATGGATGCTCCAGGGTCTGACAGCAGGGTGGGAATCAGAGTGTCCGTTCCATCCTCACTGTGCCCCTTCCTTCCCTATGACCATGCTTGGGAGCTTGGAGACACTCAATCCTTGCTTGTCTCTGGGACTCAGCAGTCATTGTCCCATAGCAGAGTCTCAGCCACCCAGCAGGTTGCTCTGGGGAACTTGTCTTTGTGCCCTGGATGCAAAAGGTATTGACGTCATTAAAAATAACACAATCGCTGGTTCTAGAATCCAGTGGCTCCCTGTGGAAAGCAAAGCTGGTCCCCACCAATACAGCGCTGCATTGGTGACAGCTGTCATCTACAGGTGTGCTTCTGGTTTTGTTCTGAAATCATCCTAGCTGCTTCCTCATCTGGTCATTCATTCATTCATTCATTCGAATCACTGACTCAATCACATGAGGGAAAAGAGTCATGAATTCTTTTTAGGTCAGGGTAGGGGGGAGGGCTGTCCCCAGGATTGTGATCACTACAGTTGGTAGCTGGTGGAGGCCTGGGCTGTGTGGCCTCAGGCTGTGATTCTGCCCTTTCCAAGTGGGAGGCTACCTGCATCATTGTACCTTGCAGAAGCTGCCAGGACTTCCCAGCTAGTAACATAGACACACACACACTTTGTCACTGTGATGAGGTGGGACAGGTTGGCTTCTAACAGGAAGCACTCTCATTGGGCTGTAATTAGAAGCATAGGATGCTGGATCATCTCCAACAAGGTCATGGTAACAGATGTGGATGTCAAAGCTGGACCATCAAACAACATATTCCAGGCACCTGGAGTTCAGGGATGAGGTGGGCAGAGAGAGGGCCAGCCACCCGGAAACCTCAAGTGAGAGGGGTCTCAGAGAGACTTAGAGGAGAGTCTCAGCCACCCAGCAGGTTGCTCTGGATGCAAGTGGTATTGACATCATTAAAAATAGCACAATAGCACACAGTTCAGCAAGGATCTGGTTGGCCACTCATCTCCCTGAGCCTCAGTTTCCCTATTTAAAAAATTAGGTGCCAGCTTGGCAGTGGTGGCGCACTCCTTTAATTCCAGCACTGGGGAAGGCAGAGGCAGGAGGATATCTGAGATAAGTCCAGCCTGGTCTACAGAGCAAGTTCCAGGACAGCCAGAGATACACAGAGAAACCCTGTGTTGGGGGGGGGGGGGGAAGAGCAGTGTCAGTATTTAAGTTTTGAGCCCTTTTGAGGTCTGGAACCTGGTGGAATGCATCTTCCCAGAGCTGTTGCTCAGTGGTAGATGTTTCCCTCATGTGCATGAGGTCCTGGCTCTGCCTCTAGCGCTGTCTTATTCATCCCAGGTTCCATTTCCTTCTAGGTCACACTCCTGGGCAAAAACGGTTGCGTCAGCTCTAAGAACTCAGCATCCTTACTGAGACAGCCTTGCCCTTTGCAGATACCATAGCAGCGACTTCCCTGAGAGGAGAGGTCTGTGGGCCGCCCACCCTGGTTAGACAGTGATGATTTCAGCTACAGAGAACAGGACAGGCACACCTGCATGCCTGAGGACTCCTGCGGTTCCCTTGAAGTTGACAATGGTAGATTCCTCCTGGGAAAGGGGCAAGGGCAGGAGGTGACCTAACTTGCCCTTTACTTAAAGGAAAAAAAAAAAAAAAAGAACCCGTGTGTTTTATTTGTTATTTAAACATTTTTTGGCTGTCCTGGAACTTAGTGTGCAGACCAAGTTGACCTCAAACTCACAGAGAGTGAGTGCCTCCTGAGTGCAGGGATTAAAGGCTTGTGCCACCATGCCTGGCACATTTGTTATTTAAATAACTGAGAAATACTGTAAGGGAGGGGGAGGGCACCTTTCCAGTCTCCTCCCCAGCAAGAGAGAAAAAAAGCCCATTTTAGTGTTTTGTATAGTTCTTGCCACGTGGTTCCTCCATGGAGCTTTTAGAACCATTTCCCTTCTTGGGGAATCGTAGCGTTTGCTAAATGATATCTCAGTTTCTTGTGCAGAAATGAAATCTAAAAATCTCAAATGCCCACGGCCTGGCATTCAGGGTGAAGAAGAGGGAGGTGTCACCAAGTCCATCTTCCTCACTGTCAGCTGTGAGGTTTGGTCTTAGACCGAGACTGTGACTACAAAATTTCAGAAAGGTCAGAGTGAGCTCTTCCAGCTGGGTGGCCCAGGGCTGTTGGTGAAGCTTGAGGAATCCATATGCTTCCTGATCTGCACCCAAGAAAGACTCGGGAGTAGGGTGCTGTTGCATCTTGCAAAGCTAGCATTTTCTTTTAAATTTAAAATTAGCCAGTAATGAATGTCATGCCTAGGTTTGCAATGCAAGGAATTGTAAACACATGCCCAAACAAAAACCTAGCCACGAATTCTTCCAGCAGCTCTGTTGACGGTAGCCAAAAGATGGGGGTGCCCCAGATGTCCACCCGTTGACAAGTGGATCAACAAAATGTGGTTCATCTTGATGATGGAATACAATATAGCTTTGAAAAGGAATAGTGCCAGTAGGTTACATGGTGGAGTACACTCCTGGGCCTGGGTGGAAGGAGCCATACAAGTCAGGAAAATGCAGCTGAGACACAGGCCTCTGGGAACCTTCCATGCTTTTGGAAGCCACTCCATTGGGAATCCCATGAAAATGCCTCTTGGGACAGCTGCATTAGAACAGCTGTCCATACACCAGGCTGAGGTATCTAGGGGTGTTGGTCAGCTGTGTATTACTGTGATATGGGCAACTTATGGGAGAATGAACTTCAGAAGTTTCTGTCCATATTGGGGGGTGGAGTGGGGTAAGTCGCTCCAGAAACGTATTTGCAATTGGCTGTCAGTCACTCCTAGCAGCCAAAGTGACTAAGGAAATAAACCCAGACTTTTTATAGGTTCAGGACCCCCTGTAGCAACATAGGGATTCCCCACAATCTGAATAATCCTGGAATTGCTTCTGGGATGTTGTCTGGCATTCAAAAGCATCACAACATAAGAATCTCGTAAGGGAACTGACCTTGTCTGTTAGTTCCTGCTTAATGATCTCAGCCTTGGGGGACTGGGATCAACACAGCTGTTCAGGACTGGACAACCATTGTTGGGGCTGGCTTGTTGCTGCTGTAGGGTGCTTCTGTCTGCTAGATGTCTACAGTAGTACTGTCCCACCCCCACAGGATGATAGAAACCACAAACATGGACATATGTCCCTGTGAGAATTCTCTGGTCAAGGACAGAAGGTAGCATCTGCCCTCACCTTTCCAGCATATTGATAGTCCATGCCTGCCCTAAGGACCCGGCAGGAACCACAGATTTGATGGAGCTTTAAACCCAGTGCAGACCAGAAAGCAAGATGCTGAGTGTATCGAGAAATAGAGGCTGGCAGGAAGGGGCTGTTGACAAATGGCCGGAACCACAGCAAACACACAGATGCAGAAGGGGTGTCCAGGGCCAGAACAGTTAGCATTTGAAGGAGGGGAATCGACCTGCTGCCCACTTAATGGATGGTCTAAAATAGAATGATGTGAATATTAAAGGATTCGCCGTGACCTTGGGAAGACTGTTGGAGCTCTGCGATAGTTAAGCAAAAATCTGAGCCCTGCCAGTCATCTCCCAAAAGTCCAAGGAGGAGGGCAGGACACTGTATCCTGGTGGAAGTGATTTTGCTGATGCAATTAAATGATCCCCCCTCCATGTTAGACTCTTATGGCAGTTCCAGTAAATCTCAGATTGTGGGAAAACCCCTGCATTGCTGTATTGAGTCCCCGTACTTATGAAAGCCCTGGGCTTGGGGAGTATTTCCTTTGTCTCCTTGGCTGCCAGGATGCTCAGAACTGACTTTACAGTCAGTCTCTTACCATGTGTTTCTGGTTTATGGCTCGCCCTACACTGCACTAAATCCTCACCTCTCCCCCATTTCTTCCTGCTCTTTGTGTTTTAGCCACATCAGATAATGAGATGTTCCTGGACTAAGACAGCAGGAGGAGGGGGCCCACAGTGGCCTCAACATCAGTGACTGACCTCCATAGGGCTGGTGGCCTGAAAGCCCTCTCCCTGTCCCTTGGTCTCTGAGCCCCAGAAGGTGGAATGTGAAGCTTTGCTGGGATCGGGCTTTCCTGGCCTCAGATCCCTGGTCTGCTGTTTCTGTTAGCACTTTGGGTACAGGGACAGTGTGTGTGAATGGCTGCTAATGCTTCTTGCCTGCCCATGAAGCCACCAGGGTCCATCAGCAATGACAGGGAGAGGTGAAGCAGATCACAGGTTTTGGGAGGGCCACTTTTGTGGCCTGCAGATGTTTGGGATGGAGGAGAACCAACTAGGACTGGACAGTTGAACTGTCATTCATCTACCTGTATCTTCTTTCTTTCTCTCATTTGGCAATCATCTATCTATCTGTCTGTCTGTCTGTCTGTCAATCTATCTATCTATCCATCCATCTATCCACTCTATCTATCTATCCATCCATCCATCCATCCACCCACCCACCCATCCATCTGTCATCAGATGTCTATCTTATAGATATTTATCATCAATCACTTATTTATTTAAACATTATTTTTATTTTACATACATGAGTTTTTGCCTGCATGCATGTCTGTGTACCATGTGCATACAATGTCCACAGAGGCCAGAAAAGGGCATCAGGTCCCCTGGAACTGGAGTTATAGACCCTTGTGAGCTGCCATGTAGGTGCTGGGAAATCAAACCCAGGTTCTCTGGAACAACAGCCAATGCCCTAAACCTCTGGGCCATCTCTCCAGGTCCGTTACTGTTTTGAATGGCTCATTGTTGAAGTTTCTTTAAAGAAATTTTACCTGTGAGGCCAACATGCAAAAGTGGCCTTTTTCATGGTATCCAGGAGGCACAGTCTGTCTGATCAATACTGATCCAGGAACAGGCACCCTCACTGCAGCACTGGCCCTAGGAGTTGGGAGACTGCCTGGCCTTCTCAGACTTGACCAGAGACTCTGTCACACTGCGGAGCTGGGAACTGCTATGATCTGTTTTTTTTTTTTGTTTATTTGTTTGTTTTTTGCTTTTTAAAGACAAATAATTCCTTATTGGCCCAGCCTGGCCCAAAAGTGTCTCTGTAACCCAGGCTAACCTTGAACTTGCTATTCTCCTGCCTCATCCTTAGTGCTGGTACTACCAGCCTATGTTACCTTGCCTGTCTTAGAAACTGCAACTGCATTTAGCTTGCTCATGGGATAGTTGATTTTCTCTCTCTCTCTCTATATATATATGTGTGTGTGTGTGTGTGTGTGTGTGTGTGTGTGTGTGTGTGTGTGTTGTGTGTATATAATGTTCTGTGGCTGACATAGCAAACTCTCAAAGACTTACACTTCCTCATAGTTGTGAGGCTAGAGTCTCTACCCAAGTGTCATCTGGGCTATGTTCCCTCCATTATCTTGCATGTTAATGTAGGAGGGCCCAGCCCACTGCGGACAGTGTCACCCCTGGGCAGGTGGTCCTGGGTTGTATATGAAAAAACAGCAAGCCATGGGGAGCAAGCTAGGAAGCAGCATTCCTCCATGGCCTCTGCTTCAGCCCCTGCCTTCAAGTTCCTGCCTTGAGTTCCTGTCGCGAGCTGTAAGCCAGATAAGCCCTTTCCTCCCCAAGTTGCTTTGGCCAGTGTTTTATCACAGCAACATTGAGGCAAACTTGGACAGTCCAGTGTTCCCAATAAGAAAAACGTAGGGACCAAATCAATGTGGGTCTTGTTTTTATCAGGGAAGCAATTCTTGATTTTTTTTTCTTTTTTCTTTTTAGCAATGTGACTTGCCTCTTCTCCCAAAGAAAGACTGTGTAGAATTGGGGTTGGAAACATGCCACGTGTGCTGAGAACCAGGTGTACTCTCCAGCTGCTGGCCATGGCCACTATTTGAACTCAAGGAGTCCAGGGCAGGGCTTGAAATCAGTCTTTGAAACAAAAAGTAAAAAGGAAAGAAAAGCTTAAAAGCCTCCCACCTATCATTTATTTTGAGACAATGTCTCACACAGCCCAGGTTAGCTTCAAACTCACTCTATAGCTGAAGATGACCTTGAACATCTGATTCTTTTGACTCCATCTCCCAAGTGCTGGGATTAGAGGTGTGAGCCACCATGTTTGGCTTAAAAGGAGACCTTTTTTTTTTTAGAGACAGGTCTGTCTACATAGTCCTGGTTGTCCTGGAACTCACTATGTAGACCAGGCTGGTCTTGAACCCACAGAGCTCCTCCAGCCTCTGCCTCCTGAGTATTGAGATTAAAGGCATGTGCCACCATGCTTGGCCGGGAGATCATTTTGGAAACAAACAAACCAACTTTTCTAAATTACTACTTTTCCCCAAACCCCAGAAATGATCTGCAGAAGAGCATTTCAGCTCATGGAATTTTCCAGATGAGCTCTCAGCTATAAACACCTCCTGATTAGACAAATTACAAACTGGCATCGGGAGAAAGTTTGTCACAAATATAGAATTGACACCTGTCCGCCAAGACAGACGGGAACACGCTGTAAATATTGGGACAGGGTTAGCGTTCAAAGTCTGCACCCTGCATGCTTCCCTATCATAAATATATAAATAGCTCCCAAGCCGCTCCCAGGGACGTGAGCTTGGCTTCTCTGGGCAATTAATTAATTGAAGTATTCAGTAAAATTGTTCTGTTGTTCTTTTCTGTGTCTATGTCTGGCGAGGTGTTATTTTCGATCCTGCTGCCTCATGAGCAGAACTCTGTGTATGTGTTCAGTTTTGAAGTTAGAGAGGAGAGAGGTGGGTTGCCAGATGGTGTCCTTGTGTGTGTGCCGTTGTGTTTTGTTCTTTTCTCCAACTCCTGAGCAGACCTTGCCAACGGACATTATTTTGGTGTGGCAGATTCTAGTTTGGAGAAATCTAGGTCCTTCAGTCTTCTGATTTGTCTGATGGGTGGGTGGGTCTGATGGTCCAGAATGTGGAGGGTTGTCTGATAGTCCCAAACAAACATCTCTGATTGTCATCCTGTTAATCTAGGGCCAAGTCCAGACGCGACTGAGAACCGACGCAACCGGGAACGTGGCTGGTGTGGGAGGCTTAGGGGCCACAATCCGAGGGTTTCCTTCAGTCCTGAGGGGGGGTCACCTCCTCCTCATATGGTTCATAAAAAGGTCCTGTGTGTTTTCCAAGGTATCAGAAGATATCTCCGGATGAACTCTGCTCCCCCTGGGAGAACGTTATTCCTGCATGTCACCTGAGGCTCAGGTGTGGGTGGGAGCTGTCGTGGTGGGGGTGGGGGCTGTGATGAGAGGGTGGATGGATGCCTGCCTCTCCAGTGTTCTCTGTGGTCTGTTCTCAGAGCCAGTGGTCAGGTGGGGTGGAGGGATGGATGCCCCTCAGTTACCCCAAGCCAGGCTAATTCTCAATGACGGGTCCTAGACTCAGGAGGCTGCAGCTTCCTTTGGATGGTGGCGGGGTCGGCCCTGGGGTGGCGGTGCCTGGGAGGGCCTCATTTCTTACCTATGCTAAAGGAATTTGATAGGAAGCTCATCCCAGGGCAGGCAGCAGAGAAAGCGAGTGACTGCCTACACACGGTGCTCTGCCAAAGCTGTGGCCTGGCAGTGAACCTGCAGGGTCACCTCAGCCCAGCCCCTTTTCTCCACCTCTGCTGACTTTGCCAACTGCCTGACCTCCCTAAGTTTCCACTGGCTGCCCCTGCCTCCCACTGAGGCAGGTTCTGTTTATCTCCAAGGTGAACTTACATAATGAGAAATATTGTGAGAAATATGAATGACATTGGGTATGGTTGCTGTGCTGTGTGGACACGACCTGCGTTAGTCACTATTCTTGTTACCATGACAAAATGTCTGACATCGGCTGCTTTGGGAAGAAGACTTTATTTTAGAGCACAGTCTACCATGGCAGGGAAGGCACAGTGGCAGGACCGGGAGGCAGCTGGTCACATGGCAACCATAGTCAGGAAGCAGAGAGAGAGATGAATGCTGGGGCTCAGCTCACTTTCTCCATTTTATTCAGTCTGGGACCCCAGCCCATGGGATGGTGCTGACCACATTTAGGGTGGCTCTTCTCTCCTCAGTTAACCTTATGTAGATAACCCCACAAATTTGTGCCTGGAGTCTTACCTCCTAAGAAGATTCAAGAGCCTGTTGAATTGACAAGCAATTGATTCCTTTGTCCCCTCTTTCAGTGACTTCTGTCTGCTTCTATCATCTTGAGATCTCCCCTACAAATGTAGCTGTGGAGTATGGGAATGTAATGGAACACTGGGGTTCATTTACATGTACAAGATAACTATCCTTCCTTCTTCCTTCCTGTTAATGGTTGCTTAGTACTACATGGCAGCGTAGGCCACATTCTGATTGTCCACTCATCTATTGGTGGATTCTCGGGACTCTTGGGTTCTCCCAAAGAGGAATCAGGGCCCTGCCTCCCACCTGTGTATCCCACCTCTGCAGTCTCCAGAAGAGTCCTGCTCTCACGAAGGTAGTCACAGAAGTTCGGTCCCACCTGGCCCTGGCTGATGTGTCCTATGATCTGCCTTGTGCCCCAGGATGGCTTCTCTTCCATTTGGAAAGCCCAGATCTTGGCCTTCCGAGAACCCTTCCCTTTCTCACCATCTTTTCGTGGTCATTAAGTTTGGATCCCTATGTACTGAGACATAGACTTATTTGCAGTAGTGGATTGTATATAATGGGAAGCACCATGGCAAGGAGCAGAAAACGGAGAAGGGGAAGGAGGAGACAGATGGGGCTTGGGATGTCTAAGCAACTGCCTAATGGTGTGGCTTCTAGGGTCTGAGGATGCTGGGCAGCTGATCCACTGACTCCCAGCTTCTCTGGGTGGGGTCAACTCTCTATTACCATCTGCATGCAGACCTGTGTACTTTTTGGGTAGGAACCCAGACAGAGAGCCGCAGGTGCTCCTCCTCGTGGGGAAATGTGTTCAGAATCTGTGACCACTGCTACAGGTGGGCTTCAGCCCCCCGCCAATGGATTTGATGTCAAAAAAAGCCAGTGATGGTGACTTATTTTGCACCTTGTCCCCTTGGTGGGGACCTCTACAGTGTAACCCTCATTGCTCCATGCTCTTTTCTGCATCCTGTATACTGAGCATCCTTATGGGCCCAGTGAATGCTGCATGGATGTTGCTAAGTGAACACACTGGCAGCCGTGACTGCCTTCAGCTCTCCCGCCCTAGTCCTGAGGAAGCCAGTGCAGCCATCCTAAGGACCTAATTCCCCTGAGAACATCCCCACAACTTCAGGGACAATGAGTATGTGCTCATATTTGCTTTTCAAAACAGGCTTGATCTCATTGACTTTGGGGTCAAGCCTTTTCCTCTTTCCTTCTAAAGTTCCTAGGTGCAGAGGGTGAGGATGCTGGGGGACTTGGGAAGGTATTATCTGTTTTCTTTTGTGTTTCTGCCTGTTTGCGAAAACAATCTCAAAGCAGACTCCGCTCTCACTGCACAGTGAAATTTAGTTTCCTTTCTCCCCATTCCTTCTTCTTCAAGCTCTTGGCTGTTCTGCTACCGTGAATTCCCGGGAGTTTTGGGTGTTGATTTTGCGTTATTCCATATTTATTGCGGTGCATTCAAATAGCTATTTGTTTTTTAAAAATAAGCCTAGTGGTTCTGTTTCCTTGGGCATGATTCTTGAGAGAGATTTTGTTAGGAAAGTCACTGGAATTCTGAGAAATATGAAAGAGGAAAAAAGATGAGGAAAGTTAGTGGAAGGGTGATAGGAGGAGCTGAGATAGAGATTCTCAAATGACCTTCTGAATTCCTCCTCGGGCTGAGGCAGTTGGAGTCTTCATCCAGCCTAAGACTGGGTGGAAGGGCAGTTTAGGATGTCTCACAGGGGAGGTGGGAAGAGGATGATGAGTAGAGGAGATCTGGGGCTTGGGCTGATTCTAAGGGAGAAGTGTGATATTTTGGCAATCTTCTTTATATTGTGCATTCCTTTAGTCCCAGCACCTGGGAGGCCGAGGCAGGTGGATCCCTCTGAGTTTGAAACCAACCTGGTCTACAGAGCAAGTTACAGGACATCCAGGAATACATAGAGAAACCCTGTCTCAAAAGAAATTATTATTTATTATTATTATTATTTTTAAAGAATTTATTTCTTTTATGTATATGAATGCTCTATCTGCATGTACACCTGCAGCCAGAAGAGGGCATCAGATCAAATTGTGGATGGTTGTGAGCCACCATGTGGTTGCTGGGAATTGAACTCCAGACCTCTGGAAAAGAACTAGCTAGTGTTCTTAACTGCTGAGCCATCTCTCCAGCCCCTTATCATCATTTTTAATTAATAGTTTGTGTTTGTGTGTCTCTGTGAGTGGGAATGTGCACATGGGTGCATTGCCTGTGGAGGCCAGAAGAGGGCATCAGATCCCCTGGAACTGGAGTTACACACAGTTGTGAGCTGTCATGTGGATGCTGAGAACTGAACCCAGGTCCTCTGCAAGAGCAGTCAGTGCTCTTAACCCCTGAGCCATGTCTCGCCCTTGAAGTGTGAGATTTCTATGTGTTGCTTCTGATTCAGCCCACCCAGGGATAGAATGTATGTTCTGTAATTCATAATAGCTAGAATCTCATACTTGAGATTAAAGTTCTCTGGCTCTGTGATTGTAGTCTTAGAATTCTTTTGATTATAGGAAAAAGGAAACCAAGAGAGAGAGAAAAAAA
Source organism: Lophiomys imhausi (assembly GCA_907164525.1). Taxonomy (NCBI): domain Eukaryota; kingdom Metazoa; phylum Chordata; class Mammalia; order Rodentia; family Muridae; genus Lophiomys; species Lophiomys imhausi. Next base: position 9,404,383 of record CAJQZJ010004765.1, read on the forward strand.
ATCTTCCCTTTTGGTTGACTTAAGAAAAAGTTTGGTGTTCTGGCATTGGGCATGGTTGGGTCTAGAAGCTGGGGCTTAGTCCCTTCCTTTTCATTTATTGGATCTGATTTTCTCTCTGTGAGCCCCACTCTCAGGCTTTGGTACTACCTTAGTGACAGCGTAAATATCACTTGTTTTAGTTTATGTGTTTGTATTAGTCTCATTTCTGTTGCTGTGATGAAACACCCTGACAGAGGTAATTCAGAGGAGAAAGGATTTATTTTGGCTTCTTGTTCCAGAGGGAAAGTCCACCATGGTGGAGACAGGCATCATGACAGGAGCATGAGGCCAGCAGGTCACATTGCTGTCTCGTGCATCAAGAGTCAGAAAGAGTGAGCAAAGGAGGCACATATACCCACTTCCTTGGTTGTGCTAGCTCCATTTCTCCATTCTGACATAGTTCAGGTTCCCTTGCCTAGGGCATGGTGCCACCCACAGTGGGCTAGGTCTTTGCTTATCAACTAATGTGATCAAGATAATGCCCCATACACATGTCTGCAGGACACCCTGATGCAGACTATCTCTCCTTGAAACTCTCTTCTCAGATAGTTCTAGATTGTGTCGAGCTCATGACTAAGGTTAACCAGCATGCTTGCATTTCATAGACTCAAGAGAACAGCCTGCTCTTTCCTCATAGGGTTAACATCACCATCGAGGGTGTCTTGGTCTTGTTGTAGTTTGTGGGGGTGAGGTGAAGCCAGGGTGGCTTTCTGGAGGAAGCCTTAGCAGAGGCTCTGTTGCTTGTGCCTGACTTTGAAGGGTGGAGAGGTGGGCTGTGTGGATGCTAGCAGGGACAGTCCTGGGTACTGGTGCCATGGGGGCAGTTTACCCTTGTGGCCCTGTTGTGGTGGCCTTTGTGGCATGATTTTTGAGCTAGTGTCCTGGTTTGGCCAATGGCTTCCTCATAGGAGGGACAGTGATTTTTCCGGTGCCCTAGGTCTAGTCTATTATGTGGTGTGAAGGTTATTTCTGAAGTGTGTGTGTGTGTGTGTGTGTGTGTGTGTGTGCACAAGCTTGCCTGCCCTTGTTATTCCCCTCTGCTATCTCTGAGAAATCCTCTCCTGTTCCTGCTGGCCCAAGGTGGACTTCGTTCTCTGCAACCAAATCCCAACCAACATGTTTAGCATCTCCGGGCTGTGGCTGTCAAAACAGCCAGTCTCAAGAGAGGAATAAATCTGTTGCTTTCACAGCATCTGGGGCAGAAGGTGCCCACAGAGATGATGCTTTGACTGACTGGACGTGCCCCAGTCACCAGTTGCCCTGAGACAGAAGCTGTGATCAGACCTGATGTACTACAGGGCCCAGAAGGGCATCTCACAGGCCCTGCCAAGCTCTCATGGGAGAATGATGGACTCATTGTGGAAAGTTAGACAATGCATGAAGGGTGGGCTCCTGTTACATTGACACATCACATGTAGATCTGTCCAGCTTAGCACAGCTCTCCAGACCCCTCACTTTCTTCCACACCAGGCTTGGTGCTCCTTGTGGCCTGCTTCTTCTCTGGGGTTTGCTATTTTGTTATACTTTGGGTATGAACCGTCCCCCACAGGCCCCTGAGTTCGAACACTCAACGACCAGCAGGTGGCACTGTGGAGAGCTTGTGTAACCTTTAGGAGGTAGAGTTTAGCTGGAGGAAGTAGGTTACTAGTGGATGGACCTTTTGCGGGTTATAGTCTGGATCTGCTTCTGAACCAGCTCTCTGCTTCCTGATGAGATGTGAGGAATCACCTTACAATCTCCTGCTGCCATGCTTTCCCCACCATGAAGGTATACACTTCACACGGGTGTGGGGGGCGGGCAGGACAGACTGCCCTTCTTCCTTTGGCTGCTTCTGTGAAGTATTTGCTCCTGAGAATGGGAAAGTGGCTTTACAGCATTTCTGCTGTTCCTGGAACATCCAAAATCAGGGTGATCTTTAGGGACATATCTGCTGTGCCATTAGCTGGACAGATCACCAGGTCCATGGCTGATCCAGAGCTTGGGCTGAAGACTTCGCCCCATGAGCCAGGAGGCCATGCTTGGCCTCCAGAGCCCCAGAGGCAGGTGCAAGCCTGCCTGAAAACAGGCCAGGTCTTCTTATTTTGTTTCCTGCCATGGGCCTTGGGAATAGTTAGGCAACAGGTATTGGTCACTTGAGTTGTGACTTAAGTTCTGTCACTTGCTGTATGGACAGCCCAGGTGGAAGATGTGGGGAAAATTGGGCAAGTTACCCAGACCAGTTGTGCTTCTGGCTTGTTAGACATTGACATTGTGCCCTTGTTGGTGCCACATGTCCATGCACCGTCCTGTGCAGGGCTGCTTTAGGTCCAGGCATTCCTGCGCAGGTCTGTCTTGGGATGTTGAGTGGCTCACTTTGTCATCTCTGTGGCTGGACACAGGTTTGAGTAACAATAATAATCATGGTCACCTTGATATAAAGTAGGCATCTGTGTTCTCCCTGTGGGTGGAGTAGGGAGAGCCATTATACTGACTCATAGGCACCTGGGTGCCAGCAGTACCTGGAGATGTCACTACCCTGGTTCCCTTAGATTCCCACTCTGTGACCATGACAGTTTGATAGTAGATAGTGATGGGAGACTCGAGCACAAGATCACTCCCTTTATATGGCCAGATCAGTGTGGCTGTCACTGTGACTGAGATGGGTCCCTTCTCCCTCCCACTTTCCATGAACTTTGGAGCGAGATCCAGGTTGCCGGTGCCAGCTGATCTGTGTAAGTAACACATATCAGGGAAAGCCTGTTCCAGGTTGTAAGGCGGGCAACCCTGCCCATTGCCACGCCACGGGTTTGCATGCTGAATTTCTGAACACTGCCTCTATTTATTTGTGATCTCCGTTGTTTTCTGTGCAATGACATTGCAAAAAAACCTTATTAAATTAGTCCCATTGTCTTCAGCATGGACGCACATTCAGTATGTGTGGCTTGGGAATGGACTAGCATCTTCACGTTTGCTGCCATTTAAAGAGGCAGCCAGATCCTAGCCTCAGCCCCACGGACAGATCCAGTACCCGTTTTCCTGTCATGGGCTCTTTTCTTTACCTCAGAGATGTGTTGGTTCTTAACTGGGAGCCTCCTGTCCTGCGCAGTGTGCTCCCTCTCGGTCTTTGTTCTCATGGACAGACGTGATGGATTTCGCTGTCTGGCAGCATCTGTCACCGTGACATCATCAGCTTGTTAGGCGTCTCTGGCACTCTGGCTGTGACACTGGTTGGAGCTTCAGCATTTTATCACGGTCATAGTCCAGGGATGGGGCAGAGGCAGCAGGCTGGGGTGAGCAGGACAGGACAGGATTTATTATTACTTAAGTCATTCTATTCCAGGCTCAGGATGGATATTTTTAGGGAATACTGAGGCAGGTAAAGGGAACTTGCTAGGACTCTCTCCTAACATGGACATACCATTTGCTGCTTGGTTGCTTCCAGTGATGAACTGCTCACCACCTAAAAGCCAGCCTCTTCCATCACAATGCAGGTCTCAGTACTGCAGCTTTCTGTTTTCTTTCTGTTTGTCTCTAACTGTTCACCTTGGAGATTAGGCAGTTGTCTAGGAGTCAAAAGCCTGTTGCCTTTTATCTCCAGGCTAAAAAAAAAAACCAAAAAAACAAAAAAACTCTATTTTGTTTTTAGTTTCATGAACATTTGCCTAGAATGCCTGTCTGTTGTTATGATGGAAACACAAGCCACAACAGCTTACAGGGAATGAAGTTTGGCTCAGGGTTTCAGAAGGTAAATGGATTCCATGGATGTGGGCTGAACATCATGGCAGTAGGAACATGTGGTGTAACATGGAGGTTGTTCATATCCTGGCAGACAGGAAGTAGGGAGGGAAGACAGGAAGGGGTCAGGGCAAGACAGTGCATCAAGGACATAACACTGGTGACCTACATCTTGTAGCCACCTCCTACCTGTCTCCAGCTCCCACTGAGCTGTGGCACTTATGATGCGGAAGAAACTGTCAGCTGCAACCATGCCCAGTACAGAGTCCACTGCCACACTCACAAACTGTAACACTTCCCATGGAAGGCTCTGTGTTGTTATGAACCTTACAACTTGGGTTCAGGGGATCACCGAGGGCACCCCATGATTCTGATCATCCCTCTGTTACTCCATCCCACCTGTCCTCACTCTGCTGGAAGATGTTTCTTAAGATTTTTTTTTTCCTTTTGGTTGAAGCCTTTCCGCATTTTCTGGGCTCCATTCTAGTGAACACGTTTGATCAGAGGTGGCTGACAAACCTCAGCCTCCTCTGGGTGTCAGGTAACTGATCAGTGATAGGATAATGGCCAGAGACTAGCCTTCTTGCTGACCAATCAGAGCATAGCATCATTATGTATAGTCACAAAACAACCTCTCTTTTGGCCAATGAGAACACAACTTTCCCTTGGGCCAATAAGATCATAGCCTCTTTTCTGGCCAATCAGAACACAACACACCATGTCCAATCAAAGCCCAGAATCTCCATTATCTTGATTCAGGAATGGGCCTGACTTAACAGACAAAATATGTCTGGGAGCTTTTGGTGGGGATGACGTGCGACTATGCTGCCACCCTTCTCTACAAACCAGACAAACTTGGATCTCTTGCTTCTTTGTCTTCTTCCTCAACCAGCTACCTGTCTTTCTCACTTCAGCCAGTTTGAGCTGGTTCTCTATGATTTGTTGCTAAGAGCTTTGAGGGGCTGGTCCTGGATTTAGGTTAAAAGACTCTCTGGATTTACACATAGATTCTGCATGGTCAGCGTGCAAGCCCATTTGAAGTAAAACTCCCAACTGCCGTGGTGTGTATTCTGGATGAAGATATCATGGGTGGTGACCAGAGACACACATGCCAGTGCCCCCGGCTGGGAGTCCAAGTAGTGGCTGTGTAGTTCTGGGCCATTTGTCTTCCCCTCAGTGGGGCCATTAGGAACTGGTGGGGATAGAGCCATGGAGTCGGACCTCAGAAGCCAGCACAGGCACCTTCCTAGTGTCAACTGGTGATCTTGATTTCATGGTCTAAAGTTCATCCAAGCTTATCTGGAGAGAGAGGCTGAGGAGGAGATCTCCGCACCTGACTTGAGTTATTGCTGTGTTTTCCGGAGGTTACCGGGAGCATCAATTACCGCGTCGCATGGGTCTTTTACGACGCTGTCTTTATTACCTGGGTCTGGATTTATACAGCATTTGATAGCGCTTATACCGCTAGATGCATAAAACACTGTTTGGATGTACCCATGGCTTTGTCTGAGCGCACCCCATGGGAGGCTACTAAATTACAAGGCAATCTATCCCATTTAGAGGGATGCAGTCGATCTGACTCTGGCTCTTGGTTTATGTGCTGGCGTATACCTTGGGCCACGGTCTCTGGTGGGAGGGAATTTGGAGTGGAGAGGGGGTGGAGAAGTTGGAGTCAGTGTTAGGCCTGCACCAGAGCTTTGTCTCTCCTGTCCCCTGCTGTTGTCTCTTTCCAAGGTGCTGGGCCTAAGTGTTATGTGCTAATAAGACCCTTGAACTCACTTCCAACCCATGGTTCTTCCTCTTATTAACTGTCCACCTGTTCTAAGGAGCTATATGGCCCAGGGAGCAGTTGGGAAGGGAGCCATATCACCTTTCTGGGATTGCTTTTTTTTAATGGGGACAAGGGACCACTAACAACCTTTTTTCTACCTTAAAAAAAGATGTGTGTGTGTATGTGTGTGTGTGTGTGTGTGTACACCAGCACATAAACCAAGAGCCAAGTCTGTGTGTGTGAGAATATGACTGCAGATGTCCATAGGGCCAGATGGGGGCGCCAAATCCCTTGGAGCAAGAGTTACAGGCATTTGTCAGCCACCCAACAGGGATGTTGGGATTGGTCCTTTGCAAGATCTCATAGTGATCAAGTGCTCATAACTGATGATCTGTTTCTTCAACCTCATCTCCCATCCTTTGACAATAGGATTTGGAATGATCTTTTAGGCAAGTGAGGTGGGATTGTGTGTGTTTATGTTAGCCTGTTGCCCCCATATTTGAACAAGTGTCCGATTGCTCCAAGAGGTTTTTGTTCACCCTCAGCCTAGGGTTTGTGATGGGGAAAGACTAGGTGGAGCCAAGGACTTTATTTTTAGCAAGTTATCCACCAAAGACTGGAGTGCTACACTCTGAGGACCACTGAGCCACAAGGCTAAGAGCCCCTTGGGTGTTCTTTAGAGTCATCTTGCCATGGAACTATTTAGTAAGTTATATGTTAGCTGGGATTGTGTGGGTAGGACATAGAGTCCTCAAGGCACAATCTCCCACCATCTGCTTATAGGAAACCAGCTTACTCTGAGACTCAGAAAGATGAAATGATGTAATTTCTGCTATGGAGGGTCCCACACTTTCATTCCTGGTTGTTCCTGGCAGTGTCACTCAGGACTCTGCCTACTTAGAAGCAGTTTGAAAGCTTTCATTAACAGTGGGGACTGTGCCCTGAGTGTGTCCCTGAGACCCTTTTGGGTCCTGTAGTCTGTGATGGGAGGGAGGTAATTCAAATGTCACTGTTAGAAATATAAGCCCAAGCAGGAGAGAGGGCACAGCTTGGCTTCCTGAGGGGCATCGAAACTGTCTGGTTTTGAAGTTTGTCTCTCATCTTGAGGGATCTTAGGAGAGGAAATGACTGACTGTGGAGGTACCCTCTGACCTCTCCCCAAGCAGAACCCAGACCTCCCACCTCTGAGTTCCTTATACTGTTTTGTAGCCCCATTTATGTGTGTGTGTGTGTGTGTGTGTGTGTGTGTGTGTGTGTGTGTACACGTACATATGCTACAGAAGCCACGCCTTGATATGAGGTGTCAGACATTTTTGTCTATTGCTGTCCACCATGTCTTTCTGAGACAGGGTCTCTCACTGCCCCTGGAGCTCACTGACTGGCTGGGCAGGCTATCCAGGAGTCCCGGGGATCGCCCTGTTTCTACCTCCCTGTACTGGAATGACAGGCACATACTTCCATGGTTAGCTTTTACATGAGAGCTTTGGATCTGAACCCAGGTCCTCATGTTTGGGCAGTAAGCTTTTGACCCACTGAACCATCTCTCTTGCCCCTGCATTTTAGTTTTCTTCTCCCCCACCCCCACGCAGCAAGAGGTTTATTGGGGGAGGGGGAGAGCAAAAGTCATCTTGAGGTGGGGACAAGAGAGAGATAGAGACAGATAGACAGTCAGAATGAACAAGACAGAAGGAGTGTGTGTGTGTGTGTGTGTGTGTGTGAGAGAGAGAGAGAGAGAGAGAGAGAGAGAGAGAGAGAGAGAGAGAGA
>CAJQZJ010004765.1:9411681-9430493 GCA_907164525.1 Lophiomys imhausi
AGAGAGAGAGAGAGAGAGAGAGAGAGAGAGAGAGAGAGAGAGAGAGAATTTCAGTTTATTTGAGACAGGCCACAGGCTCAGTCCATATATCGCAGGCTGCCATCAAACTCATGAGAATCCTCCTGCCTCAGCCTCCTAAGTGCTGAGATTACCGTTTTGACAGTTTTTCCGTCTTGTTCTGAGAGCCATGTCCCTCTTGTAATGTGGTCTGTGCTGGGCTATGTTGTGAATGAAGTTCGGCTGTCTCTTGCATGTCCAAAATACACCATTCAACATCAATATCACAGTAATATCATGTGTATGGGTGAAGCTCACCCCTACACCCCTTCATTTCTTACTCACAATAACCCCGGAAGCTTGTGCAATTCGTCCTGGGTCAGGACTTCAGAAAGGTGAAGGTATTGAGGGTCACTAAGAAGTACTGGGATGGTATCTGAACTTGTATCTCACATTGGTGTCTGACACCACATAAAAGAAATAAATCTATGGCCTCTCCATTTTATGCAACTAGGTTCTCATGTTTGTTTCCCCTGAGCGTGGCTCCCACATTGATCCAAGTGGAGCTTGTGATCAATGGGGAAAGAGAGAAAGATCTAGAAAGCCACACCAGCTGAGAAGGGCAACTCTAAGCCAGTTGCTATAGCTTCCAGAGGCATTTCCTCAGGAGACACCAACAAGGGAGCCTGGGTTGGATTCACCTGACACCTATCGGAGCCCACGCTTTTGGAGGGCAATGGAGGCAACAGCCAGCTTCCTTGAAGGTTAGTTCTTAAATTTGTTTGTCTACCTGAGAGCTGGAGGCCCTGCCGGGGGCGCCTTCCTGTCCCTTGATCGGAGCACTCAGGATCAGAGATGGAATCTTGCTCCTGTTGAAATGCCCTCCTTTTCCCCCCTCCTGGGACTTAGCAGCATACCTTAAACCCAGAGGATTGTGACAGGCAGGCTGACAGGGAGCCCCCTCCTCTGTGGCGTGGGAGAGGGGCACACAAGCACACCATCCTGTATCCCTGAGGAAGCTGTGGGACTCTGACTCATCCCTACCTTTGTCACCTGTCATCCCAGCTCAGAACAAGGTAGGGTGGGGAGGGAAAGGAGCTTGCAGAACCAGCTCCCCTCCCCCCACCTCTCTCTGTGTGTGTGTGTGGGTGCGTGGGCTATGGAGCCACGGTTGCCCACAGGGTTGGCATGGTTGTGCCACAAGCTGCAGGTGATTATCAGTTCTTGGTCTCAGTCTGCTCAAGGTGACTGTCAGAAACCCACAGAAGTCTCCTAATGTAATGGGAAAGTGTACAAGCGAGTCCTCTCGCACACCAATGGGATGCCTTGTTTTATCTGTTAATAATTCCTCCCTCAGCCTCAAAGTGGCTTTCCTCTGCTCAAAGATATCAAAGTGGCTTTCCTTGTTCAGCAATTAGCAAAAATAGCTCATCCTGGGTGCCTACTGGCTTGATGGGCAGGAAATGGGACCTTGGAGTAGGTCTTTACCCTTCCCTTTCTCTCCTGCTTGTACCTTAATTATTTATTTATTTATTTATTTATTAATTTATTTATTAATCTTTGCCTCATGGGGTAGTTTGAAACAGGTGAGATGAGGTTTTTTTGAGTTGTAATATTTCTGAGGGAAAATACCTTTTAATGAGGAGAGACAAAAGGACAGTTCTAGAAGGGCATGTTCCTGTGGACCCTGTCGCAACATCTGGATCATGAGGTTTGATGGAATTCATGTTTGATGCAGCGGAACATTTAGGAACTTCACGTGAGTGGGGTTCACACTTCTACTGTTGACCTTCATCCTTGAGGTTGAAGCCATCTGGCTGTGTGTTTTAAAAAGCACGCCAAGGGGGCTGGAGAGCTAGCTCAGTGTCCAAGCAGAGAGCAATGTCCAAGTTCAAAGCCCTGTACCAGTTTTGAAGCTCACATCCAAGTGTAAGTCCAGTTCTGGGGGGTGGGGGGTCTGATGCTTTCTTCTGACTTCTGCAGGTACCAGGAACACATGTGGTTTCAGATACCAAGCAAAACACCCATACACATCAAATAAATAAATCCTCTAGCTTGGCACATTAGGACACACTTTTAATTTCAACACAGAGCCAGGTGGATCTCTGTGAGTTCGAGGCCAGCCTGGTCTGCAGAGTGAGTTCCAGGGCAGCCAGGGCTACATAGAGAGACTCTGTCTCAGACAACAATAACTACAAAAATCTAAAACAAAACAAATAAAACAAAAAAACCCCAATTAAATAAAAAGCACGCAGAGATTCAACTCTTGTGCTTCACAGCAGTAGTGAAGCAGGGTCAGGTGGTTGTGTGAGGTCCTGCCGCCTCCAGACCTTGAAGAGCTCAGCTCACTTATGTGGGAAGAAGCAGGGATGGTTCCCACCCCCAAACCCTAGTTCCTCCTCTTCCTATGCTATGAGAAAATAATGAAGGCAATACTGACACCACGCCCCTGTGCTGGCCATGTTTCTACCTTCATCATTGTTCAGGAAGTAGTTACTGGGCCTGTCTGTGTGGGGAGGGACAGGGTGAAGGGGGCCGGGAGGTGGATCAGCAGGTGAGTTGACCCTCATGGTGTTGAGGCCTCTGTTCATCACGATATTGACGCTGGGAACGTTGCCAAAGGCTTGTCACTCATGTCTGGCCCCTGAGCTGGGCTGCCTGGAGGAGACTCAGTGTCTTCGTGTGGCCTCTGTTTGCTGCTTCCTTACAGCATGGCACCCTCCTGGCACCAGGGCAAGGGGAGTGGTGTGACCTCTTGAGAATCAAAGTCACCTAGGTACCACGAACACATGCATTTTAATGGTCGAAGCACCCAGGAACCCAGTCACAGACTCCACGTCTTGTTGAGAAGAACTTCAGGACCGAGGATCGTGGAGTGGGGGGGCGGCGGATAGCTTTGATCTTGGAAAATATACTTGCCGAGGAGAAGATAAAATGAAATAGGGACATTGACAATGGCTAAAAGCATGGTAACTTCTTAGGCAAGGGCTTCTCTGCGCAGTCCCATGAAATCTAAACTCTGCAGGAGAAGAAGCCTTTGGGGGATCCAGAGATACTGGCTCAGGCCACGGGACTTTGTATCCTTACCAAAGTATCGGAAGGCATGGAACAAACTGCAGCAGCACTTTGAGCAATGAGAAGGGACACTCAATACCTCAACCAATCAGAATGGATGCCCATCACCACAGCCAGTCAGACTGGATATTCAACACCTCAGCCAATCAGAAGAGGAGAATCCATCACTATGCAGATTGGGTGTACTTGGTGTGGTGGGAAGAAGAAAAGCAAAAGTCCAGGTAAAGGAAGGGCATGGCTTTCCCATCAGCCTGCGGGATCACCCTGCCATCCATTTTAACTGTCTTCTTTGCCTTTACCACTCTCTGGAATGATCTTATTTGTCTGTTCTCAGTGTTTTGTTTCGCACGAGAACAGGTGCCTCTTCTGTCTTGAACCTGCATTCTCCGTGGGCTGCAGGCATACAGTAGATGCCTGATAATGTCCGTGGAGTGATGCATCTTTGCGGGGCCCCATCTGCGAGCCACAGGTTGCCTGGCAGACAGCTCCTGTTTTTCACGTCTGCCACCGCGGTAATTGTTACAAGGTGAGATAATTAGACAAAAGACGGAGACGTGATTAACCTTCTGAATGTTTGGAGTTTGTCAACGGGATCAAATTGGAACTCAATGGTGAGGTTACTCTTGGCCACTGGTCTTTTAAATGAAATTCTCTTTTCTTGACTGGAAAAATGCTTCAAGAGCTAGGATGGAACTGAATCTGTGGAATCCTTTATAAATGGTGTCTACAGTCAGTCCCATGAGACCCTCTGGTAGTGACATCTGCCTGTTACTCAGACAGAGAAACCAAGATGAAAGGGCTGGATTATGGCCCCGGGGAAGAGATCATTAGTCCTGCTTGTTTATGGACCCAGTGTTGCACTTTCAGTTTTTCTCGTGTCTGGACACACACGTCTCTAGGAACTGAGAGACAGGACATGACTGGCTGTCCAGTAGCTCCTGGCTGAGCTCACTACAGAATCTCCCGGCCAATTCCCGGGGACTGATGCTTTGTATCATGGCTACAGATCCAGGGTGAGATTGCTTGCCACCCTTGAAGTGGCCTTTTGAGACCGAATAGGCTAAAATGATTGTTCTATAAGTGTGAGGGCCTGAATTCGAACTTTAGAATCTATGTTAAAGGAAAGAAAAGGCTGGGCTCGGTGGCATGTGCTTGTAAATCCCAGTGCTGGGGAAGCCGAGATGGGAGGGTCCCCAAGGCTCACTGCCTCATTTGGCACTGGTCGTGGGACTGCACTTACAGGGTCCTCATGTTCCTCTGTGTAAGCCCGATGTTACATTGGCTGCCCAGGATGGGATTGTGTTTCAGGTAGCCTTAGTGGCTCTAACATCATTGCCTGATGTTGAGATAATGTCATATATGGATGTTAGATTTTACACACACACACACACACACACACACACACACACACACACACACACAGACACACGATATGAAGGTAGGTAGGGAAACTTTGGGAGAAGGGCAAATGAGACAGGAGAGGACAATGGAGATAAATACAGTCAGAGCGTACATAGACTTGGACAAAAATATCAGCCGGAGTCCATGCCTCAGTACAATGAATACTTACTAAAACAACGCCTGGTGAAACAGGTATTAATATTTACCTGAAAGACATAAGAGAACCTGTGTGTTGTAGGGTTTCTATTGCTGTGTGGAAACACCATGACCAAAAGCAGCCTAGGGAGAAAGGGTTTATGTGGCTTATAAATCCCAAATCACAGTCCACTGAGGTGAGAGCCAAGGCAGAACTCAAGCCGGGAAGAAACCTGGAGGCAGGAGCTGATGCAGCCGCCATAGAGGAGTGTTGCTCACTGGCTTGCTCCCCATGTTTTTTTTTTTTTTTTTTTCAGTCTGCTTTCTTATAGCACCACCCCCACAGTGACACACTTCTTCCAACAAGGCCACACCCACTCCAACAAGGCCACACCTCCTAATAGTGCCACTCCCTATGACCAAGCAATCAAACACATGAATCTGTGGGAGCCATTCCTATTCTAACCACCACAGAGCTGAATACTGAACCTGGGTCCTTTGCTCTTAACTGCTGAGCCATCTCTCCAGCCCCCACCTTACTCTTTGAGACAGTGCCACCCTGGGACTGGGGACTAGCTGACTAGATGAAGCAGGCTGGACAATGAGCCCCAGAAATGTGCCTGTCTCTGTCTTCCCAGTTCTGAGATTAAAGGTACACAGCACCCTGCCTGGCTTTTTAATGTGTCCTGGGGGACCAAACTCTGGTCTTTATGCTTCTGTGGCAAGTATGTTACCTTTAACACTCCAGGAAGCTGTGGAGTGTCTCTCAAACCGGAGGAAGGTCCAAAAGCAGGCTGATATGTCCCTAGCATTTTTTTCTGGTAATCTGTCCTCCTCAGCCCTACCTGCTTTCAGCAACAGACACAGAATTGCTGTCTCTCAGACTGGGCCAGAGATACGTTTTTGTCTTGCTCAAGGATTTTCTGGGTTAAAATATATATATTGGGCCAACATGAAAACACTGGCCAGTTGCTTCTGAGTCCTTCAGTTTGGGTGTGTGTGGAAGCAAGGAAAGCTCTGGAGTACAACCTCACATTCCAGATGTGCAGTGAAGTGGGCTAGTATGTACCTCTTTGTGCAAAGCATGGGACCCCCACTTTACCAAAGTTACCATTGCTCCCCCAAAAGTTACCATTTGTAAGAGACCTCGCCTGTAGCTTCCCTGAGGCTCAACAAACCATTCTCTATTCCCAAACGCTGTCCAAGACTGGAGATATTTCCACAGGACAGTGTCTCCAGTAAAGAGGGGACATCTTTGTGGCTGGGAAGCATGGCCCTGTGAATTTAATATTCAAGCATGGTGTGTTGGTTCCCTGACTTCACTGGCTGTTGCTGTCTGGTCCCTGCAGGCAGGGATCCTGCTAAGATTCAGGGCGGGGTTCTGTAAGGAGCCAGTCTGTGAGCACCTTGGAGAGACTGCGCTCCCAGATGCAGGCTGCCAGCCTCCTGCCCCTGTGGGATGCTCTAGATTGGAGTCTGTTTCATCCTTAATGAATGAATTGAGCGTCTCTCCGCAGGGGAGGCTTTTACCCAGCAGTTTCCCACTTAAAACCACTCTCTCCTCCTCTCTTCCAAACAACGCCTTTGCTCTTGGGAATTAGCCTGTGGCTTTGGGGGCGACAGACTCACAGGCCTTAGGTTGGTGAGGACAGTGATCTCCCCAGCTTGATCTCTGTTCTTCCTTATGTAATGTCTGTGCCTTCTGCCTCCCATGGGCGTAATGGATGCACTTGGTAAAAACAAGTGCCACATAGAAGCATCTAGAAAACTGTGACATGGAGATGCCTGGTTAGGCCCTTCATCTTTTTTTTTTTTTTTCTTCTTTCCTCATTTGTCCTGGTTGGGGGCTGAAGATCAGTCTGGGTTGGGTAAGGACTTACCACTCCAAATAGTGAAAAGAGAAGCCAGCTGACTGTGTGTGTCTGTGACACATCTATGATTTCTTTTAACGTGTTGGGCATTTGGAGTTTTTCTTAGCACCAGAGTGAGCCAACCCCCCCCCCCCCCATTCTGAACCCTTACATCCCATAGTTAGTCACAAGGTAAGACATCAGGCTTACACATTCTGTCATGTGATGGCTGTCACATCCTGTCATTCCTGACTGTCACAGACATTCCGTTTGAAAATGAATGTCAACGGAGTTGTACATTAGTACTATAGTTTGGATCTTGAGTGTCCCACCAAGGCCCCTGTGTAGAGAAAGATTTGGTCTCCAGCCTGTGGTTAGTATTAGGCGTGGAGCCTTAAGCGGGTGTGAGGCCTAGTAAGAGGAAGTTAGACCATTGAATGAAGAACCTAGGGGAACTTAGGTCTTTGAAAGTAGGGTGGGGGAGCATCTAGTGTGAGGAAGTCAGGTTATTGGGGGCAGGACCTAGTGGGAGGAAGTCAGGTTATTGGGGGCAAGTCCTTGAAAGGGCTAACAGATTTAAGTTTTCAAGAGAAGCCAGACATCAGGATGGGCATATGGCTAATCAGGAGAACACTCTCCTGGCATGCACAAAACCCTGGGTTCCATCCCCAGCACTGCATAAGCCAGGTATGGAGGTGAAGGCAGAAGGGTCATCCTCAGCTGTGTAGCAAATTGGAGGACAGCCTCAAAAGCAAAACAACCAACAATCCAATAACATAGGCCGCTTCTCGGGAGCTGTGTGGCAACAAGGAAATAGAAGAAGGGAGAGGCCATTCTAGACCCTTCTGTCTTTTGATGTTTGATACATGGAAACATTTCATTCACTGGACACACTTAAAACTTTAAAATTAAGTTGAAAAGGGACATTTAGGCACAGAGAGGGCAAGGGTTTCTCCAGCACCAACAGCAGTGGGGAGGTAAGATCAGCGTCCCACCTGGATCTCACGGAGCTCATTGTCACCCTAGCAATCTTCCTACGCTATGGCTGCGCTGCTGGGTGTTTGCTTAGAAGAGGCTGTTCTGAACTCTCCCTACCTCTTCAACTAGCGAGCTGGCATGTTTTACCAGCTGATGGAATTAATTGGGTTCTCTGTGGCTCCTGCAGTTTTCCCCTGCCTCAAATGGCTGCAGCCTGGAAACCAGCCCTGCCTTCCACAGGACTCCAGGTTTCAAGATCTACCTCTGAGTCTCTTTACTGTTCCTTGGTGGTTCCCTCAGGTCGGCCTCACTACTTGGTGTTTATAAGCTTGGCAGCTGCCTCAAGCCAGGTGCGGCTACCCAGTGCTGTCAGATGGAATCCCAGTAACTTCCAGGTCTCTTCATGGCTTCACCTTTCATCACCGGTGCCAGGAAAAATAATGACTTTTTTTTCTTTTTGGCTACAGAATGCAGGGCGACAACCTCAGGGGGGGCCTTTGTGGAACCAGGCAGGCAACCTCTCCAGTTCCCTGGTGCGGATACAGTTAAATGAAGGCCTGGGGTCTGGTAATTAGTTCTTTACCCCAAGTCCCTGGATCCTCAGCACAGGTTCATCCAGACAGCTGGGGGAGGATGCTGCCTAAGCTGAGATGAATTAAAACTGTCACCTTCCTTAGACTAAAGGAGAGATGCGGGCATCTGGGAATTAGCCAGTCACTTTAGATTCCTTAAGAGCGGGTAGACCAGCATGGAATAACTGACTGGCACACTCCCTGTGTTAGGTATAGTGTTAGGTCTGAAAGAGGGTGGGGGAGGGGCTTCAGGAACTGTGGTCTGAGTTAGGGATGGTAAACTTGTAGAAAGGGATAGAAGAAGCATATGGAACCTTGGTAGCCCAACAGCTCAAGTTTCAAGTTCCTTCTGGCTCCACCATTCTAGAGGGACATTGTCTCATCAGGGTCCCAGGGGTCCTGAGCTATCTCTCTTTCTCACCAACTATACAGTGGGATGAGGGAGGTGGCAGGGGGTGATGAGGTAAGCTGTTGCTTGGCCCCCTTGACTCCCAGGCCTGTGTTAATTATGGAAATTAGATTGTGTATGGTAGTAATCCTAGGGCTCCCACAGAAAATAAAAGTGTGTGTGTGTGTGTGTGTGTGTGTGTGTGTATGTTTGGTGTATATGTACGTGTTCATGTGGGCGTGTGCACATGTGTGCACATACCTGTGGAGGCCACAGGTGGTTGGTTGCCTACAGGCGTCTTCCTCTTCACTCTCTACCTTACTGAATTTTTCTTTTAGATTTATTTATTTTCTGTGTATGGGAGTTTTGCCTGCATGTGTGCCTGGTGTCCGCAGAGGCCAGAAGAGGGCGTTGGATCCCTTGGAACTGGAGTTACAGATAGTTGTGGGCTGCCATGTGGGAGCTGGGTATCGAATGTGGGTCCTCTGGGAGAGAAACAAGTGCTGTTAACTGCGGAGCCATCTCTTCAGCCATCCGCCTTACTTTTGAGACAGGGTCTCTCACTGAATCTGAAGCTTGTTGATAGGCTAGAATGTCCAGCAGTGAACTCTACAGGTCCTCCTGTCTCCAGGGTTGGCCTCATCTTGAAGATGGGACTGCAGACTCCACTGCCATTCCTGGCTTTTACACTCAACTCAGGTCTTCATGCTTTTGGGTCAAACACTTTTCTCACTGAGCTGTTTCCCCGTTCTGGGTCCTCCTCCTCCTCCTCCTCCTCTTCCTCTTTCTTAGTTTTGTTTTTTGAGACAGGGTTTCTCTGTGTAACAGCCCTGGCTGTACTGGACTTGCTTTGTAGATCAGGTTGGCCTCCAACTCACAGAGATTGGTCTGCCTCTGCCTCCCAAGTGCTGAGATTAAAGGCAAGGACCACCATGCCCAGCCCATGAATCCCTCTTGAGCTTGTTATGATAACTGCCCAAGCAGAGGAGCCCGATTGTGTGTTGGTAATTTGTTTTAGAACTGAGGGAAGTAGAGCCAGGGCATTTGCAAAGGGGGATAAGCAGCCAGCTTCGGGCTGTGTGATTGAGCTGACAGCAAACATTCTGTCCACACCCAGTCATGTTCTATGCAGTGGCCATCTCATTTTGTGTAGATACACTTTGTGATGTCCTATTAGGACATTTGTCCCAGTATTCCAGGGTGCCTGACACCCTGCTCTGATATAAACTTAAAAGTTAAAAAAAAATGCACATACAGAAGGTAAAAAAAAATGCACATACAGAGGCTGGAGGGTTGGCTCTGTGGGGAATAGTGCTTGCCGAACAAGCGTGATGACTCAAGCTCAAATTCCCAGCACCCAAGGAGAAAAAAAAATCTGGATGTGGCCATGGACATCTATAGCCCTGGGTTGGTGGAGGCTAGCTGTGGCTCACTGGCTGCTGGTTTCCTGGGTTCAGTGAGGGACCCTGTCTCGAGGGAATAAGGTGACCCCTGAAGCCAGACTCCATACTGAGTTCCTGTTCCATCCTGTCTGGTTCCCTCAGTACCCTTTGGACATCCTGTTTTGACTACTCTGAGTTGCTGCTCTTCGAATCACCCTGCCTCAGTGTTCAGAGACATCCTTCGGGTTTCCGCTGATCTATAGGCTGTGATGGCCCTGCCTCCCGGGCTCTGATGGACACACTGTATCCTCAGTGCTGGCTTGAGCATTCTCTCTCATCCTTTGTGTATTTCTGGGGCCTGACACATGGTGGGCGCCAACATGGCTCTAAGGACTGATAGATGGAAACACACTGTCTCATCCCTGCTGGCCCCAGGCCAGTGTGTGCCCTCGGTTCCTGGGTGAGAGCGCACAGTCAGTGCCAAGCCTCTTCCGTTGCCCAGGCTGCTCAGAGCCCACGCTTTGTTGCTGGAGGACTGTGTTGTTGCTGTCCCCTCGAGCTTGGACATGAACATCCCCATCTCAAATCAGAGCAGTTGCGATTACATTCTCATGTGGAGGAAGGAGGAAGTAAGAAGTGCCCAGGATCCTGAGACCCCCCAGAAGGGCAGGCCTCTATACTCTAGAGCTCGCAAACGAAGTGAAAAACAGATGAGTTGGGACTTCTGGCGATGCAGCTGCCATGGCATCCCCCATGCTTCTGTAAAGAATGCTAATAAACTCATCTAACAAACAATCTCTCTTTGGTCTGTTGGTGCCCTCTCAGTGGGTGTGTGGTAAATAGATGTTTCTTTACATCTCCCTGGGAAGGTGCCTGAAAACGCATTGTCTTTAGTTTTCATACTCAACAGGGGTCTCCAGAGAGAGGGAGGAAATCCAGTACCCAGCAGGTGCGACACTGCCTCCTGGTGGGTATTGCAGGTATTGCAAGCCCACAATCTGGTGCTGGTCGGGCTAGGGTTAGTTCCAGTCCTCCCTGCTGACTCTGCTTCAACTGAGCCACAAGCCAAAGCTGTGTGCAAAACAAACCCAGAGAATATTAAAAGTCAAACTATTGGCCTTTCATAAGCTTCACACTAAGGACCCCCTTACTCTGATTTTAAGTGAGCTGTTGGAAATTTTGAGAATATAGAAACATGCAAAAATTAAAAATAGGAACTGAAAAGACAGCTCAGCAGTTAAGAGCACTAACTGCTGTTGCAGAGGATGAAAGTTTGACTCCCAGCACCCACGTGGTTGCTTACCACCATCTATAACTTCGGCTCCAGGGGATCTTATGCTCTTCTTCTGGTGTCCATAGACACCTGCAGGCATGTGCACATGCACACAAACACACACACACACACACACACACACAGAGAGAGAGAAATATAAACACACAGATATATGGACACACAGACTCACACTCCTGCAATAACTTTCCTAATTCTGAAGGTTCACATGTCTGTTTCCTTACCTACATGATAGTCTGATCATGTTCCTGCTTTTAAATGTGCATCAAGTATGATTTTTTGAAGGCTGTGTAGCACCTCATTTCAAGGGCACACTTTGTTTGGCTCTCTATTTTTGAAACCTAGGTCATTTCTGGGTTTTCATGCATTAGGTGTGTTGCAGTGAACTTTCTTATTATTTCTTACCAATTCTTACGTTAGGAGTATAATTCTTGGGCTAAGGATATGAATATTTTCCAATGTTTTGATCCCTGTTGCCAAATTAACTTTCAGAAAGATTATCTGTTGACATCCCCTCCAACAATATGCATGTATTTTTCCTTTGCACCTTCAGTAGTAGTAATTATTATAATTTCAAAAAGTCAAGTTGATAGTTCCCAATTATCCTTGCCTTCTGCGGCTGCATGACTGTTAATGAAGCTCTGACATTGGTGCTGAAGGGAGCACTCCTCCTCACCCAAGTGCTTAACTACTGCTCATGCCAAGAAAGGATGCACCCCTACCCCATTGAAGAGAAAGACTCGGGTACCATGGCTACTGCAGCTGTTTGAACTTGACATTTCACCTGAGCACTCCACATATCAGTAAGACAGACCCCCTGCACACACCAATGCCATCATCAGGCTCCTGAACTCTTTATAGACATTCATTGTCACGTGTCTCTGCTGAGTGATCCCTGTAAAAACTACACCCCCCCCCTCTGTATTTTGTTGTCCTAGAATAATGGCTACAGCCACCTGGAAAGGGAGGGATTGGCTTGATTGTAAGTGGATGCAGGAGAGCCTCTTCTTCTGTGGGTGGCACCATCCCTAGGCAGGTGTTCTTGGGCTGTATAAGGAAGCTGGCTGAACATGAGCCTCTGAACCAGCCAGCATGCAGTGTCCCCCCACCCCCCAGTTTCTGCATCATGCTTTTGCTTGAGTTCCTGTCTGTCCTGGCTTCCCTCAATGATGGACTGCAATTTAGAATTGTGAGTTAAAATAAGCCTGTTAAACCTATTACCGTCTTAAGTGGCCTTTGCTCAGAGTGGTTTTATCATAGCTATGGAGTGAAATGAAAACAGTGTCCTGGTTTCCTTTCTGCCGCTGAGATAAAACATTCCTGCAAGAGTGACAGAGAGGAGACACACTTCGTTTTAGCTCACAATTCCCAGACACAGTTCATCTCTATGGGGATGTCAAGGCAGGACTTGAAGTGGCTAGTCACATCACACTCTCAGTCAAGAGCTGAGAGAGAATGAAGAGTACTTGAATGTTTACAGTCAACTCGCCTTCTGCCCTTTTATACAGTTGGGGACCCAAACTCAATTAACTCAAGACAGTCCCCCACAGGTGTGCCCACACACTACCCTTATTTGGACATCCCTCACCGAAACTCCCTTCCCAGATGATTCTAGCTGTGTCAAGTCAACAGTCAAGGCTAACCATCACAGATAGAATACCCAACAGCTGAGTTTGGAGCCTTTTTGAACCCCAGCCCCAGATCCTTTAGTGATTTACTGTATTTGGATGTGAAGTGTCCCCCACAGGTTTGGATGTTTGAATACTTGGTTTCCAGCAGGTGGCACTGTTTTAGAAGGTTGCAGAACTTTTAGGAAGTGGAGCCTTGTGGGAAGAAGTCTGTCATTGGGGGCTTGTTGTTCCTTGGTTGCAGGCCCAGTGTCACTGCCCATCTCTGTTCCTGAGACCACACCTTTCCTATCAGGATGGACTGTATCCCCTCAAACTGTGAGCCAGCTTCTTTGAGCACTGGCTGCATCAATGAGGGGATGGAGACAGGAGGATCCAGGGACTTCTGGAGGGCTTGAGGGTTTTCAGCCTTTGTGATTACAATAGAGTGAGACTTTAGATTCAGCAGGTGGCAGCTGCTAATGGTTCACCTGAGGTACAGAGAGATGCCTGAGACCATTACTCAGCTCTCAGGAGCCATAAGGCATCAGCTACATTTTCCACTTTTGTCTTTCCCTGGGTTGACTTTATCATTATTATTGATGATGATGATTTATTTTGCCTCATTTAAAGTAGTCCTCTGCTATTAAATTTTTCTATTTAGGAGGTAGAGAAAAATGGTTCAACAGTTAAGAGTGCTTGTTGCTTTTGCAGAGGACCTGGTTTTCATTTCTTTGTCAGGTAGCTAACAACTGCCTATAACTCCAGCTCTGGGGGAATCTAATACCCTTGTATGGCTTCTGCTTGCTCCAGGCATTCATGTGCTACACAGACATACATGCAGCCAAAGCACTCATACATATTAAGGGGAAAAAAAAGAAATCTTAATTAAAAATGTATTTAAAAATGGAGCCATGGTGTCATCCCAACTACTTGGGAGGCCAAGGCAGGTGGATTATAAACTCAAGACTAGCATGGGCAACTTAGGGAGACTCATAATAAAAGAGTGAAAAGTGGGCTGAGGTACATCTGAGTGGTAGGGAGCTTATCGAACATGTGCAAACTCTGGTTCCATCTCCAGCATCCCCCAGCTGCTTTTACTTAAATACATTTATTTTAAAAGCGGACTAATGCCACAAATAGAAGCTGGTGCCACACATAGCCAGAAACCTTCAAGAGAAAGTCAATTCCAGCAAGCCTATGGGCCCTCAGCCCCAACTCAGTTCTGGCCCAGTTGCTTGTAACTTTCAGCTTCTGCTTTGTAGGCCCAGGATGGGGGAGGGGTGAAAAAGCGAGGGACTGCCTGACTGTGGGACTTCCTGTGTTTTTAGATACCCTGTGTCCACACCGATCAGGACCTGGATTCATCTGGTTAGGACAGATCTGGGAAGGCCTTGAGTGATAAGTCAAGGGTCTCCTGTGCTGGTGAGGGACCCACTCAGATACTCACAGGTGGGATGTGTTAAAAGCCCTCAGCAGTTCCAGGGCAGAGTATATTGACAAACTGAGTTTGGTGGCATAGGCCTGTCATCCTAGCTCCATGTGAGGCAGAACTGTGTGTCAGGGGAGCACAAGTTTGAGGCTTTTCTGGGTTATATAAAGAATTTGAAGCTGGTCCAGGAAACTTAGGGGGCCCTTCTGGAAATAAAAAGTAAAGACAGGGTTGAGGAGGGTGTGGCTCAGTGATAGAGCATTTACCTAGCATGCACAAGTTCCTTGGTTCAATGAAGCATCACACACACACACACACACACACACACACACACACACACACACACACAAACAGGTGTCCTTGTTCCCCAACAGTTGGCCAGAGTCAATGGGAAGTACATTGTGTCCCTGGGGCGTCACCTTGGCTCTCAATGGTTGCCCACTGGCTTCTGTTTCTTGGGAGGTGTCTTCCATTCAAGCTCCCAGAATGAAAAAATAAAATAAAATAAAATGGGTTGGCACCACATCCAGGTGGCATGTGGTGGTGTGTGCAGTCGGATTATTTTTATTTATGATCTCTGAGTCACTCCTGTCTCCATGGTGATGGGTGCACTGAAGGCGGAGGGAAGGAGTGAGTCCCTGCATTAGTAAATGACCCAGCGACAGGGAGAAAGCCCCCCGAACACATTAAGGATTAATTGAGCACCGCAGCCCTGCCGAGGCTGGTCATCACTCTCCCTGCTACTGCTGATAGCGTTTCCATTTCTAGAATGTTCTAAACAGACCTCGGCTCATCTGTTTGCATTTGAAGGTCCTTATCTCGAATGCAGGCAGATGCAGAGGGTCAGGGAGGACCTTCTGGACAGCTGGGAGATGCTCTTCACTATAGAATGTTCCAGAAGCTCTTTGTGATGCTGATTTGTATATGGATGCCCATATAAATGTATAGCTTATTTCACTTGCTTGAATAGATACAAAACGATCTTTATGGCAGGAATACAATTGTACTAGGAGGGTCAGGTATCATGTCTCCTTAGTTAAGAAAAAGAGAAACCGGCTGTGGTGGCTCACACCTTTAATCTCAGAACCCAGGAGACCGAGTCAGGCGGACCTCTGTGTGCTCAAGGCAAGCCTGGTCTACAGAGCTAGTTCCAGGCCAACCTGGGCTGCAGAATGAGACTCTGGTATTGATTATAAAACGGTGACATGTATGTAGTGACCACTCTGTGTTCCCTTTCCCTTGGCATAACCCTTAATAATGTCCTACTCTCCAAAGATGGTTCCCATTTGTATGATAGTGCTGTGTGTCTTCTCCTGTTTTAATCCCTCTCTGTGCCTTTCCCCAACTTCATTCCTTCTCTTAGGAAGAGCCCTTCTGAGTCTAATGTTCCTCACTCTTTTGCTGGCTCTCATCTCTCTGTGAACTGTGTGCATGTGGGTTGTGATCTTGGGTCTTTTATGTGGCTCCTCTGGTTGTTAGTGTAGTGTCTGGGTGACTCTTCTGTTCTTATGTGCTGTGGTGACCCATCCCTTTCTCAAACTGCATCCTATTTCACACTGGCCAAGGTGGCAGGGTGCAGGCATACAGCTGGTGCAACTTCCAGTGTTCACTTTGTGGCTATACAGCTGGTGCCAATCTCCAGTATCCATCTTGCAGTCATACAGCTGGCGCCAGCTGACATTGTTGCCCACATCTGCCTGTCTTTGCCTGTGGGAACTGGCTGAGAAAAGAAGGAAGCCCCTTAAGGGGCTTAGAGGACACAGTGCCACATGCATCCCCTCACGCCACACCCACCAGCCTAGGGCTTCAGTGGGCATCATGTCCCCCCCTGCTCACAGCTGACTTGTGGGATTTATTGTGAGTCTAACTTTTCCCTCTATTTTTTTTTGTTGCTTATATTTATTTGTGTGTGCAACTCTGTACCTGTTTGCGTGTGCACAGGTTTGTGGCTTCTAGAGGTCAGGTGTTTTCCTTAATCACCCTCCACTTTGTTCTTCCAGACAGGGTCTCTCTCTCTCTCTCTCTCTCTCTCTCTCTCTCTCTGATCCCCGAGCTCATGGATTTGGCTAGGCTGGCTGGCCACTGAGTCCCAGGGATCCTCCCGTCTCTGTCTCCCCATGCCTTGGTTACTGATGTGTGCCACCATTCCCATCTGTGTTCAGGGGCTCAAACAACGGGTCCTCATGCTTGCGTAGTCGGCACTCTGTTGGCTGGGCCATCTCCCCAGCCCTAGCCTTTTAACTTCATCCTCTTTTAGCTCTTTGTGGTGTTGAATTCTTGCTTAACGTGAGCTCTGCTTAAAGATTCCCCCTTTGGCACTTCCCCTGAGACCCCTTCAGTGCCACATCCTAAATAGGCAGTTGAAGAGAAAGGAACGGGGCAAACCTGAGTAACAAAGGGGCCATGATGGGATGGATTCCCAGGTTACTGAGGAGATGCTCTCTGCCTGCGGAAGGTGTGGAGAGTTTCCTAGATGAACATTTACTCTGAAGTGGGTTCTGAAGAGTGAGTAGGATCTGAGCAGATGTTAACCCCAGCTTCTTAGCTTCAGGGATTGCATGTTATTTTGAAACCTTTGGATAAAAAATTTTAAGGCAAACATCAATGAAATTGACAAATGGGAGCGAAGTGCTGGTGGGGCTCACTAGGTATTTGAGAACATCGTCTGTGTTGCCTAGATGTTTGAACAGAACCTAAAGAAGAGCAGCACAGGCCTGAGCCTTCAGACCAAGGCTGCCCTGGCTTCTGCTGTTACCTCTACAGGGTTCCAAGACTCTAGCGGGCGAGGACAGCTGTCACCTAGGGCCATTCTCCAAGCTTGTCTTCAGACCTCGGTTCTGATGGCCGCAGGCACTGGCTGATTCAAGGCCAAGTGCAGGTAAAGAGCTGTCCCCCCTGGCTCCATCCAAAGGACCCAAGGAGGAGGGCACTGGGGAGGACCCATGGCTATGCTCTTCCGCCATCCTGGATGGTGAATGGCAGGCTAGGGTTCCGGGGAAGACACTGCTTCTCTGTGGGTGGAAGTGAGAGAGCTGTGGTGGGTGCTGCGGGTTATGTCCTTGGGGGCCCTGTCAGTTAAGCAAGCCTTTGGCTTTGACTCAACTCTTATTGGTGCCACTGTCTGTCCAACTGGCAGAGGCCCTGGTGTCTGTCACTGACACCTGGCACAGTAGGGGTGGTTTCAGAGCTGAGAGGCCAGTGGCCTTCCACAGATGTGCCTGAGGCTTCAGTCTGCGAGAGGGTGGTGGAGGGGGGGGGGGGGTGGCTGTGGAGTCAGGCTGGGGTTCAGCTGTCCCCATTCTATCAAAGTGGCTTACGACAGACACCAGCTTGGTGACATGGATTTTGAGGAAGAGACTCACTCAGAAAGATCCAGGCGGGAGTCACACTGCAGATGACCCAGGCTGTACTGAATTTCCCTGAGGACATAAATGTCCAGGGCTCATCCTCCATCCCCAGGCCTCTGTGTGGTGGTGTCCTTATGTAAAGATGAAGGCAGCCTGGAGTGTTTGTATCTGCCAGTCAAAGGACACTCATGGCGGCTAGAAGGAAGGGCAGAGGTGGGGGGTCATCTCTAGCACCTTAGAATGGACACATCCCTGTTGGGCACCTTGATTTTTGTCTTTAAGGCCCCAAAACTGAGGGTTAGTGGAACAGCTGTCCTAAGTCAATCTTGCCCTACGTCAGTCTTGCCAAATGAACTCTGCTCCTCCTTCTCTTTCTCTCCCTCCTCTCCTTCCTCCTCCTTTTCCTTCTTCTTCACCATGCTGGGGATGGAAGTCAGGCCCTCACATATGCTAGGCAAACCTCTACCGTTGAGTGGCACCCCAGTCCTCTTTTTTTCCTTTTTGTTTTGAGATGTTGCCCAGGCTAGACTTGAACTCACTTTCTAGTCCAGGCAGCCCTTGAACTTGCCTCTGCTTTCTGAATAGCTGGGATACATGTACCTCCATGTCCGGTCTATATAGACGGATTCTATCCCCTAAGTCACCTTTAGGGGTCACTCCTGACACCATTTGACAGATGAGAAAAACTATTGCAAAACACACTAAGCGAGAGTATAAATCTGAGAGGGTCTGGGCCGCTTGAAACCCAGGGCTCTCCTCAGACTGGGGCCTGGAACCTTCTTGGGAGCCATAGTCAACTGAAGTATGGAAGGTAGATTCACTTAAACATTTTTTTTTTAATTATTTTTATTATTTAGGTTTCTTTGCTTTTAATTTACGTGCACAGGTGTCTTGGCAACTTGAATGTTTGCATCACACAGGTGCCGTACTACAGCCTTCTGTGGAGGCCAGAAGAAGGCATTTTATGCCCTGGACCTAGAGTTACAGATGGTTGTGAGTCACCATGTGGGTGCTGAGAATTGAACCCAGGTCCTCTAGAAGAGCAGCTGGGGCTCTTAATCACTGAGCCATCTCTCCAACTTGCACTCTAGCGACCACAAATGAATTGAGTTTCCAACAGTCGGGCCATGCAGGCTGGTTGGGTCCTCCTCGCTCCACCACAGAACCAAGAGCGGAGAGGGTACCCTCTCACGGCTGTCCCGTCCTGGCTCACCTAGGCAGACAGCGGCTACGTCATTGGCCAGAAAGGTCACATGACTCCAGTTTACGCCAGGAAGCCAGGGAGTGGCTTCTCCCTGAGAGAGAGAGAGAGAGAGAGAGAGAGAGAGAGAGAGAGAGAGAGAGAGAGAGAGTGTGT
>CAJQZJ010004765.1:9430893-9452576 GCA_907164525.1 Lophiomys imhausi
GTGTGTGTGTGTGTGTGTTGGGGGGGGTAGGGGGTGCCAACAGTTTCTACTTTCCTGCTGCTGAGTAGGGGGGACGAGAGGGAAGGGGGAACCCAGCGTGGAGAAGCCTAGTGACTGTCTAAGGTAGAACGGGGGGTGGGGGGAAGACAAAAAAAAGACTAAACGTTCTGGACCCTCAAATCTTTCCAGAGCAAAAGAAGTGATTTCCATGACAACTGTTCAACCAGAGAGTGAAGCAATTCTCTTGTGAGAGGGAGGAAACACCGAGGGAGTCTTGCCATTAAGAACCCCTGGCATTTGGCCTTAGGAGTGGAGAGGAGGGGGGGAGAGAAAGTGTCTCCACAGGGGACCAGACCTCCTGAAGGGAAGGCTCCTGCCTTCCAACCCCAGGAAAAGTGAGAGACTGCGGGAATTGCCCAGAGCAGGAGGAGGGTGCAGAGGCAGGTGAGAGTGGGTGGTGGCCACCTGTTCACCCTTGCTGTGCCTGGCTCAGGCGCCGCCATTGGCTAGATGAGGCTGCAAGGAAAGTTTTGAAATGTCCCATAGAATTGAAATTCAGGAGAAATGGAAATACAGTGCTTGGGAGGTGGAGGCAGGCGGGTTAAAAGTTCAAGGTCACTCTCAGAGGTTTTGAGGCCAGCCTGGGCTACAAGAGACCCTCTCTCAAACAAAACAAAACAAGGCTGAAATTAGCCCTGGGGAGAGGCTAGAAGGAGCCCCAGGTGGGAATGGGGTGAGTGGTGGTGGTGGTGGTAAGAAACACCAGGCTTTGAAGTTTGTTTGAGGTGGTGAGAAGAGCTCCCAGCACTGCCACTAAAGGGCTGTGGGGCTTTAGATAAGTCCCTTGACCACTCTGAGCCTCAGACTCCTTTTCTAGTACAGAGAGAGAGTCCTTAGGAACCCCTAGCTCCCCTTCCTTGCTGAGAGTGGGCATATTTCATTCACTCCTGAAAACCCCCAGAGTCCAGGGGAGCCCCAACACTAGTGTCCCCTACTTCGGGAGGCAGCTGTATCCTTTAACATCTGGGCGCAGCTCCAGTGTGGTCATCTTTCCCATGAGCTCCCTTTTTTAGATGTCCCAGGGTACTTGGCTGCATGCGGGTGTGGTGGCCACTCTTCCGAAAGCAGGTGCTGTTTCCTCAGGGAACCCTTCCAGGCCTTGAGAGCGTCAGGAGTCAAGTCTGGGATCTGTGCGACCCATTGGGTATGTGCTACATTATACTCGGGAGAAGTATTTCCAACCCGTGGTAGTTGAGTGAGAAACCCCGGGTCACCTCTGTTAGACTCGGGTTCCTGCTCTGTCCCCATTAGCTGGGGTCTGACCAGCAGATGCCCAGCTGTCCTTGAAAATGGACCAGGCGTGATAGGAGCCCGGAAGACACAGAGGATGAATAGTTGTTGGCCGTGGAAAGGTGTAATTATCGTGGCTGTCAGTCTCTGTAATGAAGCGTCATAGGGCCACATCCAGGCCATAAATTGTGGGGGAAGGATGAGAGCGGATGTGCCTTGGCTGTTTGCTGTGCAGAAATCAGGAGCATCTATTCCCTGCCTAAGGGAGATAGGGGACACAGGCAGTGTGTGGTCTGGGAACACATGAGACCTGGGTGGGATGGCCCCGGCAGATGATTTGAGTCTAAACAGCACTCACCTCTGATGGAAGTGTCTAGGGTCTCACTATAAGATTTGGTAATAACCCACTCATTCTGGAAATGGGACACCAAGGACCAGGGAAGGGAGTGGAATCGCCAGGACTTCCAGGTGAGGCAGTGACCTTGGCTGGGACTCAGACTTCCACCTCTTAACTGTGTTTGTGGCCACTGCCCCCTCCCCTGGCCCCACACAGGCCCACCCTCACTTCCTAGGGATGCAGTGTCCCCTCCTAGGAACAGACAAGCATGGGGTCTGTGTCCCATAGGTGAGGCTTTAGTCTTATTATTTCTGTGGTTGTTGTTTTTCTGAATAGACTGACATGGTCCAAACATTCAGAAGGGATGAGCTGCTGAAGATTAGACTTGCTACAGAGAAGATATAAACTCCTGTGTCTTCCGGGAGGATGAATGGACATCTTTGTCTTAAATAAAATAAATAAACCAGACCCTGAAGGGCAGGTAGTCTGTGCTTAGCCATGGTTCTCAACCTGTGGGTTGCGACCCCTCGGGATGGGTTAAATGGCCCTTTCACAGGGGTGGCTTAAGACCATCCTGTGTATCAGATATTTACATTACGATTCAGGACAGTAACAAAATTACAGTTATGAAGCAATAAAATGATTTTATGGTTGGGGGCCATCACAACAAGAGGAATTGTATTAAAGGGTCAAAGCATTAGGAAGGTTGAGAGCCAGTGGCTTAGAGGGAGTGTGGGCAGAATAGAGTGGAAAATAAAGGACTATTGGGGTGCAGAAAGAGGAGAGTGGGGCACAGCTGAGGGAGGTAAGAAAGGGTAATGGAGGAAGGGGAACAGCTAGTGTGTATTATGTTCATGTACTGAAACACTGTTGGGGAATCCCTACTATGCACAATTAATATACAAAAACAAAAATAAGAAAAAACAAAAAACAAGGGTTTCCCACCATTCCCCAGCCTCCTCAGCCTCCTGGCCTCTCCCCAGAGGCGGCTTGTAGATATCTTCCCAGGAAGCTGTCTTTGCTTGCAGGTGTGAACTTCTGTTTGCCGATTCAGTTGCTCATCGGTGGGGTTTCTAGTGTCTTCTACGTGCCTGGTGCTGCTGAGTGCTGAAGGAGCCCAGCACAGCTGTGTGCACACACTGCTGCTCTGAGCGGACCTCTCTGGAGCCTCTTGAGAGTTTTCTACTCTGGATGGCAGGGCCTTAATTCTTCCCCTCTTAATGGCCATGCTGCTGCTGCTGCTGATGTGTGTGTGTGTGTGTGTGTGTGTGTGTGTGTGTGTGTGTGTGTGTGTGTGTGTATGTGCACCATGTACATGCAGTGCTGTAGAGGTCAGAATTGAGCTTTGGATTCCTGGGAGCTGGAGTTCCAGATGGTTGTGAGTCACCATGTGGGTGCTGGGAATGAGCCCCAGTCCTCTGGAAAAACGGTTCAGTGCTCTTAGCCACTGAACCGTCTTCCAGCCCACAATCCACCTTGGTTTTAAGAAGGGATTTCTTAGGGCCCTCCAATGGGCTAGGCTGCCTGGCCCCTGAACTCTAGGGATTGACATGTCTCTATTTCCCTCCGTTTTGAGATTACAGACTTGTACAACAACAGCTGGCTTTTTGAATGGGCTTTGGGGGAACAGAAGCAAGTCTCCATGCTTGCAAAGTGAACGCTTTACTGACCAGGCCATCTCCCCAGCCTGGTTTATAGACTATTCTTTTTCTTTCTTTGCTAGTGAAGGATGCTGCAAGATCTTTGAAGACGTTTTCTTTAGTTTTGCCAGATAATCTTCCACTCATGTTGAGACCGTTAGAATTATAATGACATCTACAAAATACCCCTCTCCTTGTTTGGGGGCAGAATCTAGCTATGTGGCCCAGGCTGGCTTTGAATGTGTCACCCTCCTGCCTCAGTTTCCCAAGGCATGCACCACCACTCCTAGCTTTGAAACTCCTTTAACCATCTGAGACAACAGGCCCATGGGCTTGGGGGTGAATGTGTGGATATCTTTGGGGAGCATGATTTGACAGTATCTCCTCTAGTCTCCATAAGATAATTTAAATTATTTCAATATCTAGCACCTATGTGATGACGTACTATTTTCCAAGCTTTTAAAATACATGTAGATCAATATACTTAAGAAATAAGAAAAGGCCTTTAATCTGCTTCCTAGCTCACTCTAGGGGATGTGTCTTCCCTACTTTGACATTTAAACAGAAAATTCAGGCAGTGTTGGTAGAAGGATGAAGCCCAGCTCAGGAAGATGCCTTGGAACCCAAAAGCTTCCTCCCTGCCCCTGCTCAAAGTTAAGAGCCTCACAACTTTAGAGCTCTTTAGAAAAGACCATACAGGGACTGGACATTAAATGTATGTTATACTTTATAATTTTCATAATTGTCACCTAATTGTTCTTATTGTTTTGTGTTGTATTTATTGTTATAAGAAAAAGAGCCTTTTATTGGACTTAAAGGGGGAGATGTTGGGGGGAAAATATACACCTTAAATTTAAAAAAAAGAGGGTGGGGGGGAAAGGGTAGGAAGGTGGGTCAGGGTGGGGGAGGAGGGAGTGGACTATGATTGAGATGTAACTTGAAGAAATAAACAAATGTTTAAAAAAAATTAGAAAAGACTACACAGAAACTGGTGCAAACCCAGGACCAAAGAAAGCCTTCTCTTCCAGGTGACCCTAGGGACTGTATGGTGCATGCGTTTTACAGATGTTTTGTTCCATAATTGGTACCTTCCAGAATGTTCTACCCAGCCCATAGACTGTGGCATAGAGATTTTCTTCCCTTTTAAAGAGCCCCAGCCTTTCTGGTCCGGATGGCATCTCGCTGTGTGGTTGCTGGTGATAGTTCTGATTGCTGTAGGCACACTGGGAGGGAACCTTTAGCTATCCTTCTCCCATTATGCTCATGGCTTCGTTTTTCTTGTTATTAAAAAGATTTATTAATTTTATATACATGAGCATTTTACAAGCATGTATGTCTGTGCCCCACATGTGTGCAGTGCCCTCATGTGGCCTGTTTGCTATGATTATTTACTTCCATTTTACAGTGGATGTCAACTGAAGCTCAGGAGGGAGGCTGTGTGATGTTCTCAAAAGTGGTGATGCTGGGGTTTCCCCCTGCCTCTGTTTTTTCATGTATATGGGTGGATGTGCTCAAGGAGGCCTGGGTTTATGCCAGGAGTCATCCTCCATTGCTTTTCTACCCTGTTCATTGAGGCAGGGTCTCTCAATCAAACCCAGAGCTCCCAATATAGTGACTCTCCCTAGCCAGCTTGCTCTGGGGGTTGTCTGACTCGGCCTTCTCAGGCTGGAATCAGAGGCAGGTGCTCCACCCACTGAAAGATTTCGGGGATCCAACTCCAGTCTTAATGCTTGCAAGCCAAGTGTTTTAACTGACTGAGCCGCCACTACTGCTCCGAAGCTGGGATTTTTATCCGTGTCTAGCTCTGTTATCAGGAGGACCATACTTCACAGAGTTACTCAGAGGACAACAGCAGTGACTGGTTGGTCACATGCCTGTCATTTTCCAGGTGCTTTACAAAATTTGTGCATTCACATCTGAAACAGCCTTCCTGAGAGCTAGGTACTTTTTGTCATCTTAATTTACAGAGTCTGAAGCATGGAGTGATCAAGTAACTTGATCAGGGTCACCCAGCTTCTCCCAAGTCTTTACGGCTCCAGGAAGCACCCAGGCAGGCTCTAGCCACCAGGATATGGACAGATGAAGACAGACTCTCTGCCACTGTAGTAACTATAGCAGAGGCCACCTTGGCACCCTCCTTGAGGCTCCGGGTAGATTATCCCCTGGCCCCGATATTCCAGTTTTCAATTATAATCCATCATGTTTTTTGTCATTCCTAAATCACACCTCTGCAAGCAGAGGTGCCTGGGTGTGTGACAGTGATGGTTTCTTCATCAGAGTGTATGGGGTTGGTGTGATTTGGAATCCAAAACCGGAACAAAATGTAAACCAGTGTTGAGCACATCTCAGCTGGTGTTGGGGCCGTAACTCATCTAAGTTGCTCTTTATCCTTCTACGACAATCCAATTTCTTAACTGCAGGCAATTGGGAGGTCCAGCTTTAATTTTCGGTCATTGTTGATTGGTGGAGTCTGCCTTGCACATTATGTAACATTTCCAGTATGCAAAGAAGGTCAGAGAACATTTTGTTGAAAACTGAGCACCCAGTACCTAACTGTAGACATAGAACATACCAGTTCCAATGGGTGGATGATGGGTGGTCCCGTATGCTCAAGGTCCCTGTCCTCATGCTCCCAGTTTCCCTAGGGTCATCATTTGAATTCAGCCTGTTTTCTTTATTTTTAAAAAAAATAATTATTTATTTCATTTTATGTATATGGGTATTTTGCCTGCATGTATGTATGTGTACCTCATGTGTGCAGTGCTCACAGAGGCCAGAAGAGGGGGTGTTAGATCTCCTGGAACTGGAATTGCAACCAGGAGCTGCTGTGTGCGTGCTGGGAATTGAATGCAGGTTCTCTGCAAGAACAGCCAGTGTTCTTAACCACTGCGCCATCTCTCTAGCCTCTCAGCCTGTTTTCTTTAGTTTGTTGACCACGTATGTAACCCTAAGTTACGTTAAGCTTCATGTGTATCTAAAGACTTTCTGATGCTTCTGAAGTATCTTTCTCTGCAGCAATCCCAAGTCTCACCCATGCTGGGCACATGTGGCTCTCTGTGTAATTGTCTGTGTGTATGACATAACTCCCTCCCCTTGACCCCCATGCAGCCAGCCTCCTGTGGCTGCCTGACCATTCTCTCTGTGACAAGTGATATCTTAGAAAACACTCTATAGCATTCCATTGGTTACAAGGATAAGAGCTCTCTAGAGCCTCAACTTGGGGTGGGAGTGGCTGAAGTCTTGATGTAGACTTGGACAATCCTGTCCTCATGTCTTGCTTGGTTGGAGGTAGACAGGTTTGAAGATGGAGCTGTGACTACCAAGGAGGCCACTCCAGGGGGTGGGTCATGAGACACAGTTGGTTTCAGGACAGTGAAGTGACAGGCAGTATATATGTGCCAGTATATATACTGGATATATAACCAGTATATATCCAGTATATCCCACTCCCTAGATTCAGGCTGCAACCCCCATGCATCCTGTGATGTCATGTATAGGTGACAGGGTCTTGAGAGCAGGGCCTTGAGGATGCCCTCAGTATAGCCAGAGGTCCAGAGCACAAGCCCTGGTCCCAGCAGCCGCCAGAGGCCATGCTTGGTCACCTGTCCCAAACTGCCAATTAAAATGACAGAAGTGGAGTTAGTAAGCTGACTAAGGAGTTAACCAGCACAGGGGGAGGAAGAGGGATGGTAGCTTTGGTGACCCCATGCTTGTCCCCAGGGTGCTTGTTTAACGGCAGAAGGATTTGGGCAGGGGCAGGAGGGACATGTGACTAAGCAGTCCGGCTGTCACTGTCTCAGCAAGGTGGTCCAGAAGCTGTTAGTTTGTCAATCATGACTGGAGGGGACCAGGCTGCTTCCCCAAAATGGTATGTTCCAAGGTGCAGCCTCTCAGTCTAGTTCGGCAGTTCTCAACCCGTGGGTTGTGACTCCCATGGGTCGTGACCCCTTTGAGAGTGGAAGGACCTTTCATAGGGTTTGCCTAAGACCCCTGTGTGTGTGTGTGTGTGTGTGTGCTTGTACACACAGGAGGCCAGTGGTCAATGATGGATATCTTCCTCATTTTTCTACTTATGATTTGAGACAGTTTCCTCTGTCTGACTATGGAACTCCTGGAATCCTCCTGCCTCTGCTTCCCCAGTGCTGGGATTGTCGACTCTAACCAGCATTGCATTTTCCTTTTCATTTTTAGCAGGGGCTGGGATTTGAACTTAGATCCTAACACTTAAGTGGCCAATGCTTTATTTATTGAACCATCTCCTCAGCCCTGCTCTAAAAGCAGGAGCCTGTTGTTACATTTGGGAAGAGGCCAGGCACTTGACTCATTTTCCTCTTATAGCGACCTTTCCTCTTGTGG
Source organism: Lophiomys imhausi (assembly GCA_907164525.1). Classification (NCBI taxonomy): domain Eukaryota; kingdom Metazoa; phylum Chordata; class Mammalia; order Rodentia; family Muridae; genus Lophiomys; species Lophiomys imhausi. The sequence goes on from CAJQZJ010004765.1 coordinate 9,438,517, forward strand.
GACCCAGCCAGGCCACTGCAACCTGGAGAAACCTCCCCAGAGCCCACTTACAGTCATGAGGCCATGAACATGAGTCCATGGTCATGAAGTCTCAGACATGCAGAATGAATGCCATATCTGAAGCTGGACTGGACACCCTCTGCAGAAGTCCTTGCCTGTGTGTGTGTGTGTGTGTGTCACAGTTTAAGAACTTTCAGGCTGCATGTGTCACGCCTGGGAAAACACTGACTGCTCAGACTCTGCCCCACACCCCACGATAGACGCACTTCAGCTTTAGGAAGATGGTGCCAGTTTCTGTCGGTAGTTGGTGCTCTAGTTTTCCCTTCCCCCTACAGGTGTATAATTTGTTGCCTCTGGGAACAATTGGAGTCCCCATTTTGCTTTTGAAATGGCTGTGACAGTGTGAGCTAGAGGCTTTATGAACTGGAGTGAAACAGAAAATGGTTCATTTTTACTTGTTTCATATCTATGGCCTCCTGCAAGAGAAGGTTAGGTTAAAATTGCTGTTGTTGTTTTTTTGGACCGTATTGGTTGGGACTGGGGAAGAACAGTGTCTAGGAGGGACTGATACCCTCAAGGTGGTGGTTGTAGATTTTTTTTTTTTCTCAAGACAGGGTTTCTCTGTGTAGCCTTGGTTATCCTGGACTCACTTTGTAGGCCAGGCTGGCCTTGAACTCACAGAGATCCACATGTCTCTGTTTGCCGAGTGCTAGGATTAAAGGCGTGTGCCACCATGCCTGGCTGGTTACAGATTCTTTTTTTTTTTTTAAAGATTTATTTATTTATTTTATGTATGGGTGCTTTATCTGTATAAACATCTGTAAGCAGAAGAGGGCATCACGTTGTGGATGGTTGTGAGCCACCATGTGGTTGCTGGGAATTGAACTCAGGACCTTTGGAAGAACAGCCAGTGCTCTTAACCGCTGAGCCATCTCTCCAGCCCCCATGGTTACAGATTCTTTAAAAAATGTTTTTATTTATTTTTTTATTTGTGTGTGTGTGTGTGTGCATGCGCGTGCGCGTGCCCTTGTGTACATATGTTTGTGTACCGTGCCATGGTGTGTGTGTGTGAATGTCAGAGGACAGCTGTGGGATATAACTTAGGTTGTTGGGCCTGTACAGCAAGCATGTTTAGCAGGGAAGCTACCTCACTGATTTTTTTTTTTTTTTGCATGTGACAGAAACTCAAGACTAGGTCCTGGAGAGATGGATCAGTGGTTAAGAGCATTTGCTGCTCTTGCAGAGGACCCAGGGTTCGGTTCTCAGCACCTACATCGTGTCTCACAACCATTTGTAACTCCAGTTCCAGGGGATCTAACACCCTTCTTAAGGCCTCTGAAGGTATTAGGAATATATGTGGTACATATACATACATACAGGCAAAACACACACACACATAAAATAAAAATAAATAAATCTCAAAAAAAGGAGAAAAAGCCCAAACAAACGACCTCCCCCCAACACAGAAACCCAACACGAAACTCAATACCAGCTGTAGGAGAGAGAAAAGCTGACAGATGGCAGAATTGGGGTAGGCTTACCTTAAGCACAGCTAGATCCAGGTTCTCAACTGACAGAGCCTGCTTTAGTCACTGCTAGCCTTTGTCTCTTGGTTGGCCTCTTACTGAGGTGGCCCTTTGAAGGAGTGGCCTATGTCAGTCCAAACTGGTGGTATCCTTATAGCTTGTGACAGAAATGAGACTCTCCCTTTTTCTGTTCAGTAGGCCTGACAGAGAATTTCATTGGGTTTATTGGTATCATGTACATGTCTTAAAACTCACTGATGAGGGTTGAAATATGGTCACATGACCAGCCTAACTCTGGCATCTCCGAGGAAAACTGAGGTGTGGGTAACAGGGTAAGGCACTGCTGGGCGTGAAAGGTGGTGCTTGGTGAAGTCCAGGGTTCTCTTGGTATTTATTTTTATATAATGGTTTCATGAGTCATGATACAGTAGGGAGATTCTGTGAGCTGTGGTACAGTGGTCATGGTGCTGTCAGCTGTGGTACAGTGGCTGCGGCCTTGTGAGATGTGGTTGTTGAAGACTAGCTTCTACAGTGTGTTCAGTGATCCTAGGAGGGGATGTGGGGTTGGTGACAATGTAAAGCAGGCACACATACGCACTTGGTGGGTGAAGGAAGCTTCAACGAGCAAGTCTAACAACTTCATACATATACATACATACATACATGCATACATATACACATACATAGATACATACATACTTGGTAGATGGAGCAAAGTTCCAACCACTATCTCTCTGTCTCTCCCCCCCCCAATATATATATATTTGGTGGATGGAACAATGCTCCAATAAAGTTTATTTTTTCTCCCACTGCTTATATACCCGAGCACAATCTTTCAAGCAATACAAAAATCACAATGTGGTTATATTCCATTTTTCTTTACATGAGCGATTACAATGAGTAAATGTAGAAAAACATGTTCCCCCATACCCTCACATGTTCAGATGTTTTATGTATTATGGTTGAAAAGTAAATATGAAAAGCGAATTATTCCCAAGAACCCACATACATTTTTTGTAGCTAAGCAACTTGTTATAGATTAACAAAATGTAAGCAAGCAAGGTAGTTTTCTTAGTTTCTCTTACTGGCAGGCTGCAATGTGCAGTTACAAAGAAAGGATCAATTATTATTTATCTCAAAAAGTAATCTTATAAAAATCTTAAAAGAATCACAAATCTAAACTTTTATATAAAAAACAATCAGTCATTTCTACTTTATTTTTTTTTTTATTTTTTATTTTTTTGGTTTTTTCGAGACAGGGTTTCTCTGTGTAGCCCTGGCTGTCCTGGACTCACTTTTGTAGACCAGGCTGGCCTCGAACTCACAAAGATCCACCTGCCTCTGCCTCCCAAGTGCTGGGATTAAAGGCGTGCGCCACCACCGCCCGGCCAGTCATTTCTACTTTAAATCCTCAGGGTGCACATCTACTCATTGATAATTTTTTATTAAATCATATCAGGAATCAGAGGGCAAAAATGGGTACAAGAAATTAATCATCACCTTGATTACCATCCCAGCTTTATCAAGAAAGGTACGTCAGCTAGTACTAGTCACGCTACCATTGTTTTAGTTCCCTGACCTCAAAAAATCCCTAGCTCAATTATTAACTATTAACTGTGCCTTTCTGAACTTCAAATTGTTTCCTAAGATTTTCTACATCAAAATCACTAGCAAAAAAAAAAAAAAAATCAATCTTAACCTAACTTCACTATTTACTTGTCCAAATTCTTTTTAAGGGCGGTAGACATTGCTAACAATCAATCTACATCTCTATCCTTTCTGCGAGTGGTAGATGAATCACTAATCTGCTCCAGCAGCAATGCTAGAAAAAGATCAGTTACTTATTGTAAGTGCCAATGACAGTGACCAGTGAGGGGCTGGCAGCCTCCTGAGAGTTTTCATACACCTCATAGATTATGAGGGATGTTGTGACCATGAAGGAGACAAGCGGAGTGATGCTCCATAATAGCATGAAGTCCTCAGGACATGTACTCCTCCGGGCTCTGTCTCTCTGAGGCCCACCCATGGTGGTTGTGCTAACTGGTGGGCTGCATTCCATGAGTTGTAAAGCTGTTTTGATGTTCCTCCTGCATGGCCCCCAACATGTGGTACGGTGGCCGTGGTGCTGGTGTCTGTGGTATTGTGGCTCTGGTGTTGGGGACTGTTGTACATGGTGACTGGTTCTTCACCTGTAAACCTGAGGTTGACGGCGAATGACAGGATCAGGCCTGCATTGCTGGGAGCAAGCCGGGGTGGGTGGGATTGAACATTAATTGTGTTATATAGTGACTTTGCTGCTGGGACCACACTGGGACTCTCTGCCTGGGGCTTGTGCAAGGTAGACATGGTTTTACCATCTGTGAAATGGGAGTGAGGAAGATGTCCCCTCCCAGTTAAACAAGATGCATCTCACTCAGATCAGTGTGATCAGCGGTGTCATGTGAGTCTTGTGTGTAAGCTTCCCCAGCAGCCAGTTACTAACACTAAAAGAAACCAGCCAGGGTGATTCATGTTGCTTTCCCAGTACTTGGAGGCTGAGGCAGAAGGATTGTGGATTTCAGACTAGCTCAGGCTATGTATGGTGTGAGACTGTCTCAAAACGAGACAGAGAAAAGCAAGCAGGTGAAGTGAACTTGAATAATGTACTTTATTAGGGCTGGGGAGACGGTTCAGCGGCACTGGTTGCGCTTGCAGGGAATCCAAGTTCAGTTCCCAGCACCCACAAGGTGACCGACAACCACTTGTAACTCTAGTTCAGGGGATTTGATGCCCTCGTCTGGCCTCCACTAGCACTGCACACACATAGTGCACAGATGTGCATGCCAGCAAATGCTCAAACATGTAAAGCAAAACCAATAAATACATCTTTAAAAAAATCTAAAAAAGGGGCTGGAGAGATGGCTCAGTGGTTAAGAGCACTGACTGCTCTTCCAGAGGACCTGGGTTCAATTCCCAGCACCCACATGGGAGCTCACAACTGTCTTTAACTCCAAGATCTGACACCCACATGCAGACATACATGCAGGCAAAACACCAGTGCACACAAATAAAAATAAATAAAAATTTAAAAGTTTTAAAAAATGTATTTTAGTTAAGCAAATATATTCAATATGTTATTTTCCCCTGAGATTGGCAAATGCATAAGGCTTTCTTATTAATAAATATTTCTCTTTTTTCTTTTCTTTTCTATTTTTGAAACAGGGTTTCTCTGTGTAACCGTGGCTAACCTAGAACTCACTCTTTAGACCAGGCTGACCTTGAACTCACAGAAATACAACCTGTCTCTGCCTCCCAAGTGATGGGATTAAAGGTGTGCACCACCATTGCCAGGCTAAATATTTCATTTTATTTTGTGCCTGTGTGTCTGTGTGTGGTATGTACACATCTGTGCATGTATCCTCAGCGACCAGAAGAGGGCATTGGATGCCCTGGAGCTGGAGTTGTAGGTGGTTGTGAACCATCACATGGGTGCTGGGAACTGAACTCTGGTCCTCTACAACAGTAGTAAATGCTCTCACCCCCCTCTCCAGCCCTCTGCTTTCTTATCTTTTCCCCCTCATGCTTTGAAATCTGGTGAGGACTTTATGCCCCATCTCAGGCTCAGAGTGATGGCACCAGCTTGTCAGAGCCCCGTCTTTGTCTAGACAAGGGTGGATTGTTCGAGGCTCGTGAGAGAGCTGGGAGGGCAAAGGGGCTTTGCCATGCAAACGTGGTGACTTGAGTTGTAGTCCCAGAACCCATGTCAAAAAGAGGCAGAGAAAAATGGACTTTCTAAAGGTGTTCTCAGGCACCTACAGGTGTGACATGGCACACCCAACCCCCTCCCATCATACACACAATAGCAATAATACATATTGAATAAAGAAAATGGCAAATCAACACTGCCAAAGTGGCTCAGCAGGATAAAGGCACTTGCCACCAAACCTGATGACCTGGATCCATGGCACCCACGTGGTGGGAGGAGAGAACCGACCCCTGCAAGTTGTCCTCTGACCTCCACACACGTCGTGACGCAGCCCTCCCCTCTGCTAAATAAATAAAAATGAAAAAACACACACAAAAAAGTAGATCTAATGATGTCCCCGCTGCTCCAGGTAAGGAGTTGTCTTGGCTGGCAGACTTAACTTTATGTTAATTAAGTGAAATAACGGTAAGCACCCATCTCTTTAGTCCTAGCGTCCAATATCAGTAGCCACTTGCGCTAAGTGACCATATTGGATTTCAAAAGCAGCTGAGTAGGGTTCAAGTTTTCACTGTGTCCTGCCTTTGTGACCACGAGTGAGCCATTGAACCTCTCAGGGCCTCCAATATCTCATTTGAAAATGGGGGAAAATGAGAGCAATGATTACATTGGGGGGGGTATCTTAGGAGTAAGTACAACATGGGCCTTCCATGTGCCTGTATTTGCCTGTGAGAACGTGGGTCACTTGGGGTCTGTGATGGTTAGTGTTGATTGTGAACATGACAGAATGTAGAATCTAGAATCAGCTGGAAGGTGGGTCTCTGGGCTTGCCTGGGTATATTGATGATGCTGGTTGATGCAGGAAGACCCACTTTAATTGTGAGCTGGACCGTCCCCCAGGCAGGTCTTCTTAGACTGTGTAAAGTGCAGAAAGCAAGCTGAGCGCTGGCTTGCGTTCATGTCTCTATCCCGTTGTGAGCTGTTTCAACCTCCTGCTGCCTTGACTTCCCTCCATGATGGACTGGAACTGTGAGCTAAGATACGTCCTCTATCCGTGACGTCACTTTTGTCAGCGTATATCATCATAGAGACTGTCGCAGAAGTCCCTTGGGAAGCGAGAGCCTAAACTAGAGGTCTTACCATGTCAGTGTTTACCCCCAACTCCTGTGTCCCTGGACCTGGGGCGTGGGATTTTTCTGTTGAAAGGTAATGATCTAAGAAGTCTCTACATATGGGAAAACCTTGCGTGATAGTCCACACGTCTCAGGCCATTAATTCTTTATTATGTTTTCCTAAGTCTGAGGTAGAAGGCTTCTTATCTTTTTAAAGGGGTGCGCTAGCATGCTGTATGCAATTCTGTGTCTTAGATGCATCCATCTTCATCTGGGACAGGGAGTGGGGATGTTGTTAATGGTAAATGCCTCCTAAGTACCCAACTGTAAAGACCCAGAACTGCCCTTTATCCTCCACAGTGCGTGCCAACCCTATTGCTTGCCCAGATGCCTGTGGTAGCCCTCTCACTGGTTTCTCCGTCAAAACCCTTGCCTCATCCCAACTCTTGTTTGTAACAGCAATGAGCATAGTTTGCTTAGTGCAAACTACATCAGGCACCATCCATGCTGAGAATGTTCTGGCAGCTCCGTCTCCTTCTGTGTAAAAGCCAGAGTGCCCTAAATAAGTGGCATCCCCATCCTGTCTGAGACCCCTTGTCTGGTGACTCATCCCTGGCCTCTTGTCCCCGGAACACCCCAGCTTGGTCCTGCCACAGGGTCTTTGCACATGCAGCCCCTTTGCTTGAAACTTCATTCTTGTTTGAGCCCTCAATGCCTCAGAGCCTCAGTGATGTCACACCCGTTTGGAGCAGGTCCCTGATCATCCTGCCTGTCCATGGGAATCATCCACACTCTGTCTTACTTGGCACCCAATCTCTCTTTCTCTATTTCCTTCATGGGTCTAGAGACTGTCCAGTGTCCTACGGTACTTTTTCAAAAGTACACATACTCATTTTGTGTGGGAGTGCCTGGAGATAGGAGCATGCCCACACCATGGTTCAAATGTTGGGGACAGAATAACTTGAGGGACTTGATTTTCTGATTTCTTCCTTTCACGATGCTGGTACTGGGGATTGAACTCAGGTCTGTAGGCTTGGCAGCAAGTGACTTTATCTGCCGAACTGTGTCACTGGCTCTCAACTGGTGGTTTTTTCTTTTTTTTCCTAGAGTCATGGCTCTGGCAGGCCAGGAATTTCTCCCTGGCACATGGAGAGGGCTCACTGGTAAACAAGTGGGACGGCCTTATCCACACTTACGGATTCAGTTGATTATAGTTACCATTTTCTTCCAGTCTTGGCTTGAACCCAGGACCATGTGCTTGCCAGGCAACTATACTACCACTGGACTACACCTTTGAAAACATTTCACTTTGTTTTGACACAGGGTCTCACTAAGTTGCTCAGGCTAGCTCAGAACTTGAAATCCTCTTGCCACAGCCTCCTCAGTAGCTGGGATGCCAGGCCTGGACCACCTCTTAAGCTTTGGATGCCTTCAGGCCATTCTTATAAATCAATACTAATGGTGTTTCTGGCTTCACCTTGCTGGAATTAACTGGCTGGTGTTTGGGAAGCCTTGGATGCTGGCTGGCAAACAGGATGACGATGGGAAGGTCCGAAGCCACTAGTATTGTCTATGTAAAAATTACACAATACCTCAACATCCTAAGTACTTCCTATATGCCACTTTCCCTGGAGGAATCACGGTTATCAAGCATGTGCCTTTAGTGTAGACCCTCTCTTGGCATTCAGATATAAACACATGTGACTGAAAAAAATTCATGATCTTTAAAGACTCACTTCTCATAGACCTTTTCTGTAAGTTTCAGGGTTTTTGTTCCCCTGACAATGCACTTGGGAGGGTGATAGGGAGATGTTAATTTCTAAATGTCAATTAATTGGTCTTGCTTGCTGTCTGTTACTTAAATTGTCTCTGATTGGTTAAATAAATGGTGAGGCCTGGAGATTGGGCAAAGTCAGAGATAGGTGGGACTAAGGTCCATGGGCCTCAGAGACAGAGAGCATCTTGGGAAGAAGAAGCTCAAAGAAGAAGTCAGGAGCAGGAAGAAGGAGGACACACATGATGGGGTAGATTAAAGAAGATCATTCCACATAGCCTGGAACATCGGCATAATGTGAATAACAGTCCAAAGGGACGTATGTATATATGGGGTCATATTTAGGAAATAGAATTAAGAGTTAGCTTAGATGGGCTAAGATTGAACAATTCAGGCCAAGGCTTGTTAAAATCCATATGGTGTCTTGTGCTCATTTATAATGGCAGGTTAAAGATTAACAGATGCTGAACCAATTAAATACAATATAAATACTAAGTAATAATTTAATTAGCCATTTTCTACAACTGGCACCCAATGTGGGGCAATTAGAATCCATGCTTACAGCCTGAGAAGGCCTAGGTGAAAGGCGGTTTCCTAGCCAAACAGTGGGGAACTGAACCCAAATGCATTTCAAAGGTGCGGCTCCCTTAACAAAAGCTACTGCCTTGCAACAAAGGTGGAGAGCTCAGGGTGTCCTTATACGCTAAATAACTGGCAGCCTTCTAAACAGAGGTTGAGAACAGAATTAACTGCTTAGATTAAAAAATGGAGGAATTCATAATGTCTCAATATGTTTGGATTCCAACTGAGCTTGTTTCTCTTAGCATGCAGATGATTTTTACACTGACAATTGTGGTTCTATGTATACTTTTTGAGAAAAATCTGACTAGGATAGGCTTAAGGGAGAGAGCTTACAGATGGAATGCCAAGTTGCTGGCAATAACAATGGGGGAAGGAAGGAGGCCCTTCCTGATAGATAAGAAATTGATGGCAACTGGAGCTCACAGCTCCCTGGCTACTAGATGTTTGTCAAGAGTATCTGGGAAAGGCCCACCAAGGATATACAGCCGAAGCTAGATTCCAGGAAATAATGAACAGAGCTTTAATTACAGCATGGGATGGCACAGTTAGACTAAGGCTTTTGGAATGTTCTTGTTTCTTTGCTTGATTTTTGTTTAGATGTCTTTGATTTCCCTATATCAGGGGAAGGTAGAAAGGATATTTTTGTTGTTTGACAATGCTAAAATGTAAGAGATTTTTGACGATGTAAAGAGAAAGGAGTCACAAGCCAGTCTCCTTACATGTGGGGCTCTTACAGGAGAACTAGTTTCTAGAGACATTTTTCCCCTGAAGGAGATATGTTAATCACTGGGCATTGTGGTACACGCCTTTAATCCCGGCACTTGGAAGACAAAAACAGGTGGATCCCTGACTTTTACCAAGGTCAGCCTTGTTAACAAAGTGAATCCAGGACAAGGATACACAGAGTAATCCTGTCTTGAAAGAAGAGAGAGAGAGAGAGAGAGAGAGAGAGAGAGAGAGATACTCGTTACTTGTGAGAAATTATGTATTTTCAGAACAAAGGGACCAAACACCAAAGAAGACAAGCCCAGATGGTCCAGCTCACAGACTGTTCCAGCCAGGACATCAATAAAGCCCTGAACTTTTCTATCCATAGTTCAACTTTGGACTACAAACTGCACAGGACATTCAAATTACTGAACACATAGAAACTGTACAAAAATGTTACTATTAACTTGCTTAATCATTTTCTATTTTATTTGGGCCCCCAAACAGGTTTTCTGCATCGCAATTCAGCAGGAAGCAATTTTAAGAGACCGATTTTGTCCCATTCCCAAAAAGTGGGGTGGATGATTTTTTGGTCATTTGATATGTTATAGATGTTGTTTAGGGGGATTGGTTACAAATTTTAAAATGGTCTTGTTAAACAAGGTATAGGAGATTAGTCTCAGGGATTTCTCTCTTTTTCTTTTCTATAGGGGGAAAGGACTTGAAAAGAAAAAGAGGAGGAATATGGATATATAACAGAAATGATAAAATATAAGGGTAGATTATTGAATCTGCTCTGAAGCTTAAAACTATTGTATTCTCAAAATAAGGTTATCTTTTGATACATTGGTATAGAATTTTATATATTGATAAAAAATAAGATTAATTTTGATTCATTGGTATAGAATTTTATATATTGACACATTACATATATTTCAACTTTTATGTAAGGTATTATGCCTATACAAATCATTTAAAAGCACAGGTTTACTTCCAATCCTTTTGTGGGTTGCTATTGCAATCTATTTAGGAGTTTGGGTAATACAGGTTGATGGCTGGCCAGTCATGCTCCTGGTCATGTCAAATACTAGTCTTAATTTATTACAAAATAGGCTTACTAGGTTAAACAGATAATAAATGGATAAAAATATACAGTTTGCTTGTTCAAAAATAGATGATAGATTTATAAATAAATCAATAGATGTCTTCAAACCCCTCAGAGATGTATAGAAAATGACATTTAAAGATATTATTATTTAAAAAATTACTTAACTTAAGACAATCAGCTCCTAACAGCTCCCATTTGACTTGTAAGAAGACAAATGAGCATCAAAAAGAAATCTCCCATCAGGAGATAATTCCTACTAGGCAAAAATGTCCCTGCTCTCTCAACAGACTATATACAGTCCAAAGATGGACCAGAGCTTAAATGGAGGTAAGTTGATGGCCTGATTCTGCAGAGACAGGGTGGGAAAATCCTTCTTATTTCTTTCTAAACAATTATGTCTGTGAGATATGGTTGGCCAGAAGGCTGAAGATGATGCTCCAACAGTATTGAGAGATATTTGGGACTGTTTAGGCAGTAAACTGTCATTTGTTCTTTTTGGAAGCTGCTGTTTTGTACTTCCTACTAACTTAAATAATAATAGTATCCCTTCTTCTGTCTTTGATGGGGTTGAAGGCAAAGTAGATATAAAATTTCAATTGAACTTGAGTTGTTTAGGATTTAAGAGGATATTTTCAAGTCTAAATAAAATCTTTAGGTTTATAAATATAGGATATGATAAAATTATTTAAGTTCAGAACTTCAGACACACCAAGATAGATAGATGATTTTTCTTCTTCAAGGTTGCCTGATACAAATAGGCTAAACATTATATATGTAACTTTTATATATGGTTTTCTTGATTGTTTCATATCCTGATACAAATAGGCTAAACATTATATATGTAACTTTTATATATGGTTTTCTTGATTGTTTCATATTCTTCCTGGTTTTACTATATGACTTTAAAAAATGTAGCCTTTTTATTAAACAAAAGGGGGGAATTGATGGGGTAATGTTAAGCATTCTAAATGTTAATTACTTGGTCTTGCTTGCTGTCTGTTACTTACATTGTCTCTGATTGGTTAAATAAATGCTGAGGCTAGAGATTGGGCAAAGACAGAGGTAGACAGGACTAAGGTGGAGGGGCCTCAGAGACAGAGAGCATCTTGGGAGAGAAGAAGCTCAAAGAAGAAGCCAGGAGCAGAAAGAAGGATGACACACACAATGGGGTAGATTAAAGATCATTCCATGTGGCCTGGAACATCGGCATACTGTAGAGAATAACAGTCCAAAGGGACATATGTATATATGAGGTCATATTTAGGAAATAGAATTAAGAGCTAGCTTAGATGGGCTAAGATTGAACAATTCAGGCCAAGGCTTGTTAAAATCCAAATGGTGTCTGTGTGCTCATTTATAATGGTGGGTTAAGGATTAACAGATGCCAAACCAATTAAATACAATATAAATACTAAGTAATAATGTAATTAGCCATTTTTCTACAGGAGGTAATTTCACCTGGATATACACTAAGCCACCTCCCTAGCCCCATCTTTTTTTTCCCCTTCTGTTTGTTTGTTAGAGACAAGGTCTTGATTAGCAGCATAGGCTGTCTTTGAATGCAGCGATCCTCCTGCCTCAACCTCTGAGTGCTGGGATGATAGTCATGTACTCTGTGAAATCAGAGCCCCTCTGTTTTTTCTTAGATATAGAAACCGTCTTAAGGAGGAAAACGTCATTTAGTCTGCCCTCCTCTGCCTGTTGGGTGCTTATTTCTTCAAGGGCAGGAGGACTGTCTGCTGGCAGCCTGCTTTTGTGTGAGTTTGACTCTTGCTGTTGCCAAGGCATGTCAGGATGGAATACCCTGTGCTTTGCTATCCCCAGTCACGTTACCAACACTATGTGCTGCACTGAGCACCTACTGCATGCCAGGCTCTCTTCCATGTGGGGATATTCAGACATGGCCTTTTGCCTTGAAATTTCCATTCTGGGGGAAGAAGTGTTGTATGTTACGACGGGGAACAGATTGTCTCCTTTATAAGTTATTTCATGTGTAAGGGGGTTTTGCTTGCATGTGTGTCTGTGTACCATGTGTGTGCAGTCCCCTCAGAGACAAGAAGTGGGTGTCAGAAGCCCTGGAACTGGAATTACAGGTGGTTGTGAGCTGTTGTGTGGGTGCTGGGATTCGAACTTGGGTCCTTTGCAAGAGCAACCAGTGTTCTTAGCTACTGACCCATCTCTCCAGCCCCACAGATTGGTTCATTGACTTCCTAATTCAGAGCCATATTACAATCTTGCCCCAGGGCAGAGTATGGCATGGGCAGTGCCCTGGTCTCTCTGTCCCCTGGAATAGCTCAAGGGAGTCAGCCATCCTCGGTCTCTCCCCCAGATTTCTGGCTTCCTCACAATATGGTGGCCAATAGCAAGCAGAGGAGAGCACCCTGAGAGACCAGGCAGGGGCTGCGTTGTTTTTGAGGACTTAGCCACACACCACAGGTGTCTCTTCCACGGTAGTCCTGCGGCCATGCAGGCTCCAGCAGAGGTGATGTTAGCCCCTTTCCATGGGGTCTGCAGTGTGGGGCTTGCTTGCTGGGAGATTTTTGTGTGGACAGTGCCATCCACTTGTAGTTGTGTTGAACAGTCTTTGGTCTCATGCATGTATTCAGCACAATGCCGTGGTGTGAAACATGGGCCAAGATGGCTGCGTGGCAGCAGAATGGTTGGGGGTTCCCTGGTGTTGGGTCACTTTCTCATGTTCTTAACCTCCTACACATGCCTTGCCTTACATTTTACAGACTGAGGAAATGGAGGCATGGAGCCTTTGAGAAAGCTCTGATGAAGCATGGATTTGCTCCCAGATACCTGTAATTCCTCTTCTCAGATCCACAGAGCCCTACTGCAGTGGAAGCCAAGTCCTTCTGTTAGGGAAGCTCTGGCCATGAGGCCTATGGAGCTGTCTCCCAGAGGCCCCTCGTTGCCATGGCAACAGTAGCTTGCACAAGCACAGAGAAGCACCTTGTTGTCCCCCCTCCCTTGGCATCCTCCCCAAATGGGTCTCATCTAGCCACAGAGGCTTCTGAGGGTACCTTCTGTCCATCCGTTAATGGGCTTGTGTGTCTCTGTGAGTCAGGTGCAAGTGGAGTAATTTTAAAAATGAAGGATGATGTCATGCTGTAGCCGGATGCTGAGTCCCCAAGTCTGGGGCCATTCGGTGCTGTATATTTGTCTCCTGTCTCCAGGGCTTCTAGAAACTCCACGTAAAAGACCCTCTGGGGGCTGGAGAGATGGCTCAGGGACACAGTGCTTACCACCCCAGTGTGAGGACCCAGCTTTGGATCTCCAGGACCTGTCTGAAAGCTGGGCATAGTTCTACATGTCTGTAACCCTAGTGCTGGGGGGGGGGGGCAGGGATTCTTGAAGCTTGCTGGCCAGCCAGTCTAGCTGAGTTAGCAAACCTCAGGTTTAGTGAGAGACCCTGTCTCAAAAAATAGTGTGGAGAGCGAGCGATAAAAGACGGCATGTGATGGCAACCTCTGGCCTGCAGTTATGTACCTGTTCACACACGTGTACACAGGAATACAACACACACACACACACACACACACACACACACACACACACACACACA
>CAJQZJ010004765.1:9454594-9474958 GCA_907164525.1 Lophiomys imhausi
CACACACACACACACACACACACACACACACACACACACACACACACCCTAGAATGTCATTCCATCTCCAAGCTGCTACTGTAGCTCTTGTCTCCCAGAGTCCATCAGGACTCAGTTGTGGATGGCTCCAGGCACAAATGCCATATCTCCTTCCCTCCTGTCCTAGGAGTTGGGCCCTTCTCTCGAACAACAGAACCAACCTTTGCATGTATACCTCAAAAGGGGATTGAGCAGACTGGCTTCCAGATGGGAGCTGGGCAGTCCAGCAATGGCCATCTTGCACAGCAGAGAGGCAGAGGCTCAGGTTCCCCATTCTTCTGGAAGTTGGATGCCTGCGCAGACTGTGGGCAGCTGTGAGGCTATTAAATGCCCTGCAGAGCCACTGGCTTTGAGTCCAGGTAGGAAGGCTGAAGAAGCTGGAATCGGATGTCAGTGGCCCTCAGAGAAGAAAGGGACTTGCATTCAGAGGCCAGAGGACAACTTTGGGGTGTCAGTTTTCTCCTCCCACTATATAGGTTCCAGGGATTGAATTTAGGTCATCATTCAGGTTGGTGGCAAGCACCTTTAACAGCTGAGCCAGTTCAGCAGCCCCCACTACCCTACCCTGCCTTCCCAGGTGAACGTCTGAAACTGTGCACAGGGTCTTGCTGGGGTGTAGGTATTTTGACAAAAATCAACAGTGAAGTCTGCACAATGTAATTGGGGGCTCTGCTGAGCTTGGTATCAGCCACGGACAGCAGCTGAGAGGCCTTTCTTTCCTGCTCAGAGCCTCATTTGTAAGCAGAAAATGCCTTCTGCCCAGGGCAAAGAACAGGGGCAAATGACAACTCAGGCCCCAGAGGTGGCACAGTGTTTCCCCCGAGGGCATCTTACTCTGCCAGATGGGGGGACCTTCTGCACACAGAGGCTCCTGAGTGGCTCAGCCCTGTTTCTTCCCAGCGCCAGAGACAGGCAGGGCTCACACGGGGAGCTGGGAATGGGGAAGTAAGGTCGTGAACCTTACACAGGAGGCACAAAGACCTTTTCTTCCAGCCCAAATTAGCGAAGCTGTAACGGGCAGCAGTTATTTTCCAGTGGGTACCAGGGGTTAGGAGTTGGGACTGGAGGCACTCTTTTCTCTGCTAATGACTACCCAGGTTTCAGCTCACTTCTTTCAGAGATTAGAGTCAAAATTTGCCAAGGAATGTCTCCTTTGGCATTGCTGCCTGTGAGGCTGAGATACTGGTATCCTGTGGAAGCCTGGACAGGGGTATGGGTGGGTGCTGGCCGCCTTACTGCCCTCAAAGGCTGCTCAGGTATGGTTCCCAGGGTGGGTTCCCAGAAAGCTATGGCTTGGGTTCTCCCCTGTGTCCTCTGCATTGACTCAGGAGGGCTCCCCCTGGGGTTGCGACCTCCTCAGCTCCAGGAACAAGGCAGGGAGTATACAGGACAGAATTGTAGAGGTCAGAGGCTTGGGGATTGTACCCCCCTATCCAGTCAGTTCCTTACTCAGGTGATCACTTGAACCTTTTATCCACCAGTCACAACTATCCCAACTTCTCCCCGTGGGGATTTCCAAGAAGGGTTGTCAGAGGTGGTTGGGAAACCACATCCAAGAGGACAATGCAGTATGGAGGCAGGAGCATGACAGGTAGGGTTTAGATTTAGACTGTGCTTGGCCTTGCTGTGTGACTGTGGGAAAAGCACATGCCTCACTTTCTCTATAGAGCAGAAATGCTGGTTCCACCCAGAGCTGCTGAGAGGCAAAAGTCAGCACACCCAGCACTTGTGGCCTTATCTGGCACAGATGGGCATGCTACAGGTGCAGATGATTGCTTTTGGTCACTTGGAGTGTCCCAGCCTCTCTCAGGCATCTACCGAAAAGGCTCCCATGAGGCTGTCATTAGGCCGGCCCGCCTAGATCCACTTGTCAGCACTAGGATTGCCAGTCATGCTTAGCTTTCTCCCATCCTCTCATTCTTGTAGACCCTGAGGATCAAACTCACGGTCTTATGTTTAAGTCGCTAACAGTCTGAGCAATCCCCCAGCCCCAGGTGAGTGTTTCAGTCAGAAATGGTATGTGTTGGTGCAGGTCTAACCGCATCTCTGACCAGCTCTGGCTCAATGAGGTGAGACTCATCTGAAATGTGGAGAAGAGGAGGAAGAGGAGGGGGAGAACGCACAGGAGGGGAAGGAGGGGGGACCAAAGGGAGGAGGAGGAGGTAGGAGAAGGGGCAAGAGGAAGAGGATGGGAATGAGGGGGATGGAGGAGAAGAGGGGAGGAGTTGGGAGGAGGGGGAGGAGGGGGAGGAGGAGGAGGGGAACAATGACTGAAACAAAAGGAGGCAGAGGAAGAGGGGAGGAGAAGAAACAGGGAGGAAGAAGCCCCCAGAGGAAGCAGGACACAGCTCCCAGGAGGGGCACCTGTGCTGAGTTGACTCAGTGACCACACAGGACCACAGGGACCTGATGTAGGCCACTTGTCTCTACAGCACCTTGTCTCCTTTCCCCGGACTCTCCCAGGGCTGTGTGCCCTCTGAGACTTTGGCCCCTGGGAGGCTGCCTCAGAGCTCATCTGTTCCTTCCAGGGTCTCCATATGGCCACCGCATCCACGGGGCCCATGAGGAAGGCCAGTCTCCGCAACGCAGAGAAAAGTCAGAGCAAATCCACAGCTGGCCCACGTTAAACTTCGATTTATTCTGTTGGCGCTAATTGTAATCTTTATTTGGTCCCAAGTGATTCATTCTTATCGTTCTTATTATAGCTGAGAAAATTAATTTTTATTCTACCATAAGGGTGGCTGTAATAATCTGGGTTCAGGGAGGGGATTGCTTTAATAAGATTTACCAGCCGGCTTCAAGACAGTTGGCATTCATTAGCAGGTGGAGGTGGCCTGTTGCAGGGTGTGGAGGCATGGAGGGGGGGCCCTGGTGGGGTAGCTGGGGTGGGATGGTGGGGGGAGCTAAACTGGAAGGGGAGGAGGTTTGTTTACAGTGTAAAGTGCTTGGGTGGCCCCCACTCCCCACCCCAGTCCTTGTCTGCAGTGGAGAGTCTGGGAGTGGGTAACCAGGAGAACCAGTGGAATCCTGCCTCTCTGGGTGACTTAAATGGAGACGAATACATTTAAATACATCATTGGCTGCTGTTGTGTGACCCCATGGGACTTGTCATTAGGACCCTTTCACATATCTAGGGACACTAGGGATGTGTAAGATACCCACCCACCTTGGGTAGAGGAGTGGAGATACAGTCTCTCAGTTGCAAGTCCAGATTGCCTGGACTGGGTGCTCTTCAGTTGCTGTGATAAAGCCATGACCAAGGAAACTTGTAGGAGAAAGAACTTATTTGGGTTTTCATCATGGTGATAGAGGAATGACAGCCAGAACTGGAAACCAGAAGATCTCATTTCCAACCACATACAGAAAGTAGAGAGAAAGAAAAGGAAGTATAAATTCTTTTTTTTTGAGACAGGGTTTCTCTGTGTAACCCTGGTTGTCTTGGAACTCACACTGTAGACCAGGCTGGCCTTTAACTCACAGAGATCCTCCTGCTTCTGCCTCCCGAGTGATGGGATTAAAGGCATGCGCCACAGAGGCTCTAATGAGGCTTTAAATTCTTTTAGCCCACCCTCACTGACATATTCCTCCAGCAAGGCTCTATTTCCTAAAAGTTCCATAATCTCTACAAACAGCACCACCTGCTGGGGACCAGCTGTTCAAACACATGAGCCTGTGGGGGACATTTCTCATTCAAACCACCATAGTTGGGAACTACTGGCATGTCTGATTTCGCAGCTGTCACTGACGATCCCACTGATGGTGTCTGATATTCAATATTCTGTGCCCTGCAAACTAGGAGTCAGGAGCCTTGGAGAGGAGACACAGGGTCTTCCTGTACAGGATGCTGACTCAAATCTGTCTGGTTTTGGGGGAGAGAACCTGGAGGTCCTGGTTTTTCTGTGTCTGTAGTATAGTTTCTGATCAGACATCTACATCCTGATCCCCACACCGTTCATTAGTCACCAGGGAAATGCAAATTTAAGCCAAAGGTTAGCATACCGCTGTGAAACTTATGGTATGACTAGACAGACAGTGATAATATCGAGTGTTGGTAAGCATGCGGCCAATGCCATGGCATTCCTCTTGGTGGCTGTTGGGATGTAAAATGATGCAAAGGCTTTGAGAACCATCGACAGTTTCTAGCAGCATGCCTCTGCCGTAGGATCTGGCCCTTCTATTTCTGCATGTGTCTGCCTGAGAGAAATGAACACAGGTATAAGTGTTCCTAATAGCGCCGTCTGCCATTGCCTCAAACTGGAGGTAACATGTTTGTGTATCAGCTGGTGAAGGCGGGGGGGGGGGGCATACTTGGTGCATCCATTGAGCCTGTAAATGTGGTGCGTGTGCTGGTTACTTGTAATTGTCAACACGACAAGCACGAGTTACCTCATTTAGAGTCTTTTTTTTAAAAAAAATCACTTTATTTTTTTCATTTAGATTCTTAATGAGGAATTGTCTAGAGCAGGTTGGCCTGTGTGAATGTGGGGAATGTCTTTATTGGGAAGACCCAGCCCATTGTAGGAGGTGCCATTCCCTAGGCCGGGGGCCCTGAACAGTACAGGAGAGAAGGAATCTAGCCGAGAGTAAGCAAGCAACAGGCAGGAGTCATTCCTCTGTACTCATGTCATGTGACCAGTGGCTTCAAGCTCCTGCCTCTGTGACTTCTCTGCTCTGACTGACTGTAACCCAGAACTGTGAGCTAAAATGAACCTTCCTCCCTGAAGTTGCTTTTTACCAGGGCACTTTATCGCAGCATCAGAAAAGACATTCTAACAGGAGTCTTACAGACAATCACACCTGGTGAGAGGAGCAGTGCTGGAGGCCGACCAGGGTTCATGCTAGGTGATGGTGATGATATCCACATACCACAGGGTACATTTTATGAAATGTAAATCATATGGCAGAAAGCCTGTTCACATATTTAAAGCCATGATACACGCATATGGTTCTAATTCAGACTATAAAAGCAATTATAAAGAAAAGAGAATCCTATCTAACCTTAGCTATTGTTTTTGTTTTTCACAGTCAACCAATATTAGCCTCTTTCTGTGTTTAGAGATACTTAATGCATGGAAAAGCATATAAATGCATTTTTCTATGCCTCCATATATGTGTGTATTCACACATATATTCTATATATAGTTTACTTTACCCTAAGCGATAGTAGCAGATATTATTCCTCTGTACATTTTTTTTTAAATCACAAATCCTGCAAATATGTTTTTGAGAGTTTTCTCTAACAAGCATTGTTACTGTTTGAGCCATTGCATGACTGGTCTGCAATGTGTGTGACTGTTCCAGTCTGTAGCTAACACAGGGGGGAAAAAAAAAAGAAAAAAAAGCTTGCCTTCATTTCTTAGCCTCGCTGTGCCTCCTAGCTTCTTGGTGTTGCAGTGGTGCCCACCATTGTCATGCCTTCTTTAGGCGGTTGTGAGGGTGAGCTGGGCTCAGATTACAAACGCTCTATTAGAGCCCGAGTGTCCCACCCCCCAACCTATGGACACTCTACCTCTATGACTGCTGTTGTAGTTTCCTTCCAGGAGGAGCCTCGAATGTGGCCTTTCACACCCAGATGAGTACATTCGTATGAGGGGTCCTGAGAAATGGAAATGCTCTCTGTTCAAGGCCAGATGTGCTAGTTTTAGATGACCATTGTCAAGTTATCGATTTTGCTCCCCTGAGCTCGGAATGAAATTACACCCAGGTAGCCGTGCCTCATGGAGTCGGCTAGGTCTTCTGGTCTTCATCAGTTCCAAAATGGAGGTGTGCTTGCTGGTTTTGGGTTCAACTCAAATGGGGTTCTGATTAAATTCCTGTGAGCCAGTTTCTGCCCTGTGCCCACTGGGTAAATGATACCAGCTTAAAGTGCGAATGAGGCTCTTTGAGGTCTTTTCAGCCCAGAGAACTGGTGATCATCGGCAAACGCTGTAGCCTGGGTCTCTGAGCCCACACTTATCATCTGGCTCACTGGGTGCTGTGGATGGAGTCTAGAGACACAGCTGCCTCTTGCCCACTTGCCCCATGTTCCAGGAGCATGTGGGGGAGGGCACAGCAAAAACTTGAGGCCAGAGCTGAGCCAGCGCCCTCACTTCATAAGCCTTAGAGTTCTCATGACATCAGTCAAACCGATAGGCCAAAGAGATGTGACCATGTGCCATGTCCCCAGGCCAGTTAGAAAGACATGACAGCATTGCTCATGGAGATGGGGAGTGTTTCCAACCCCTCTTCCTTGTTTTGACTCTTAATATTTAATTTTTATTGTACTTTTAGTGTGTGCGTGTGTGTCAGCAAGAATGTGAAAATCAGAGGACAGTTTCCAGGAGTGAATTTACTCCTACCTTGTGAGGCCCTGGGGATCAAACTCCAATCACCCGGCTTGGCAACAAGCACCTTTACCTAGTGAACCATCTTGCTAGGCCTCAAGTCCCTTAAATGTCCCGAATGGGGTCACATGCTCCCTTTATCACCAAGATTTCCGCAAAGGGAAAGAAGAGAAACAGATGGAGAGAGACAATTTACAACCACCTAAGATGAGAAAATTGCTCTGTGGTGGCGGGGTGGGGGGTCTGGAGGCTGGACTTGTGTTCTCTGCTCGGTGCCTCGGGTTTGGGGAGAGTTGCTCTTGCCTCGATGGTGTGGTCTCAGGCTCAGAGGCGCCCACTTCAGAACGTTGGGCTGCAGAGGCTGGGCACCTGACATGTTTTCAATAAAGACGATCTCAAAGCGGAGCCCACTCTGATGCTCTGTTGTCCTGGCAACTGTGTCGTAAGCAGTACCTGGGTGCTGCTTTGTGGGGTGTAGAGGGCAGCACAGTGTCTGAGTGGGGACCCTGAGTGGGGATCAAGACTTACACCCTCAGCCTCAGCCCCAAGGTCTCTGGAAAATGACCACGGTGCTGTCCCAGTTGTACGCGACTTCCGTCTCCATCAGAACCCTGGGGACTGCAGAGTCACCCACTGTTGGTGACACAGGCTGTGCTTATCACTGCTCTTGGTGCTAGCTTTTGAGGGTTACCTCTCATTGGGGCCCCTCAGCATGCAAGTGGCCTATGAAAGGGGGATAAGGAACAGTTTTTAATTTTTATTACAATTTTAATATGTTCCGTGTGGGGGTGTTTTGCCTGCAAGTATGTCTGCGCACCACATGTGTGCATTTTCTTCAGAGACCAGAGGAGGGCATCTGATCACCTAGAACTGACTTCATAGATGGTTGTTAGTTGCCATGGAGGTGCTGGGAATTAAACCCAGTCCTTTGGAAGAGCAGCCGGTGCTCTTAACAACTGAGCCATCTCTCCAGCACTGAGGGGACAATTTTTAGTCTGAGGTTGGAATGAGTCCCCTAGAGGGTAAGACATCTGTCACAGCAGCCAGAATGCCACCTGAGGACTGCAATGGGTAGGCAGATGCCTCCTGGTGTGTTCTGTGACGTCTTGCAGTATGGACAGAGAGAAGCAGGTGCAGTGTCCTTTAAGGCCACCATCCGTAACCTGGCCGCTGTCTCTGCCTGAGACCCCAAGGCCCATGGCTTCAGTACACCACAGAGTCCTGTGTCTGGTGGCAAATGTAGGTGTTTCTCCAGGCCATGGGCATGGGGTATGGGTGTTCCCCCTGCTGGTGAAGAATTTAGTTTTCAGGGCAACTGCCCTGTGTTACTGCTTGCTGGTCCCTTCCTCCTAGTAGGGTTGGTGACCCCCTTTTTGCCTGAAGCTCACCAAGTTGTGATTTTGGGAACTTGAAGAGACTGGATTCCTAGGTCTGTGCTAAGCCTAAAGGTTTTCGGTGTGAGGTCAGCCACGAACATGGCGAAGGCCCCACAATCCAAAGTCCTTTATTCTCTCCAAAGTCAGGCCCAGCTCCTGCTTCGCTGTGTGTTGATAGTTGAGGCCAGCAGGTGGCGGTATTGTCCTGTGAGCCCGGTCGGGGCAGCCAAGTTCAGGCAACCAGGGCTGCCCCTGTGGCCTGCGCCTGCTCGGAGGCTCATGGCTATGCACAAAATACAGTCTGGATGCCGTTCAGGAAAGGGGACTTGTGGCTTTTGGGGATACTTTTTTCTCCCACTAGGATTCTTTACAGTGAGTGGTTTTACTTACGAGGGGCTCCTGTGTCCACTGCTTGTCCTCCTTGTAGATTCTTTTCCCACAGACTTCACGGTCACAGGACCAGTTAAACGCATACATTGAGCCCGTCTTTGCTTGGATGGGATCTGGAACCAGCTATGGGTGGGGGTGGGGGGGCTGGCTCCACCCCTTCCCTATTGTGTGACCTCAGATTAGTTTCTTGACATCTTTGTACTTCTACTTTGACATCAATACATAGCTAGGATTATATTACAAATTCATGCGACAATCATATATCGGTATAAGTAATTTGGAAATAATGCAGGTATTTTATAGGGTTGTGCAGAGAATAAGTGAGTGAAACATTTATATAATAGTGCCTGTAAACAGATTTAGAACACATATGAACCATGTTAATGCAGTTAGAACAGCCACCGGCACACAGTAGGTCTGCAACAATCCCTAATTGTTATTACTGGGCTGTTACTATGACTTCCATCTTTTGCATTTATTTATTTATTTCCTGGTGTGTATCAGGACATGTATGTCACAATGTATAAGTAGAGGTCAGCGGACAGCTTGCGAGAGTTGGTTCTCTTCTACCACGTAGGCTCCAAGGATGAAAGTCAGGTTTTCAGGTTTGGCTGTAAGTGCCCTTACCTGGTGAGCCATCTCACTGGCTGCTGGCACCAAATCTCATTTGGTGGCTACTAATGGCCAACTTGCAACAATTCCAGACAGCATTACACTCCCATTTTTGGAGATCTGGCAACATTAAGGATGATCCCAACCCCTTAATGATGCACATTGTACATTCTTTCATTGTATTCAATAACAATTTTTTTTTCAAAAAGGACATTTATCTTCTCTTTCCAAGTGGAAGTCCCTCAGCATCAGGGTGGAGCTTAGCATGGCATGGTGGCGCCCGCCTTTAATCCTAGCGCTCAGGAGTATCTCTTCAAGGTTGAGGCCCAGGGTGGTCTACAGAGTGACCAAGACAGCTAGGGAGAGAGACATAGTGAGACCCATGAGGAGGGTCTGTGAGCAGTTAGAACATCCATAGGACCATCAAGGTGGTGAGGACTCCAGGGTCACATGGTTGAAATCATGTAGGGACTGACTGTAGCTTCTCTTTGGTTCCTGTTTTAGAAAACAGTGGGGTTCCTTTGAAAGCAGTCCCCATGAGTGACTTTGGTTCCCGGACCAGCTACCCAGGGCAGTTTCTTGTTTACTTGCCTGCCCATTTTTTTTTGAGCCACTTGTGCCAAATGACCACAGAATAGGTGGCATCAAGCACAAGGAATTGATACCTTGCAGCTACAAGGAATTGATATCTTGCAGCTACAAGGAATTGATACCTTGCAGCTAGAAGGAATTGATACTTTGCAGCTAGAAGGAATTGATAACTTGCAGCAACAAGGAATTGATACCTTGCAGCTACAAGGAATTGATACCTTGCAGCTAGAAGCCAGAAGCCCAGATCCTGCCCTGAAGCATCTCTTTCAGCTCCCTGCCTGGTCTAGAAGGGGTGGAAGGAAGGGGCCCTTGGGTGTCCATCACCTTTGGATCTGAAGCCTGAAGCCTGCTTTACAGACCTTGGTTTTAACTGTGTGAAGACCTGTGTGATTTGAAAGAATTATTTCAGAACACACATGGTAGAAGGAGCTGTCCTCTGACCGCCACTCACATGCTGTCTCACTTCCATTGTACACACCTTTATGCACGCACAAAATAAACAAACACAAAAGAATCATTTTGTGTGTGGTGTGTGTACGTGCATGTGGAGGTCAGAGGTCAACTTCAGGCCTCTTCCTCAATCACTCACCAGCTTCTTTTTTGAGGCAGAGTCTCTCACTGAACTTGGAGAGTGTGGATGAGCCCCAGAGGTCCTCCTGCTTCTCCCTCCTGATTGCTAGGATTACAGACGTGAGCCACCACACCTGGCTTTTTATATGGGTCCTGGGCACTCAAACTTGGTTCCTTATGATTGTGTGACAAGCACTTTGAAGGAGTAATACATACCCTTAAAGTCATTTAAAGATTTACTAATTTATTTACTTATTATTTTTGTGTGTCTATATGATTGTGTGTGTGCCTGTGAGAGTTTATTTGCACTATGTGCATGTAGTATCCTTGGAGGCTAAAAGAGGGCATTGGATTCCCTGAAACTGGAGTTACAGTCGTGAGCTGCCATGTAAGTGCTGGGAATGGAACCTGGGTCCTCTGCAAGAGCAGCCAGTGCTCTTAACCACGGAGCCATCAAACCGTCAAGCCATCTCCAGCCCTCAAACAACCACTTGTGATTTCAGTAATGAACAAATGAAGGGGAAGCCTAGTTTCAGTTACTGAGAAGTCCATAGTTAAGTGTCTCCCCCATGACACTCCTACAAACAGATTTGCACGGTGGCAAGTGGCTTTACTTGGTCACCCCATAGCTGGTGGGTGGGAGGAAGTGACACAGAATTGACACAGAGGGAGTCTGTCTTGGTATACACATGGAGGTGATGGAAGCACGGAAGTACGGAGCCACCTGCCTAAGAACCTCTCTGCCCCCTGTAAGCCTCGTCTGCTTTCTAATCAGACAGCAGCAGGGCTGTCAGGATCACTTAGTATCTCTCTTTCTTAAACATCTCCTAGGTGCCCAATTTACAATAAATATACATGGAAATTAGGATAAGGTCCTGAGAACACCCAACTGCTTAGCAGCTGACAGTGTCTATAGGAGGTCAAAATTACTGTCATGAAGAGCTCTATAGAATCCACCTAATGAGGCTTTCTACATCTGCTACTCCATGGGAATCTTTCACATGAGCCTAACAGCCCCCTGCTTTTGTCTTCTGTCTTGATTTCCTCCTGGCTGAAGGCCAGTGTTAAGTGTGAGTTCTTGCAATTTGAGTTTTGGCTAGGAGTGGGGCCCCAGCTGTCCAGACTTCAAGGCGCCACCGATGGTGCATTAGCTGGTGTGTTATTTACTTATTGCCGGGACAAAATAAACGACCAGAGCAACTTAAGGCAGGAAGGGTTTATTTTGGCTCACAGTTTGAGGGGTACAGTCCATCACGGAGGAAAGGCACTGGGGGCTGAAGCATCTTGAGTCAGCTGATCATAGCACGTCCATGGCCAGGAGGTAGAGAGACATGGATGCTGGGGCTCAGCTCGCTCTCTCCTTTTTAATAATTAATTAATTATCATGGAGGGAGGGATGCATGAGGGCCATAGCCTATGTGCTGGGGTAGAGGACAACTTTCAGGAATTGGTTCTCGCCGTCTACCTTGTTAAGTCAGAGTCTCTCTGGTTTTTTTTTGTCACTGGGCCAGGTGTTCCTTGAGCAATTATCCTTTCCCAGCCACCCATCTCTCCATAAGAGTGTTAGTATTATAGATGGATGCCGCCATACCTGGTTTTTTTTCTTTCTTTAAAAAAAATGATGTATTTGTTCTTATTTTATGCACACTGGTGTTTTGTCTGCATATGTGTCTGGTCTGTGTGAGAGCATCAGATCCCCTCGAACTGGAGTTACAAACAGTTGCGAGCCGCTATATGGGTGCTGGGAATCGAAGTCAGGCCCTCTGGGAGGGAGCAGTCAGTGCTCTTAACCACTGAACCATTTCTCCAGACCCCCTTTTAAAATGCGGGTTCCAGAGGCCAATCTTGAGTTTTCAGGCTTGTGAGGCTTTACCCATTGAGCCATCTTCCTGGCCTTTTTAAATTCGGACTGAGACTCTGGTCCATGTTGTGGCACCGCCCACATTCAGGGCACCGCCCACATTTAGGGCTCCGCCCACATTTAGGGCACCGCCCACACTCAGGGCACCGCCCACATTCAGGGCACCGCCCACATTCAGGGTGGCTTTTCCCTCCTTGGATGAACGGCTCTGGAAACACCCGGAAATGTGTCTTCTAGGTAATTCCAAAACCTGCCAGGTTGACAGCAAAAGGGCCAGCCAGCCACCACACGGGCTGCCGGCAGTGGGTCGCCTCCATTACAGATGACTGGCCCTTATACCCTTCAGGCGTCCCCACCTTCGTCTCATCCACAGACATGCCCTCTCCATCTCTCTTCGCTGATAGGTGTGCTCCTTTTGCTATGTCAGCGCTTTGGAGATGCCAGGGAATGTGTGTGATCAGTCTGTTGCTTAAAATTGAATTCCATATCTTTGTTTTTTAAAGGAAGAGTGTCACTATTTCTCTTAGACTGGATAAGCAACACATGTTCGTTCCAGAGAACTTGAAAATTATCTACATTAGAAGAATATAGAAGGAGATTGAGAGGCACCTCGGGGTGCACACACACACACACACACACACACACACACACACACACACACGCAGCATTTCACCCCTGCTAATGAGAGTCTGTTTGGTGTCCGGGGTGGGGAAGTTGAGTGAATAATGTGATGTCAGATTAGATGTCAAAGATAGCCAGGTGAGCTAACCATGCTTTGCGATGGCAGCCAGAACAAAGTGCCTGAAGCAGGCAACTTTGACAGTAGTTTAGTTTTCTCACAGCCTGAACCGGAAATCTTACATCATGTGTCAGCAGGCCTGGCTTCTTTTGAGGCTTCTCTCCCTGATTTACTGACTGACAGGAGCTGTCTCCCTCCATCCTCCAGCCTCTGTCTGCGTTTGTATGCACCCTGATGCCGTCTCTGTCTCTTTCTTTTCATATGGACAGAGGTCATGCTGAGTTAGGATTAACTCAGATGAGCTCGTTTAAGCTGAATTGCCTCGTCAAAGATACTGTCTCCAAATACAGCCACATTGTGGGGACCTTTGGATTTGGAATTTGCAGTCTAGGATTGTCTTAGTTAATTTCCCAATGACTGTGACGGTAGCTGCTGATGCTTCTCATCCCCTCCCCTCTCCTAACCTATGTTCTCTTTGAGATTTCCTTAGCGCCTCCTGTGCTTGCTCTTTTGAGTCAGAGCATGGGGGGGCTACCGCACCTTCCTGGTACATGCTGTGCTGTCTCTGAACCCAAGCCCGACCTTAACTTTTTGGCTCACATGGAGGGCAGGATGAGCAGTCCTCTCTGCTGGCTTCCTGAAGCCTTCCTTTATCATTTCCTGCTCTTGTTGTCTGCCTCCCGCTTTCCAATGGCAACAGCTCTCTAAGTAAATAGCAGACCAAACAGGGCCTCCCTGTCATCATCCTCACACTGGCTCAGGTCTGCCTGCAGATGGGAAAAAGAATGGCGCTTTTCTAAGACATTTTGGAATCAGAGGGAGGAGCGTTAGCCTCTCAGGCCAGGCCTGGAATGCTTTCCAGGACAGTCTCAGGGCTTCATAAATGCTCCTAAATCAAGGTTGTATGTTTGGCTACTATCTGGTTGGAGGAGAGGATGTGGTCTCAGTGAAACAAGATTTTTGCCACATTTTGCTTGAACGATGGTGGGACAGGAGTGAGGCCTCAGTAGGGATGCATCAGATAAAGCTGGAGGCTTTGCCTCCAGCAAAGAGAGAAGGCAGAGCCTTAAGTTCCTTGTGAACCAGTTTTTGAGTGATGTAGCACAGCCACATGAAAGAAAAAGGAATAAGCCAATCCACAAAGAAGCATGAAGCATGTGAAATGTGTGTTTATTCTGATTTCCTTTTCTGCATTTCTAAATAAATCAGAATTTACACCTTGTTGTGGACATTGCCTACATTTTAGGAGAAGGTACAACTATAACCGCAGGAGGGCCAGGTGCCCTCATAGCCCCTCCAATGGGGGGAAATCACCTTTTTTTGTTCACTGTGGACTGGTGGTCAGTTACTCCATCAGAAAATTTACCTGGAATTTAATTTTTTGGTTTAGAGAGGCAAAAAAAAAAAAAAAAGAAAGAAAGAAAGAAAGAAAAATCAGCATACTCAAACAAATTCAAATTCTAAACTTCATCTGGTGAAGTAATCCAGACTTGGAAAGAAAAATGTCATGTTTTCACTCAAACCTATAGAGCCTAGATAGCACACATACCTACATACCACAAACACATATGCATATACTTATACATGTACATGCATAACTACATACTCATGCACAAACACACATATTGTTACACACACCTATATGTACACATGCCACGCACATACATATACAACACATAGTACACATACAGCCTGGTTTTGCATGTATGTTACACATTTAAAAAGTGATTTATTTATTTTTCTTATTTTTATGCACATTGATATTCTGCCTGCTTGTATGTGTGTGTGAGGATGTCAGATATCCTGGAACTGGAGTTACAGACAGTTGTGAGTTGCCATGTGGGTGCTGGGAATTGAACTTAGGTCCTTTGGAAGAGCAGCCAGTGCTCTTAACTGCTGAGCCATCTCTCCAGCCCTGTGTGTTACACACTTTAATGAACAAGGCTTGGTTATTGTAACACATTGAAAGTAGAAATGTAAATAGTAAAGAGCAAAAAATAATTTTTTGGGGTTTCATAGACACACAGATATAAGTACATGTATGTATGTATATAAAAATCTTAGTTTTATCCAGATAAGGTCATATATGATAATCTGCTTCAGTTCCTATAACAGAATACCTGAAGCTGGGTAACATGTAAAAAGGAGAGGTTTAGAGCTGGTGAGATGGCTCAGTGGGTAAAGGCACTCACTGCTGTACTTGAAGAGCTGACTTTGATCCTAGGACCCATATGGTGAGAGAACCAATTCCTGTAGGGTCATCTTGTGATCTCCATATGTATGTGCCATGGCACATATGATCATATACACATACATACTACATTAAAAAAAGAATGGAGGTTTAGTTATGTGTGCATGTCCCTTCTCATGATGCATCTGGTTTTAATCTTATGTACTCCTAGTTGTACAAAGACATAAGGTGTTAACCCGAGTAGTCTCTCTACAAAGTCACTTGAAGACACAATTTTGGCTTACTGTGCATTTACTCAAAACCGGTTCAGGCCAGACTTACCTTTCCGTTCTTCATACCTGGATACATTTCGAAGATATTTGAATAGGAACTGTCTAAGTTTGATCATTGTTATGGGAGAACCCTATTCCATTATTCAGAGAGGTGTGTAAGTATAGGCCGAGTAGGTAGGGGTCCAAGGTTGCTGAATACACTGTTTAGAGACGGGTGTGCGCATAGTAAGCAGCTGCTGAATGCGCTGTTAGAAGAGTGGAGTGTGTATAACCCAACCCAAGTGGAGTCCTAGGTTTCTAACTTATTCCCTATGCTTGCCTATCTCGTATGGCAAGTGTTAACATTCCCTCCCTGGAGAGGCAACTATTTAACTCTAGGACTGTTGGATTTTTGGCCAGTGGATCTCCTTTGCATTCTATACTGGGTTTTTCTCACAGATTCTTAAGATCCTTTGACTTTTTCCATGATGGGGGTGGGTTTTCTGCATGTCTGTGGTGTACCTTGCTGGGATGGTAGGTGGAGATGGTATTATGTCCACTTCCTCATGTGTCAGATTAGACCTTGACCCTGACTCTACTCTCCTTTCTTGTGCAGAGAGCACGGGTCGAGGCGTTGCAGACAGCCTGCAGAGGTTTTCTTCGCTGCCTGCCTATCTCCCAGCCAGCTTCCACGTCTCTAATACCGAAGAGGCTTTCTTCCTCAAGGAGGCCAACCAGGACCTCATGCGCAACACCAGCCTGCAGGCCCGATCTGCCACACTCTTCATCCACCGAGCCCAGAGCCCTCCTGCCATCAATGCCAGCTACGGCCCCTTCTCTGTAGAGAAGACAGTGCCCTGGGACTTCCTGCTCACACCCACCCCTTTTGGAAATATGGAGAGGTTCCCTTTCAACTGGAGGCTCAAATCCCACATCCTCGACAGCTCCATCTTTTCCAACAGACCCAAAGTGCAGACACTGTTCTATGTCACTGGCATGGCCTGGGATGACAATGACCCTGGGGATGATCTCCCCTGTGTCAAGATGTTTGCCTTCCCAGAGGCTAGGGAAGTGGCAGCCAGCTGCCGGCTGCAGGGGGCCCCTGGACTATGTGTGGCAGAGTTGGAGTTGCTACCCGAATGGTTCAGCTCCGGTCTGGACCTGGAACCTGAGGAGGAGATCCCGGCGCTGCTGGGTGGCACGGCCATGGAACTTTTCTTTGCACTTTATCCAGCCAACGAGGCTGGTCAGTGCCCGCTGGAGGAGGAGGGCACATGGGAAAATAACATCCACTCAGAACAGGAGGAGCCTCAGCCAGTTCTCCCCGCCCGGGAAAGGATTGGCAGTGTGGTGGTCTACCCTACCCAGGACGACCTGCGGTGGTCCTTGGTGAGCCTTGATGGCAATGTCGCTCTTTCGATCCCTCTGAACCTCATCCGAGAAGGGGACACGGCCACCTTTTTGGTTTCGCTGACTAGTGGCTCCATGGCAGATCAGTTCACTCTTCGGTAAGTGGTTTTGTGGTGTCAGATGGGAGGAGAACTGGCTCGCAATGAAACCTGAGCTGTCAGCTGCTGGAATGGGACCTGTCACGTGATCACTGTTGAGTGTTTAATGTTGTGAAGAGCTGACCTCTAATCTCATGGGGGCAGTTTTGGGGGGGGTGGGTAGAGAAGATGACTAGAAGAGAGTGACAGCGTGCTGGAGGTTGGCAGTGTGAATGTGACACCAGCTTCATCTGCTGGCTGGATGTGACTGACTTAGAGGTCTGCCCTCGGCAGAGCCTGGGAGACAGAGCCTTGTCTTTCCAGAGGATTCTATGTCAAAGAAATGGCTCTTGGGTCCCTGAGAGCAGCAATTGTGAGCTGTAAGGGATGTGTGTTTTTATGGTCCAGTGAATGCTTTAGAAAACGGAGTTAGGGGACCATGCATCAGATATGTCTGGCAGCCTTCACAGATACACTCTCAGGCACCTGGGGGCCCTTCTGGGGAAAGCTCTGGGTGGCAGTTGGTCACTTTGGAGCTCTGCCATTTCTCAGTGTGAGGATGGTGAGGTGGTTGCCCAGTACTGAGAGTTCTGCAGGCCCTGAACCCAGTGCAGTGAGACCCTCACATGAGCTAGAGACCCAAGTGACAGCTGGGGGTTGGGGGGAATGTTCTGGAAAGAGCTCAGTGGTGATTCAGCTCTTTGTGCCATCTCTTGTCTCTCTGATGACTTTCTCAGCTTTGTTGTTGAGGCCTGAAAACATCCAGTATGAGGGCATGGGTTGCAAAAAAACATGTTTACAAAAAGCAGGCGTTTCTCGACCTCTCCACTGAATGATCAGATTGAAGCCAGAGTAGCAAAAGAGTCTCTCTCTCTCTCTCTCTCTCTCTCTCTCTCTCTCTCTCTCTTTGTGTGCACCACAGGCCAGCATGGTATTATGTAAGCCCTGAAAGGTGAGCAGAATGTGAGGGTGGGCTAGGGAGGTGAGTCCAAATGGAAGGAAGAGCTTAAGAAAGAGACAAGCATCACGTATATTAAGGGCAAGAATCTGTAAAGCATTTGCTGTTCTCATCTTTCCTAGTGCTTTGTTTTGTTTTAAACCAACCTCTCTAACCCCCTGCACTGGCTGGTTTTGTGTGTCAACCTGACACAAGCTAGAGTAATCAGAGAGGAAGGAGCCTCAGTTGAGGAAATGCCTCCATGAGATCCGTTTTCTCAATTAGTAATCAATGGGGAGGGCCCAGCTTATAGTGGATGGTGCCATTCTTGGGCTGGTGGTCCTGGGTTCTATAAGAAAGCAGGCTGAGCAAGCCATGGGAAGCAAGCCAGAAAGTAGCATCCCTCCATGGCTTCTGCATCAGCTTCTGCCTCCAGGTTCCTGCTCTGTTTGAGTTCCTGTCCTGATTTCCTTTGGAGATGAACAGCAATGTGGAAGTGTAAATTGAATAATCCCTTGCCTCCCCAACTTGCCTTTTGGTCATGGTGTTTTCATCGAAGCAACAGAAATCCTAATTATGACACACCTGTCCTCCCCTTCATTATACTGAGCTCTCAAGAGTGGACTTTACCTGGTGGTAGTGGCGCATGACTTTAATCCCAGCATTTAGGAGGCAGAGGCAGGCAGACCTCTGAGTTCGTGGCCAGCCTGGTGTACAGAGTGAGTTCCAGAACAACCAGGGCTACACAGAGAAATTCTGTCTCAAAACAAAAAACAAAAAAAACAAAACTCAACCAACCAAAACAAAACAAAACAAAAACAAAAGCAAAAACCCCAAACCAAAACAAAACAAAAGACAACCCCCCCAAAAAAACAAAACAAAACCCAACCGAAAAGAGTAGACGTTTGTAGCTCTATTTATGGCTTGATATGTTGCAGCCATGTTCATTAGACTGATAGCACATGGGTGTCTTGCTTTGGGCTTCCTGACTAGGGAGTCCCTTTAGACATACAGGTTTAAGAATATGCTGGAAAGGTGAGCCAGGACCTCCCCCAGTGCCCTAGCACTCTCTCACCAGCATCTTATTCCTCTCGGACCTGTGGCTCTCCATTAAAATTCTCCTGGGTGGAGTCAGTCCTGTGGCCCATCTAGATTCTCACCAGCATGTACAGGGCAGACCTAAACCTGGCTTATTCACAATCTCTGCTTGCCATGTGTAGACACAGAAGGCAGCTGGTTCAGATAGTATCAATGTGGTCCCCTGAGTCCTCAGGGCTTGCCAAGGTTCAGCTCCCAGAGGCAGCATGAGAGCTTGCAGCCTGAGAGCTCTGGGGGCTGCTATGGGGTGCAGTTGATCTTCTCAGTTCATCTTGCATTGTAGAAACTGCCCTCCCCCTTTTCTTGCCTAGACTGACTTCTGTGTGGCAGTCTGTGTGCTGATTAGTCTGTGCCCCATAGGCTAATTGCAATTTCATGATATTAAGGAAAATGGATAGGAGAGAGGGAGAGGAAGAGAGAGAGAGAGAGTCCCATTTGTGGATTGAATGGGAAATGAATATTTCTAACATTGCATACAGAAGAAACTCAATTTTGGTGCCTTCACATTGCAGAAGAACTGTTGAGAATTAATTTCATTTTGGAGCAGAGCTGGATTGCACAGCAGCAAATCTGTAAGACCAGATACAACGTTCTATCACTGAGCAAGTTCATAAAGCTCTAATAGGACCCTCTGACCATAAGAACCGCAGACCGAGCCACAGGCAAGCTTTATTTATTTGCCATCTGTATGTAAATTCTCCTGTTATGGAAATTTTGTGGCATCTAGATAAGACACAATGTACTGAAATAGTTGAACTGAGATTTTTTTTTTTTTAAAGCCATGTCTGTGTATAAATGTGGGTGAGAAATCAGTGTGAGAATCAGCCTCATACTTGGGGCCAACTTGTGGTTGAGAGGATGATCATTTGAATACACAGTGCTGGATGGCTTCTTTGAATATGCAGTCCTAGATGGCTCAGTTGAACACACAGGAATCATTTGAATGCAAGGTGGGCTTTGAAGAAGGCTCAGTGGGTAAATTTCTTGCTTTGTGATCAGGGGGACCTGAGTTCCATCCCCCAAACCCATGCAAAAAAAAGTCAGGCATGTGGTATGAGATTGTAATCCCAGCACTGCGGAGGTGGAGCTGGAAGACTTTGTGGGACTCACTGGTCAGCCAGGGTCTCCTCTGTATTAGTCAGGGTTCTCTGAAGGGACAAAATAGATAGAGTGGACATGTGTATTAGAATGACTCACAGGATGCAGTCTGGGTAGTCCAGCAATGGCCGTCTCCTGACTGAAGGCAGAGAACCGGTAGTTGTTCAGGTCATGAGGCTGGATGTCTCTGAAGTCCCAGTCTGCTACTGGAGTCTTGGAGGAGTCCTGGAGAGCTGCTGGTCTTCAGTCCATCAGCTTGGAATCTAGAAGAAGTTGGGCTTAATACCAGCTACAGAAACAGGACAGATGAACCTGCCAATGAGAGTGAGGTTGAGCAGGCAAAAAGCAGAGGTTCCTTCTTCCATGTCCTTTTATCTGAGCTGCCACCAGAAGTCATGGCCTAGGTTTAGAGTAGGTGGTTCTTCCTACTTCAAGAAATCCAATCAAGAAAATCCCTCCCAGGAATGCCCTGCAATTTGGGTTTGAGTTGATTCCAGATGCGATTAATTTTGACAACCATGATTAGCCATCATGGTTATTTTTGAAGTTCCAGGAGAGAGAGAGAGAGAGAGAGAGAGACCCAGAGACACAGAGATACAGAGATCCAGAGAGACAGAGACAGATAGAAACACACACATACACACATTCACACACACCCTGTCTCACAAAACAAGGGGGTTGGCACCCAAGGAGCAACATCCAAGGGTGACCTCTGGCTTCCATATGCATTTGCACAGGTGTATTTGGACACACACACACACACACACACACACACACACACACACACACACACACACACAC